>VYXH01004686.1:342974-403130 GCA_013397275.1 Burhinus bistriatus
AAGCAGCCGATGGACTTTTAATGCAGTTGTGGAAGAGGAAGGAAAAGCTGCTGTGGCCCATGTCCCCCCGTGTCCCCCCACCACCCATCACGCCATTGCTGCAGCGGAGTGAGCTGCTTTGGGGCCATGCGTGTGGTGCCTGCAGCCCCGCAAGCCCCACCGGCTTCTCCAGGGACCCCGGCCACGCGCCGCTGCTCCCCACGCCAGCCCCACCGCCCCCCCGTCACCCNACCTGCAAATTTAATATCTTGCTGCAACAGTCCTGCCGTGCCTGCACCACGCGTGTCCCAGCCCTTTCTTGGCGTGCAGTAAACCCATCCCTGCCGGACACGGCTTCAGTCTTTAGTTTCTCGTAGGAGGGGACCTGGGCTGTGCTCTCTGCTCAGGTGTTTGATCAGGCTGCGAAAAGCTTTGCAAGTTGAGGGTTTCCTCTTGCAACCGTGTCCAAACACTGCAGCAAACCCAACCTTTTTTAGCTTTTTTCCAGCTGTGAACACTCTAAGCCGGAGTCGCCGCCTTCCCAGGGCACGGCCGCAGCTCCTGCCTCACCCTTGCTCAGGCTTCAGAGGAAGCGTGGCCAGATCCAAGTTTATCACACACCTAAATACCGCGTTCCCACCTCCCCTTTCCAGGCCCCTCGTGCACGGAGACTTGCTCAATTAACAGCCAGACTCGTTTCTGCTGGTTGGCACAGCGCGGATGCCGCTCAGGCATGGAGAGTATTGCATAAACTTTATTAACTTTATATATTCCAGCTCTGCTGTTTTTTCAGTCCTACCCGTCACTCCCTCTCCTGCAAACGGGCAACAATGGGCTTGTCAGAAGGCAACCTAAACCCCAGCAGCCCCAGCTGTGTGAGCCGGTCTTCCACCCACGGCACGTCGCGCTCCCCACCACCAGTGCCCCAAGCGCATCGGTGCTCGAGCAGCCCCGCTCGGGCCAGCCCCGGGGCTTTGGCACTGCTCCCGGTGCTGCTTTTCAGCGAGTCCTTCCACCACTGCCAAGGAAAGCCTGGCCTCCAAGAGCGTGCGTGGGGGGACAAAAGGTGCTCAGCCAGAGCAAATGATCCCCCCGACTCAGGGGAGACAAGAGGTTCAAGGTCCTCCTGTGATGCCGTAATCCGGGAACGGCGAGAGGGGCTTGGCAAGGAGCTGGAGGTGGTGGGCGCATCTCTTGGCTTTGCACCATGGATGCGATGAAGAGCAAAACAGGGTGAAGCAGTGTTTTACCAAGTGCTGCCTGCACCTGGGCTAAGCAGGGGTTAAATATTTGAACCCAGACACACATTTTTCTTGGAATAACCACGTGATGGTGAGGAAGACAAGGAGCCAGAGCAGAGCAGCCCGGGCAGGAGCTGCCTGTGCAGGGTCCTCGGAGCAAGCAGGGCTGCTGCCTGGGAAGGAGGTGTCAGAGCCCCACAGTTTAATGCACATCTGGATGAACAGAGACCAAAGAGACACAAAAATGGTTGTATCTGTGGTTGCAAGAGCGGGACTGGTCACAAACCATTGTTTTCTTGGCAGGGAGAGGAGCAGCGTGGTGAGGGCTGAGAGTCCAGCGATGCCCTGCAAGGACTCATGTGGCTGGATGCACACATGTTTATTGATAAATAGACCGGACACACACTACAAGAAAAATCAAGCAGAGCCACAACTGAACACAAACTACAAACCTTCACGTTGGCTTGGGGAGCGGCAGGGACCTCCCACCCTACTGGCTGAATGAAGATGTAAACTCTGGGTGATGCCTTCACTACCACGGGGCTTTTCCAGACTGCCACACTGCCAAGCACTGGCACCGAGTTCTCCACAACTCGTTGCCTTTTTCCTTGGCCACCTCCCTTCATCCTGACCGAGAGGGGCCACGGGCTTTTTTTTTTAAGGCGGGTGTGCTTTCCTCAGAGCCCTGTCAGAGGGTAAACCAGAAGGAAGGAGCCGCTTGGCAAGAGCTGGCCTGGAGGGGCTTGTGCAGGAAGAATGGTGGGAAGGGGCCTCTCAGGAGAGGGAGCTGAGCAGCCGTCTGTAGATGAAGCCCAGCTTCTCCCGCAGGGCCAGGAAAGTAGGACGTTCCTCTGTGTTGCCGCTCCAGCACTCCAGCATGATGCTGTAGATCTCGGGAGGGCAGGAACTGGGCCGGGGAAGGCGGTAGCCCCTGGTGATTTGCCGTACGGTTTCTTGGTTTGTCATTCCTGCAAGGAAGGAGAAGATGCCCCTCAATCTAACGTCCCTAAAGGATGCCCTGAAGGCACACCTGCAATGGGCCAAGATGTCCACTGCTGCTGCTGTGAAATGGTGTCTCTCTGCCGTGAGGCTGGTAGAGGAGAGGCTGTGGGACATCATGCAGCCCATACCACCTTCCTGCCCCCAGCTCCTGCACCCCCTCTGCAAGCACTGAAAATCCCCCTAAGCAATTCCCAAAGTGGACAATAACTTGCTCATGCACTAGGAGCTGCTTCCACATCCCCTGTGGAAGGGACAATATAACAATTCATGACATGTTGGCTTTTGAGGACCATGGGCAAGCTGCCTAGTGCGTGGATGGAGCGGCACTGGGAGGGGGCTGGCAGCCCTACCTTCATATGGGATCTGTCCATACGTGAAGACTTCGTAGAGCAGAATCCCATAAGACCATACATCGGACTTGAGGGAGTAGGTGCGGTAGTTGGCTGCCTCCGGGGCTGTCCACTTGACTGGGATTTTGGTGCTGCTGCTGGTGGAATAAATGTCATCCTGAAAAGCAATGGGAGATGGGTCATGAGGGATAGTATGATGAACACAGCCTCTGGTTTTGGGTCTTTGCTGGGGCTATGGGTTGGGAAAGAGGACAGCAAGGGAATGGTTGCAGCGTGGGGCAGGTTGGTGGCCTGGGGTAATGGGAGGGACCACAGCATGCCACTGACCAACCTTGAGGAGCCGGGCAAGTCCAAAATCAGCAATTTTGCAGGTGAGTTCCTCTCCCACCAGGATGTTTCTGGCTGCCAGGTCTCGGTGGACAATGTGCTTCTCCTCCAGGTACCTCATCCCATCTGCCACTTGGCAGGCAATGTTGAGCAGGTGGGAGGTTCCCAGGGACTTCCCTTCAGGACCTGTTAACCCAGATGATCCAAGCGTTAGGTGCAGCCTAGCAACATTTATTTTGGGTGTTCTGGTTTGGAAAGAGACCCTGTGCCAGCAATGTGGTACCAGGGGAACATGTAAAACCTCAAACTGGAGGTCCTGCCAAACTGTCCTGGTTGTGCCATGTGGGAATTTCAGCGCAGCCATGTGCGCCTTAGGAATGGGACTGGGGTGAGCTCTGAAGAGACCCCCGTGCTGCAATGAAGACACAGACATCTGTGGCTCGTTTGAAGACAAAGGTGACCTTCTGCCATGCAAATCTCCAGCCAGGCCTCTTAATCCATCCTACCTGCAAGCTCCAGCTCTTCCAGCACCAAATGCCGCTGGAGCCCCAGCCAAAAATGAGGTCAGTGTAGGCGAGGAGGGGGGGTGTACCCAGTAGAAAAACAGGTCTTGGTGGGAGCTGTTTGTCTTGTTTCCCTTCAAGACTGACTACTGAGTCAGGAAAAGAAAGGCCAAGAAAAATAAACTGATGGCCAGGTGATGAGTGGACCATGGCCTGTTACCAGCTCTGCAGGTGAACAAAACTATGCCGCCAGGCCCAGGGGGACATTTGGCTGCTTCATTCCTAATGAAGGTGGAGTTGCCCAAACACAGGAGAGGGGTTTCTGTTCACTGATGGGACCTGGCAGCTCACAGGTGGGTGACAAAGGAGGGATGAAGATCCCTACCAGCACAGTTGGGCTCCCAGGGACTGAAAATGGACTCAACCCATATGAACACCAAAAGGATCATGCCAGACTGCGTCTTTGGGTCTTGGGTTCACCCAAGACCATGTCCACCAAGCGCCCATGGATTTCTCTGCATTACCACTGATCTAAGTGGGATGGAAACCAGGCTCGCTCTCTTAAGGTCCTTGGAAAGCATCTGCAGAGCAGCATTGCCCCAGAAGCCTACTCCCCACGGTGCCGGCATCGGTACTCACTGTTGAGGTAGCTGTGGAGGTTGCCTTTCCGCATGAGCTCGGTAATGATATACACGGGCTCATCCAGTGAGCAGACAGCATGAAGCTGGATCAGCTTCTCATGCCTCAGGCGCTTCAGGTTCTGAATCTCCTTGGTGAAGTCTTCTGCCTTCATGTCGGCTGGAGGAGAAAGCCAACATGACCGTTGTGAGCTACTTTCTCATGTGGATGTTGAGACCTCAGCACCTCCAACTGGGATGGGGACCATTTTCCTCCTCACAGCCCACCCCTGCTCTCAAAGTTCATGTCTGCACACCCTGTGTCTCAGATCCAAACACCCAAGAGATGTTTTCCACGGGGCTTCAGAATCACAGTCCATCAGGACTTGACTTATCACAAACCCATTGGACTTGTCTTGACATGACTTATCACAAACCCACTGGACAGAGCCATTTAATAAAGGTGAAGCCCAAGATTAGGTGGGTATGCAGAAGTAGTTCCGTGGCTACTTGCCAGGTCCTACCACAGTTTGCTTGATAAGACAGACACAGTGACCAAGAGGACTAGGAAACAAAAGGAGGTGAATGATGTGGCAGTGACCGAGAGATCCAGTTGGCCACTGTTAAAATCTGCTCCTCCACCTACCTTTTATGATCTTGATGGCTACTGGCACCGTATTCCTCCACAGTCCTTCCCACACCTCTCCAAAGTAGCCCTCACCCAGCTTCCTCCGCAGAGTGAACTCCCAGCGTGGGCGCTCCCAGCCGTCTCTCTCGGGAGGGGTCTGTGAAATGGGCATTGTATGCTTGGATTGGCCAGGCAGGACCTGCTGGTGGAGCCTGCACCAGCTCTTGGTGCCCACCAAGGCCCAGTGGCCATAAAGGAGTGAGCAGGACATGGTGCTCCACCACCTAGATTCTACTGAGGCTGCAGCCTGGGCATTGCTTTTCCCCCTGCTAAATGCTCACTGGGGACACAAAGCATGTGGGGCATCCTCTGCTGGGAGCCATTGTGTGCAAGGGGGGAGATTTTTGGAGACTACATGAAATATTAGGAATTCAAGTCATAATTCCCTCCTCATCAGGCCTCAAAGGTGGCTTTTCTCCATTTTCACCAATAAATAAAAATGACTAAATGAATATTATGGCATGTTATGGCTGATTTAGACTTCGGCTCATTAAGCAATTCTTTTATCTTACACCTTTCAATTTCACTCTCGAATTATTCACATGTTTAATTGTTATTTCTAAGTCATAATTGGTGAATGGAATTCTAATCAGGAAATGAGTCGGCAATTTGGGATTAATACTCTAATTGGATTTATGGGTGCCACACTAATTGGCATGAAAACTATATAAAAGCAATGTCATCTTATTATACTCTAGGAAAAAAATTGGAAGCGCAGGTATTTCCAGATTCAGTATCAAAGGTATTTGTAACAATGTGGTTTCTAGTCTTGGAGATGCAGAAGACATTTCAGAAAAGCCTGTGCATTTTGGCTGTTCAAAAATATATATAAATGCCGTGGCCTGGCCTTAACGTGGCTGATAAAGGTGATGCTGGCAGCTATACTAATGGTGTATTTCAAATTTAGTTTAATAAAAACTCAAAACCCAAATGGATAGACTAATTATTTCTATTTTTCCCTCATTTCTCTTTCCTTTTTTCCACCCTGGCCATCTTTGGGACCTTGGCCGAGCCGCGCCGTTGGCGTACGCACCGCGGGGCTGCAGGGCTGCAGCAAGGGGCTCTGGATGACCTTCCAGTGCTTGGTGTAGAAGGCGAGGAGCTCCTCCATGTCGGGGAAGGGGTGTCCCTTCTGTATGTAGAGGCTGCCCCCGGGGCTCTTGCAGATTCGGAAGTGGCTGACCTTCGCGTGGTTGCGCACTGCGGGGAAAAACTCAGCTCGTGCCATCGCCGGCTCCTTCCCACCTCCCTGCTGACTCTCACCCTCTCTCCTTTCCAGGCACCTGGACTATGAATTCACCCAAAAGCAACCCAACTCGCCCCTGGGGTATTACATCCCCCTCCCCATCGCCCGCTTTGCTCCCACCTCCCGGCTCAGAAGACTCCTGGCCGCGGGCGAGCGGGGCTCATTTGGACGGGGGAGGTGATGCTTTATTAGCAGGGATAATTCCCCATGCAAACGAACGGCTGGGAGAGCGGCAGAGTTGGTGGCTGCTGGAGGTAGATAAACCAGGGCTGGCTGGACCTCCGGCAGGCACACTGCAGCCCCGGAGAAGTTGATGGGTGGGATGCAGGATTCGCCATGAATTTCTCGGGGTTGTTTTTAGGTGGATCGGACCAGATCGTAACGGTGCTGCCTGGTCCAAAACTCCCTGAATTCAGATTTCTGTCTGTGAGAGCAGCCCAGGCCCCAGCAACCTACAGGTTCGCCATATTTTTAGACAACCCTCAGATGACAAAAGCCACTGGAATGAAATCCTGGGAGTTAGTGCCGTGAAACCATCATTAAGCCGCTGTGAATTGTTTATGGCTTTCATACCCTGGACGGGAGTAACGTACTTTCCTTTGCCACGGTAATTCGGCAATCCATACCTGCATCTATTAGCTTTCCCCATGCTTTCAGAAAGCAGCCAGTTCACTTGATACTGTAAAGCGCTTTAAACGTATTTCCATGTTTTTCACCCCGTGCTGACAAAGCCAGGAGCTGCCCCTAAGGAACAGCCTGGTTCCTTTCCCTGTGCTCATTTTCTCTGGATAATTGCCACAAAATTACCTGAGAGAGAGTACTCGCCCTTGCTGCTCTCGCTGTCCCGGACGAGGAAGGAGCCGTGCTGGTTGGGAGGCGAGAGGAGGAGCTGCTCGGCTTCGTTTCGGCTGATCTTGCTGAAGTACCAGCTGGGGAAGAGGGGGTGGGGGGCAGAGCCGAGGGGTTAGTGCGGTGCAAAGAGACGGTGCACGGACGGGGCCGCATCCAGCCCAGGGGCTCCTGCACCTTCTGCATGTGAGCAGCTCCCTCCCACCATTCGCTCACCCAAGCGAGCGGCACGCTGGCCAGCCCGTGGCTCAGAGCCCGCGAAGGCGGCTGCCCACCGTTGCCAGCCTGCATCGGGGCCGCTTCGTCGGCTTGGTTTTGCAGGCACACGTTGCATTTTATTGCGGCTTGCTGACTGCAAACCTTTTCCTCCAGCAGTGTCTGGTCACCGCTGCATTGAGCTGGCCAGGGCTCAGCTCCGTCCCAAGATCAGGAGGTTTGCGCCCCTGGCTCGGTGCAGCGGGGAGGTGAGCGCCCGGGCTGACACCCTGTGCTAAATAAAGCACCAACTGCCTGGTGCCGCGTGGAAGATGCTCTGGTGGGGTTGTACCCACGTGTCCCACTACAAGAGCAACAGCTACAGGCACAGGATCGCTTTGCACTTCTTGACCTGCAGCTCATGGACACAACCAGCTGTCAGAGCCCGTGAACAAATCTCATCAATGAAAACGTCTCCAGGAATTGCTCCTTTGCTGCTCCAGACACAGCAGCGCTGATTGGAGACCTCGGCAGCACCAAGTCAGGAGGGAGGACCCAGCCAAACCCCTCTTCCGTGCCCCATCAGTGCCGAGATTCATCACCGAATCTCCAGCAAGAAAAGGCAGGTTGGCTGGCCAGGTCCCGTCTCAGCAGGACACATGGGAGCACGGGGCTGCTTCCTCCAGCTTGAGATACAGCTGGGGCGTGAGAAGCCGAAGATTTCGTCACTAGCCGGGATCGCCAGCCTCAGAGAAGTCGCGCAGGAAATTATACGTGATGGGGTTACACAGCTGAACAAATTACCACCCAGCTCCGAGCTGCGGCTCCGCATAGTCTGCGTGCTCGCCGCTCGCCAGTGGGGTCCCAGCATGGTCCAAACCAGACTGGATGTCCCTTTCTCCAGAGCACACGTAGGGAAGGCAGCAAGGGAGGGTCTCCCCCATCCCACCGGCTGCTATCGCTGCCCCTGCCATTTGGGGCCCCTTCCCAGGCTATCCCTGCTCCTTTCCTCTTCCCCTGCGCCTGGGCAGGGCAGGGCAAGCACCGGGGGAGTCTGCAGGGTGATCACACCCGCCCCATCCGTGCGCTCCCCATCGCTCACCGTGACTCAGGACCTGGCACAGAGGGAGCAGCAGTGTCTCGGGGCGCTTTGCCCGGCGTGTTGGGACCAGGCTGCCTTATGCAATGATGAGCCTGGGCTTTCCCCAGCTGAGAGAGGGCTGAGACATCAACCTGAGCTCCACGTCAGGTGGGAGAGGCACCGACAGGGAGGGACCCCCCAGCCTGAGATCAGCAGGAGCTGGATGGCAGCAGCCACAGCACGGCTTGGCCCTACAGAGCTCCGGGCTTCCCGGCAGGTCCCATCCAGACTGCTTCTCCCCATGCTCCCAGGCTCTTTGGAGCTGGCAGGGCTCAGGCAGAAGCTTCCCCAGCTCCCTCCCGCCTCCCCTTTAATGCAGGGCAAGAGGGAGAGGAGCTGGAACAAGCAGGAGCCAGTTTATTCAGCACTGGAGCTGCCCCCATGCACACCATGGCACCGTGTCCCAGCCTGGAGACACCTCATCCCATGGGAGGGTGATGCGCCCAGGAAGGGGGACCAGCATCTCTACCCTCATTGTATCCCCCAGCTGGGATGTGCTGAATACCCCCACCCCACTGCTGTGAGCTGCAGGAGCTTCACGGCAGGGATGCTCAGGGGAGGGAAGGTCCCCTCTCAGTCCCTCCACTGCTGGTGGCAAAAGGAGGGGACAAGGAGCTCGTGCTCCCCGACGGAGCAGAGGGCGAGCACTGCCTTTCCCTGGGCAAGGACATGGTCCAGCCTGGTCCAGCCTCCATCCCCCTACAGGTCCAGAGCATGGGATACTTACGGCCGGTGAGTGGAGGTGCCCTGGCTGAGGTTGGCCACGTACGCAGCAGGAACGTAGCCCATGGCCGGCTCCCCCAGCAGCCGCCGGGCTAAGACATAATCTCCTTCTTCTCTGAGGACACGCAGTTTGTCCCCTGCGCTTACGCTCAGTTCCTCCGCGCTCCGGGCTGTGAAAGCGTATAAAGCGATAAAAAGAGAAGACTTGGGGATGAAGGAAATGGAGTTCGGCTCCGAGTGCAGCGAAACAGAATCGGAACCAAGATACCCCAGCGAGCAGCTCTCCGGCACGGAGCGGGGACGGAGTTTGTTCCAGAAGGATGTCAGGAAGGTCAAACGCTTCCGGACAAACTGCTCCATCCCCAGTGGATACGGTGGATGTGGTGGTCTAGGCCACTACGCTTCTCAAGGCCGGAGGAAGGGGCGATCCCGGGCTCATGCCGTCGGCTGGGCGGCTCATGCTGCCGTGTCCCGCGTCCCTCGCGCGCATCTGGGTGCTCGCCGGCCCTTCCCAGTGAACTTCCTATTTCTGAAAGTGAAACTGGTTGATCTGGTGGGACGAGTCTGCAGGTGGGATGAGTCTGCAGGCGGGAGTCCCATGCTCAGACCCGCGGGCACATCTGGGAGACGGGCACAGCTGGAGCCGAGCTCGCCGCTCTCGAAGGAGAACGGCTTTTTTTTTTTTTGTTTTAATTATTACTTTAAAGTGTGCTCTCCTGCTTCTTACCAGAGCACCGGTAAACACAGCTCTCTGTTCTTCAAGCAGCTCTTGTGACAAGTGGCTGACTCCAGTTGATAGTCTTGATCTCACTTGTGTGGGAGGGTATTTTTATTTTTTTTTCCATAGGAAAATAATTGCAGCCACAAATGTGTGAGAGTTAAAACAGAGTTAAGGAAATAACCTTAGAAGAGATCTGAAGTGGTCTGGATATTTGCTGGGTGGATATTGTGGGGTTTATAACACAAGATCCTTTTTCCTTTCACTCTGCAATGACCTCCCAGGGTCACCCCACTAAAGCATTTGCCTCCTCCCACTAATTCCCCGTTGCAGAGGATCTCTAGGGAATCCACTTCCCAGATCCACCAGGATCTAGTACTTGCTCAGCCTCCAGCAGAGGTGGGTCCCCCTCAGCATCAGGAAGTCCTCCTCTGGTGCAGAGTCTGGATCAGCCCCAGGTGCCCACGTGGCATCCGGAGCCAAGCCCTGGCACAACCCCCACAGCTCCTGCTGCCGTCAGCACACCCACGCTCCTCAACAGTCCTGGTCACACTCGGGCACAGACACGTTACAACCCCCCTGCCAAACCCCAACATCCACAGGCATCGGCCAAAGGACAGAGGTTTCCACCTTGCACCTTGCTTGTGCACTTTAAGCCACCTGAGGATCACTGGTCCGGTGAGGAACCTCAACTCCAGCCCCCGCCAGCCCCTGCCTGGGTTTTGTCATTTAACTGTTCCATCTAATTAGTGGGAGTTTAGTGCCTGGCAACTCCGCTCCTGGCCTTGAGCCCATTACTTCGATCCTCCTCTGCTTGTAATTAGTCTGGGTAGCTCATTTTGGGTATGCAGTTGGGTTTTGAAAGAGGGCGCTTAAAATAAAAAAAAAAAAAAGGAAAATTAATTGTAGAGGTCTAGGCTGCAGCCTGCAACTATATGGCGTACGAAGAACAAACTGGACCCATCCCTGGGTCAACAGCTCTGGGCTTGCCGTGTCCTACATTCCGGGTGTCCCACGATGCCCAAACAACCCGCAAAAGCTGGATTTCAATATCTGGGTTTGAGGGTCAGCTCTTTCCTCACCCTCTCCCAAACAGAGAAGCCCAGGGCAGAGGGCAGGAGTACAGAGCGCTCCCTGAGCGTGCCCTGCGCGTTGCTGCACAGATGGGCTCTAGGAAAAAAAGGAGCCTTTACTAAAATATTCTGCTCCCTACTTACCAAAGTAACACCTGAATATACAGGTAATCCCCCCAAGATCTTCCCCCACCTGCCCAGCCTTGCTCTTGGTGGCAAGCGGGGATGAGTAACTTCTCTGCGTATTTTTCCCCCTTCAGCACGGGGAGGGGAACAGAGGATGAAGCGCAGAAGAGTTCGCAACACGTGGGGAAGGGACGTCCCCTCTGCTGTCCTTCTGCCGCGCTTCTGCTCCTCATGTCACACTCCATCAGGAGGAAAATGGGCGGCTTGGTTATGCCTTTGGAGATTATCTGATTAGATCGAGCACCGAACATTTACGCCTTACTGTTTTGAATGAGGACTTGGTAAACTTGCGGTTTGCAGAAGCAGACTGGAGACTGATTTACCTTTATTGACCTTTGCCAGATTAGATTCTCTGGTGGCACAAGCGATAGACAAGCGCAGCTGATTTATAACACGCAAGGCTTTGGATCTTGATTTGCACCTAAATGAAAGAGTACTCCAAAATGACAAACATCCCTGAGGACTAAATACCGCCTCTGAGCTGAACGTACCAGACATGCATAACACACACTCATCACTGCAAACCTGTGTCTGCACAGGACACGCACGCACAGCTCAAGAGTCCCACGCCAGGAAATAGCTGATAAATCACAACCTTTTTCTAGTATCTTTTTTATTTTCCTATTAAGTTCCAGGAGCATCCCTGCTGCTTTGAATCCCTTTGGTACTATAAAACACCTAACAATAAAAAAAAAAATTAAAAAAAAAAAAAAAGAAGAAAAGAAAAAGCATGTTCATAAAAGTTTGTAGTCCTTGCAGTGTGGGAAGGAAGGTGGGAGGACGCAGGAAAAGTGAGAAAGATAAGGCAGGCACAGATATCTGGTGGATCAAGTATTTTCACCTTAGTCCCTGGGACCAGCTTACAAGGATGTATTAAAAACCAATCTGTCCACAGATTTGGGGCTACGGTGGATACACAGGGACTTTAGTTCTAGCACCACTAAAAAGCACCTCCAAAGAGCAACAAAACCAGAAGACCTGTTCCGTAGAGCTGGTTACATAGTCCCGGTTTAGTTGCAGAGCACCTGGGAGCAATAAACACAAACAGCACTTTGCATTCATCCGTGTGTCAAACGCTGCACGTCGTGTTCTCCCATCCTAATGGACAGAAACCAGCAGCTTCCCTCCACTAATGAGAGCGCCCATTACATCTAATTATCTGAGGTTCTGTTCCAGGTCCTGTTACGTTTACACTCAAAATACATCTTCCAGCAAAGAACCTTTTTCGGGGGTGGAGGGGGGAAAGGAAGAGAAACATAAATCCAATTAATCCCCCAAAGGGGCAGAAAGTTGGAGAATGCGGGTCATGCCGAGGAAAATGTTTTTGAGCACTGGGCACATAACGACAGGGCACTCGCAGGGTCTTGTAACCGAGGATGCGCCACTCGTTACTCAGTGACCGGCAAAGCGCAGCGGCTGATCTCGGCATTGCCGTGTCCGGCATCCCGTCCTGAAGCACCCAAACAGCCGGGAGACTTCCCCGAGCCTTGGGTTCACCTCCTCGCTTGCTGGCAGGGACTGCAAGCCCAGCCCAAACGGTGCTTGCCAGGGCCCTGAGGTTCCTCTGGCTCTTTCTGTTGGCAGGAGAAGATGGCTGGGGGGTTTGTTTTGAGTTTCATTTTTTTTTTTTTCCCCTCCAGATTTCTCCAGATGCTTCCTGGCCCCACAGTGCATTTGAAAAAGGTTTTGCCTCTTAACGCATTGTTTCAGTTGGGTGCCCATGGGACGTTTCAGACAAGGGGTGGCGGATGACGGCAGCATTGGGTGGGAAGAGGAGAAGAGCAGAACAGTGGCACTAAAGCAGCTTCAATTATTCTCCATTTCCTGGGGACCAGGGAAGAAAGCGGCATCTCGGCAGACTGCTGGTCTGTCACCATCAAAGAGGGCAGAGCGCACCCCCACAGGCAAATGGTCCAGGGGCTGAGGGGCTCGTAGACAGTCAGTGCAGAGGGTCCAATACAGGCAGAAGTACAGTCGTCGTGGGACGGGGAGCGGTACAGGGGGTGTGAGAGGAGGCAGAGCATCGCGGGGTCTCGTGGCTGCTGTTTCTGAGCCCTGCAGGAGTGGGTCGGACTGGCTGGTGGAGAGCAGGAGTGCAGGTCACAGGGCACCTGAAATGGCACAGGAAAGCAGAAAAACCCTATGGGAGGCAGCTGGAGGCAGAGCGGGCTGTTTGTGCAGTGCCTGGCAGGTCTGGGGCACGCATGACTGCAGCACAAAACCGCAACAGCCCTTTAAAACCACAGAAATACTTTTCAGGGACCCTGTAAACCCTAGAGTGCTTTCCAGGGATCTGCAAATGATGACACGGAAAAGCCAACTCGTGTGTCACGCGGCAATTTATGCCAAATTTCTAAACAGGAATCACTGTTCAACTGGAAAATCTATAAGGACCGACACACCAAATCAGACTGGAAAACAGCGTGGCCAGTCTACAGGCTTCCCCTTCTGCTTTCTGCTGAGATTATCTGCACCGACCAGCCTTTGCTTGCCCTCTCCTCTAATAACTTCCAGAGGATGCTCCTTCTAGTACAGACTGCCTGGCAGAGCAACACTTCTGCATAACTCTTCTGCTCCTGTCCCTGGAGTAATCATCTGCAACATGTGAAAACCATTGAACACCTCCTCCAGACTGGCAGGTGCCAGCGAGTTGTTCATCCTCTCTTTCAAGGCTGCAGGGTTCTCCATGGAAAGCGGGCTGAGGACGCTCAGTCTGTGCTCTCCGTGCCCCTAAAAACGGAAGACTAGAGGTCTGGCAGCTTTCTGCTAGCACCCTGCCACAGCTGAGCAGCAGCAGGAGTCCCCAGGCTGGCAGGTGCTGACAGTGACTTTAAACATGCACTTGAACATCCTCACTCCCTTGTCTGGAGCTGAGCAAACAGAGGACTGGTGCTTTCAGCAGAGAGGTGCGCAGTGACTCAGTTGTTGAGGGGGAAATCTCTGTCAATAAGTAGGCAAATGATGGATTGCTCCATCTGCCCAGATGTCCTTGTTACCCTGAGGAGGAACCAGTCCATCTACTCCATCACTGCACTCTGTGATATTTCTCCCCACAAAGGTCCTTTGGAGGCTGTTGGATTTGGGGTTGGGATATTAAGTGTTGCTAGAAGAAACCTACCCAGAGTCCCAGGAGAATAGGCTTGAGAGACCTCACCCAGTTCACCTAGTCCATCCTGTACTTATGTCTTTCCCCATCTTTGCCAAACCAGTTCTTAAAAGACCTCCAGGAATGGATACGCCACAATGTCCCCAGACAACCCATTCCGGTGAGTCACTAATGATTACTGGTAGGAATGAGTGTCTAACCTGCTGCATTTAAGCCTATTACCTCTTGTCCCATTCATCACCGGACTGCTCCATTCCTTTCTGCAACAGTCTCTTCTGTATGTGAAGACTGCTCAGGTGTCCCACCACACGCTCAGCAGCACCACATTGACCCACCTCTTGGAACCCAGCCCAGAACAAACACACTGACCTTACATGAACAGGCAACATGGTCATCTTTGTCTCCATTTGTCTCCAGTCTTCTTCCCCTGTCCATGTGTGCTGATGTTCCTGTGGTGCCACCTCAGCTGGCTCTCTAGTGCATTCACCTGGTGGGGATGAGAAAGCAGCAGCTCTAAGAGGAGTCTGCACCATTGCACAGATAACATTTAACCTATCTCAAATCCAAGAAGAAAGTGCCAGCTCAAGTTACCTTCACTGAGGTTCAAACTTGCGTTTTACCCTCCAGTTGTAGAGGTCTGAGCTCACAGAGCTCAGCTTCATCTCTTCTCTCCCTACTCTACCTCTTCTCTACCTGCTGCTAGTTCCCTCCAATCAAATGGTTGTTCTTGGCTCTGGAGGGCACAGAAGTCGCAGAAGCTGCCTGTAGCAAATAGCTAAATCCTGCTTCTGGGGTGACTCCATGGAAGACACAGGCTGGGGCACAAAGTTTTACCTGTTTCCGTAGGGAAGCAACTGTCTTCTCCAGTTCAGCCACAAGGGACTCGAGATTCTCTCTGGAGGAAGCGCTTGGAGAAGGTGCTTCATTTCTGGGGTGAGGGATAAAAAGTGAAAGGGATTATGCAAACGTCAGCTTCCTGGATGAGAGAATCATTCTGCTTTCTCCAACATCAGCCTCCAAGTAAGCATCAAACAGAAGGTCCCAACTCCCAGATTCACCTGCCAAGAGATGTCAACTCAACAGCCACTCAGCCCAGATATTTAAATATCAGAGTTGGGTGCTGCACTGAAGTGTTGGAGGACTTTGACCAAGCTCAGCATCTATCTACTGAAACACTCCTGACCTCCAGACCTCTGCAGAATGCCAATTTCAAAGGCCTGAATGGACTGAGATATTAAAAAATTTTCTGATGCTTCATCAAATGGAGGTAAAAGAAGTGGTGATACTACACCTGGGGAAGGCAGGCTTATGCTTGGCAGGGTTTTCTTCTGGGTAGCTGAAGCCAGGAGACCTCTTGCTTCGGAACCGCTGAGAAAGAGCCCTGAATTGCCCACGTGTCTGGCAGTCTTTGGAAGGAACGGAAAGTCTGCAGTGATCATTCATGTTTAAAGCAGAACCATGTGGATTGAAGGCAGCACAAGGTAGCACTGCCCTCCTTCACCATCCACCCTTGAAACACCTTCTATGCCGGAGGGGAGGAGGCAACAAAGGTGTGTAACAGGGCATGCATCATGCATGGATTCCCATGTCTCAGCTGGACATCTGTAGCCAGAATATAGCACAAAGGCACAACGGTAGGATCTGTGGTTTAATGGCAGAGTTTTACAGGCTCCCAAATGAATCTGTAAGTGGTATGTGGTGGGGATCACCATGCCTACGTCCTGTTTCAGTCTCTCCCCTTAAACATGAGCTATTGGCTGCTGCCAGAGACAGAAGCCCTCAGCTAGGTGGATTTTGGCCAGATTCAATGAAGCTAACAGGCTTCCTAGACAGGTGGTTGATGGCCCATGCCTGTCAGTGTTTAAGAGGTGTTTGGACAATGGCCTTAAAAATTTGCTGTAACTTTTGGTCAGCCCTGAAGCGGTCAGGGAGTTGGACTCCTGCATGCATCCATTTGCTGACACATGGTTCTCATGGTGTACCATGAAGCCAGCTCGTGGCATTTCCTATAAGCTGACAGCATGTGACAAATGCCACCCAGAGCCGTCCCCATGTCAGTCGGTGCTAGAGCAGCCTCCTTCCTTACCCTCACAACAGTCTTGCCACAAACGGAGGTCCACCGCGGGAATCTCTTCACAGCCAACCATGCCCTGTGGGTACGATGCCATCCAGAAGACATCTCTCTGGAGCTGCTGGATGTGGTCACTGTTGTCACAGATGACACGAGCAAGGGACGTCTGTCTGATCTGAGTCAGCTGCGCCGGCGTGAAGACTCCAGGATTCTCATACCAAAATCTGCAGCGGGTTGTAATCACAGCATGACTCAGGAGCAGGAGAGGAGGACAGGGAGTGAGGCTGGGAGAGGGAGAAGAGCTCCCCTACATCTGTGTGGCAGCACCCACAGCCCTCAAAAGGAGCTTTTACTCTGGTGTCAGGTGGCCGTGAACACAGACTGCCCTTTTCTGAACCCAGGAATCCATCCCCGTGAGCTGCTGGCCGGAGCTGCAAGGTGTCACAACCTGCAGGTACAGCCCCCGGCCAGGGGAATGCCAAGGCTCAGACAGCTCTGCTGTAGCAGGTTGGGACACGGGTGAACAATGGTCCTGCCCTAAGTGCATTACCAGGCAAAGACGTGTCTTATTCACACAAGCAGCAAATAGGAATTAGAAGGAAGGTCCTACAGACATTTTCTAGCATTCTCAGGAGACACTGGGCACATCCTCAATGTCCTGCAGTGGAACGGGAATAATTATATCAGAAAAGGACACATTGACAGTAACTGTGTCAAGTCCTTTTGCAAATTCACTGGACAGAGGGGACCCTTCCTCGTATTGTAAGACAAGAAATAATAAAAAATTACAGGTTCTGTTCCTCCCTGTAGGGAGCAAATCCGCCCCAACAGAATACTAAAGACTTTGGGTTGACTCTGATGATAATACCTGTCTCCATCCCTCAGCCTTCTGAACTGCGTCGTTAACAGGCACATCAGTGTTGGTCCAACTCTGGTACCAGGGACAAGATCCTCCACCATCAGTGCTGGAAACAGGTCAATATTTTTGGTAGTTCCATATAAACTGCAGGATAAAAGATATTAAAAAAAAAAAGTTAAATGACTATCAAAGAATGGAGACAAAATAAATCTGATCACAGCATAGGAATTTGTATGCAAGGGACTCATCTGGACATTATTGATAAAGGTCTTATCTAAAAGACAATGGGATAAAGGCCTGCCTTGGAAAGAGGCAGCCAGTGCAGATAGGATGCACTTTAGTCTCACTGGAAAATAGCTCCAAGGCTCAATCTGCTCCCAAACTACACCACAGCAGTGCCTGACGACATGCCACTCGGAACCAGACTGATCACTTGGAGGGACCTCATTTGTCTTACCCCGTGCTTAAACCACAGTTATTACCCTATCTGAACATCTGTGGGTAGCAATATCTGGGAAGGTTATTTGATGGGTGTCCTGGGAGGAGCAGAAACTTTTCACTGACTGATCTCCAGTGATTTTGATGTTTCCAAGTCCAGGCTACAGTACCTCCTGAGCTTTTCCCTGATCTCCAAGTTCTTTATTTCATTTCTGAGGTCCTCAAACTCCTGTGCAGATGAGAGGTTGCAGAAGACCCTGAAGTCATTGTAAGGTGGGATGCCGTGGTCTCGCCCTCTCTGGATGTTGATAGCAGCCAAGTCCAGTGAGACAGAGTGTGCCATGGAGAAGAGTTTCTCCGTTAGCTCCATGTTGAGGAGTTCAGAGGGAACCCGCATTTTCCCAGGAACCCCAAACAGCCCGCGGAGGAGGGGGTCGATCCCACCCTCCTGTGTGATCCTGAAAGGGGAGAAGAAGGCCTTGTGGAGGGGGATGTGGCCTTGGCGGATGGGCTGGAAGGTTTCGTTCAGCCTGTACAGGATGGGGTTGATCAAGGTGTGCCCGAAGCGGAAGGCAGCAGTGGCAAAGGCGTTGAGAATCCCCGCATTGATGTTGGGGTTGTAGCCTTTGTACTCACCCAGCATCTTCATCCCAGCTTCCCCAAGGACCTTGGGGAGCCACTGGGCATAGGTGATATGCTGCATCTGGGCACCCACAATCTTCCGTGCCTCGTGATACAGGAGGTCTCCATCCCAGTGGGGATTGAGGGCTGACAGCTCCGTGGCAATGCGGTTGTGCTCCCTGAACCAAAGCGTGTGCATGGCCGTGAGACCCAGCTGCTCGTTGGCACGGTGGTCTCCTGCCAGGAAGCACAGCACAGGGCTCTCATTCTCATCTCTCATGCACTCAGTGGGTGGCCCTACAGCAAAGGGAAGGAGATGCTTCCCTGAGCTAGGCACAACTTGCCCTTGCTTCAGCAGCCCATTTTGGCTGCTCAGATCCCGCAGCTCCCGCGATTCCTGCTCTGTGCTGCCGTAAACATTGGAGGCATCGATGTAAGATGTCAAGTGGTTGATCTGCTCCCTGGCGTAGACAGAGTTCATCAGCAGGGAGGTCATCCCGCTGCCACACACGGGGCTTGAGCGGACGAAGAACATGCAGCGCCCGTTCCTCACGCGGGGGTCGTTGGCAGGGACCATGATGGAGAAGCAAGGCGGGTCGTTGCTGCACACCTCGCTGCAGGGTGCTCCATCTGAGAAGCGGGACATGCTAATGGCTGCCACCGTCTGGTCCATGTCGTGGTCCAGAAACTGGCCCCACTGCATGAGCATGTGCGTGAACTGGTCATCAGGGGTGATCGTCTCAGTCCCGACCATGGCCGTGGAGACGAGGCGGGGTAGAGGAAGGGGCAGGTCCCTGGCATCTTCCGCCAAGGAAAACCCCCGGGGGAGGTTAAATCCATTCTGGTAGGCGGGTTTGAGCAGCCTCTGGAAGGCTGTGAGAGATGCACCCCACATCGGGTGCTGGAGGTTGTTGCAAGACCCATCGTGGGTCCTGTACTTCTTGTGGAAGCAGATATCCGAGCAGTTCGGCGTGCGGCGGTGGGCAGAGCAGCCCGACAGGTTGGCAATCATGTTCAGGTAGTGAGGGGACACCAAGTCGTTGTATCGATAGCCTGACAAGGAAAAGGTGAAGCACCAGGTCAGACCACGGCTGCTGTAGCCATCCGGTTCCTACCACCCCGTGTAAGGGCTCTGTGTGAAACCCACTGCTGGGATTGTCAGGGTGGGCATGGGAAAGCCAGGTCTCTGGTCATGGTGCTGCTATGGAATTTATGGAATAAATGAAGCAGAGCATCGTTCCAAGCCCACAGAGAAGAAAAGAAGGGGAGAAGAGTTTAGTATAAACTGCACAGAGGTGGAAACCAGAAATGTTGTGACTGGCAGACCAAACTGTGGGGGTGGTCCTGGGTTTATTTTACGTCTTTCTGGGTTATTACTGCCACCTCAAGCACCATCGACCATCCAAACCCTACGTGACGAGCAGCAGGGAAACTGTGGGTGACTGCCAGGGCGCTACGCCATGCGGAAGGCACTGAATAATGCTGCGCTGTGCGGATGCTGACAGGGCAACGAGGAGGAGAGGCTGGCAGTCCGACCAGCCCAGACGAGACCTGCAGCCTGGAGACAGACTCCTTACAGCTTGGAATACATCCAAGCAGGCAAAAATATTTACGGGCCCCAAACATACATGCCTGCGACATGATGACTCACACGTATAGGTAGAAACATGCAGTGTACAGGAATGTCTGTTGTATATACACGGAGTCCCAGCTAGCCAGCTTTGGAGTCCAGCTGCTGGATGCTTGGACCTCACTAGGTACTTTTAGTGTTGCATTGCTTTGTTGCTTGGTATCCTGCCTCAATAAAAGGAAGCTTGAAACCATCTGAGTTTGTAGCTAAGAGGTCGAAGTAGTAGAGAGACAGAGGAGAAAGTCAGGAGTGATATCGCCCTTCCCCTGTTACAGCACCCAAATACTCCCGAGTTTTCAGCACTATTCTCATTGCCACTTGGAGGGCAGGAAACATCTCTGACCATGATGCTGAGGGACTGAACCTCAGATCCACAAAGGTACTGCCTTGTGAGTTAGACTGTTAAATATTTTTAAAGATTAGGGCTTTCATACCCAGTCAAGAAATCTTTAGCAAAATGGGGAACTGAACCACTTTCCTGAGTACCGGATAACGTCAAGACCAGCCTTCAGGCTGGTATGAAACCCATCAGATGGAAGACAGCACTGGAAACCAGACAACACATCTCTTGACATACCCAAAATTGCACTTTTTAAACTTTCTGGATATTTACACATTGTTGTTTTAATTTAATACGACGCGAGGTTAAGAAGGGAAATAAAATCTCTCCTACCTGTGACATTCATATCCACAATTAGACCTTGTTGCACGTGTTCCTGAATCAGCTGCAAGGTCCTTTCAAAGATCTCACCTGCCCGGGCTGTTTCAAGGGTGTAGGGGTCCCGGGGGTAACGGAAGAGAGCCAGCAAGTCATTGGGTGTCTTGGGGCGTCTGTTTCAAGGAGTTAGAAGTGATGTAGGAACATTAAAATAAATCGACTCGGTTCAGGGCAACGAGTCTCTACAGGCAGCAAGAGTCAGGCTCTAAGCCTGGTCTGGTGCTTGACCCCCAAAACTAGTGCATAAGACCAATGCCACTTGCCTGCATATGGCGGATGATTAAAGAAAGGATATTTTCCCCCAGGAAAACACACATGTTTAATTTCCTCAGCACCTCTGTTTTCTTCTGCTATAGTAATTTATTTTTCACTTTTCAACAGATGACACCCAGAGGTTTTGGGCTTAATATAAACTGTCTACCTTTTCAATAAAAACATATATTGGGGTGGAAGAGGAGGGAATTACCATTCACTTGGGAAGTCATTTTTCGCTGAGGAAATGGTTAGAATTATTATATTATTATTTCTGTTCACCCTCACAAAGTCAGTTGCATTTATAAAATGACTATGCTGATTATTTTCTTTTCTATGCACTGTCTCTGGAGCCAGCTCCAGCTGAAAAAACGTACATCGCAGATATAAGTGACATAAGAGGCGATATTTGTGTATCAGATTTTTCCAGAATCCCAAATGCCTGTTACAAAGCTCTATCACATCCTCACATCTACACAGTGCAGTTTCAACCTCCAATATGCAAAACAATGCTGTAGCTTTCACTTGTGGATTGTCAACGATAAAATGAGATTTGAGAAAGCTTCATTCATTGTCTTTTTTATCTCTTTTCTGCGTCAAGTCTCAGATCACAGCGTTTCATGCACTTACTTGCTAAACAGCTCAGTACGTGTTGAATTGATGGCGTGATCCACGCTGCTGATGGCTTCCCGTATGGACGTGGCTACAAACGTGTCACCGCTCCGACCAACGTCTGTGGCTTTCCAAAGCAGAAAGAAAGAAAGAGCAAAAAGTTATAAATTTACTTTGCTATTAATTTGTCTTCCAAGCTCAAGAAAATCTGCGTACCAGTACAAGCCACGTACCAGTAACTCCACTGAAGGTCAAACTCTGTTTCCATTTGCAACATCAACACCAATAATTTTTTTTTTTTTTTTAAATAGATATTCTGAAGAAGAAATTAACTGCCTGGAAAAGAAAGTGACTTTTCAGGAGGTGGCTATGGAATACATATTCAAAGTCTGCTCCTGTACAGCTTTGCAAATAAATGCCTGTTTTGGTTGGTGGTTAAATTGGAAAAAGAAAATGTAAAAATCACAGCCGGTTAACCCAAAATAATGTATTTACTTCCCGCAAAAGAAACATCTAAAACTCGTGACATTCATTTGAATGTATTGCCTATACATTAATTTTCCATTTGTGACACACTTCTAATTCAGTTCAACTTTAGCATTAACACATGAGATATACATAATTTTAAAGCAAAAATGAAAGCTGTTGTTTGAATATCTTCAGAAGTAAACACATGAATTCTTAAAAATTACTACCGAAAGCATTTTTTAAGCCAGGATCTTTGTCATAGCTGAAGAAACTAGCTCCCATTTGGCTACCGGTGTTTGCAATAGCCAGGGGGAAAATGAGGTACCAACTGCAGAATAAATCACAGAAATTACCTTAGGAATAATTTCAAACAACAAAGACATTTCAATTTTTCTCAGCTCCTTGCATGTGTAGAAAATGATACTAAATTCACCTAATAAGCTACTCGCTATTCATGCTGGTTATTGCTGCGTGCTTGAGGAATAGCCCTCTACTTGCATTTTTAACCTTATTGCTTGCCTTTGATTTTTTTCCCTTGTCAGCTCTTCCCTACCCTCTAAGAAGGACAATTTCCACTCTCGACCTCTGGTTTGACTAGCAGAGGAGTGCTACTCCTCTTTATTCATTACAGCTCCCCTGATGCACGGAGCAGTAGCTTGAAAACGAGCGACTTATTTCCCATCCCCAAGGGATGGAGTGAACATTTAAAACCCCGTATTTGCAGCGACAATGTTGTTCTTCTCCCCACCCCGGCGTGCGAGGTTACGGTCAGACGGTGACTTGTGAGCGTGTTGGCACATCTTAATAAGTTTCTTCCTCCCAGCAGAGGCAGTAACTACATGCACGCCGACAGCTCGGCTTGCGGCAGGCGGTTTAAGACAACACCTTGGGGTTTGCAGGGACCAACTGCAGCTCAGCTGAGAAAACAGCGAGGAGCAGCTGGGGGGGGGTGTGGGCTTACACAGCAGAGCAACCCCGATCACGCCTGCGAGGGCCCTGGCTGCAAAGAAGCTCAAGAAATAACAGAGTTAGCTGTTCAAAGTGTAGGCATCAACACAGCATAGCCCCTCCTTACGCGAGAGCAAGAGAAGACTCAGGAGGACCACAGGAGATACCCTACCGGTGATGGTGAGCTGCATAGCACTGGAGGTGAAGCCAAAGGGGTTTCTTGCTATGCACTCGTATCTGCCCTGGTCAGCCACGCCGAGGTCTTGAATGGAAAGGGTCCCGTCTTGGCTTATGTGGAACTTGCCACTCTCTGTGATCTGGATACCCTCCTGTTGCACCAGCAAAAGAGAGAAAATGTGTTACGGTATAGAAAGCTTCCCACCATCCCAACCCTCAGCCTATTCGGCACACCCGCAGACAGATGCGATGAACTAATGTGGCCACCAGATGTTAGCATTGCTCTTCCAGAGAAACCAGAGAGCCATCCAAAGACATCTGCTCCTGCCCGAACCCAATGCGAGGAGGTCCTTGCTCAGGTCCTTCACCTGGGTCCACCTCCAGCCACTCACCTGCAGGGCACAGACACCCCACGCATTTCTCTGCGCTTTTTACAGACAGGTTGGCTGGAGCGAGTGCCCTGATGTTGCCACGCAAGTTTCGTGGCACATAAAAAGTCTAAAGTTTTGGGACAACCTGAAACTGATGGATTTCCGCTGGCCTTGAACTGTAGATACCATCTTTTGCTGGCTGTGGGCAGCATCGCCAATCGAAGCGCTGAGAGCAGCAGCACGCTCAAACCCTATCTGTCAACGTGGCTGGTGGCAGAACTGGCGTCAGGTTTTACTTTTTTATTCTCCTGTTTCTTAACATCTTTCTGCTGCTCTGCCCAAATCTAATGTTTACTGTGCTGCCCTCCCAGGTTCTCTTCTTCTGCTCCCAGTGACGGCTGGAGCCCAAGGCAAGCTGCAAGGTCACCTCCCACGAGACCTCTGCAGGGTACCTGAGGCTCAAGCATTTTCCTCAAATTTGTTCTGTGCCTGACTGTGCTTATAGGCAGGGCAGGTCCCAGTGAAGGTCACAGGTGCTGTACTACGGCACAGCAGGAAAAAGTCCAAAGAGCTTCACCTAATGAATTCTTGAAAAGAGCAGCCATGCTGCAGCATCACTGTCAGGGATCGTGGCTTTGCCCCATCAAAGCTGGAGCCAACCAGCATCATCCAGTTCCACCAGTGGGAATCCTGGAAACAAGGACCGACTACTCAGGAGAAAATCCATTTTCAGTGTTTTCCAGGAATAGTCAATCAAGCGTTTCTAACATCCTGGAAGGTCACTGGCTTCAAGTTACTCATTTGGAAGAAAGAACAAGCGAAAAGAGGAATGTGCATTGCAAGGCTTCGAGCCTGAGAAAGAGCAACATTCTTTCAGACCACTAAGAAAACCAAATCAGTGGAAATGTTGGTCCTTAAATTTTCATCAAACACAATTTCTTCCATGTGTATTGCACAAATAGATTTAACTAGTTGAGCTGGGAGAGGTGTTTAAGGAGAGAGTTGTTCAGTGCCCCCGCAGAGGAACCATCCGGCTTCCCAGTGACGGTTGAGTACGTGATACCATCTCTTACTTTGACCCAGGTTATGGTGGGCCGTGGATCTCCTTGGGCAGCGCAGGTAATTGCAACGTCCTGGCCTGTCTCCGCCACCACGTCTTGAGGGGGATGAAGGAACACGGGTATCACTGTGCAACACAGGGCAAAAAGTCACAAGTGCAAGAAATGCATCAAGGAAAATAGAGAAATCTGCAGGCAAACCATCTCAGCACGGGGAAACCAGAGCTGCTGGGGCTCTTCCTGCTGCTGCAAGGGCTCTTCAAAGGGGTGTCACTTTACCTGTGCTCTCTGTCTCTCTACCAAGTCCTCTGTAATTTATGTTCATTTTTTTCTGCTCCTGTGTGTCTCTACTTGGGGCAATGACAGAGGAATGTGCTGGCTTCTCTGTCATTTAAAATCTTTAATTCAAAGGCTTTCTAGAAAAGATGCTCTAGCTGAAACAAGGATTGTGATTTGATTCAGGAATTATCAGACAAGGCTCTCTGGCAAGTGCTAGCCAGGTTCAATGAAACAATTATATTGATCTTGCTGGTCCTAAACTATCCTGTGAATTCTGTGCTTGAGACATCATTAATTTCAAGTTTCTAGATAGTTTCCTTCCCTCCAGTTTACCATTAGTAAAATTCTGCCACGTTTGTGAAAGAGCAGGGACGTTTGTTTGTTTAGAATGATTATTTATATGGGAACAAAAAAGAAGATTAAAATATGAAAGCATTCCTGTGTGACTTGTATTTTACAGAGGCCTGATTTTAGAGTAACTAAATTTAGGTTGAACCTATGACCTGGTAGCTAATGTTTAAGACAAATGTATCCAGAGCCAGAATTAAATCTCCTGGAGAAGGAAACATTTTGCTTTGCAGAATATTTCATTTAAAAAAGAATGTTATAATTCATTCTGTAGGAAAGCCAAAATTTAAAATTAGCAAAAGAAAGATTACTAAGAATTTAATACAATTTTTTGTAAATTCTCTGACAAAAATCCTTTGTTTCCTTTCCTTTGCCAAAATCATTTTCTTAATAACAGCTCCCAAACAAATTAAAGGGCCCCATTTTTCACTCAAACTGGCCACATATCAGAGCTCATCTGATGGGCTTCAGAGGTCATTTCTGATCACATAACCCTGCCCAAGTGCTTATTCGTGCGGATGCCAACCAATACCATCCCGTTTCCTGGCCACACCAGATGTTTCATTCCAACAGTTATTTTTCCAGACTACCAGATAAATTTCCAAGGAAAACTGAAGCAGTTTCTTCCAATTTACAAATCTTGGCACTCTGGAAACCTCTTTAAAGTTTCCCACCAACTGATGGAGCTCTCATGGCTAGACGTCTGCTCCCAGGGAAAAGCAAAATCCCATCCCATAGGAACCAAGGCAATTCCCTGCCTTGTCAGACAGTGTGTTATTTACCATAACATTAAATTAATGACGCGCATTTGCCAGCCCTTGTTGCCCACAGCCTCACCAGCTTACCTCGTGGGGTCACCGACAGCTGTACCGGGAGGGTCCTCACTCCGATGGCACTGATGGCATGGCATTCGTATTGGCCTTGGTCATGCAAAGCAACCCTCATCACCCGCAGGGTACCCGTGGAGAGGATGCTGTGCCTCCGGTCATTCGGCAGTGGCCCACCTGGCCAAACAAGCAGTGCGATTTGTTAATTGCCTGTGAGGTTTCTCTTCCCGTCACTGGAGATATCTGTGACAGTTCAAAATTTCATTTCCTTCCCAACAGGACATCGGCCACCCTGAAATACCATCTTCATCTTGCTAAGTGAGGAACAGGACAGATGCTGCTCTTCCCACACCCGGGATCACGACTGAGTTGTCTTGTCTAAGCAACTGGAAAGGAGCTGGTATCCTTTTTCTTTCCTCATAAGCCTTTTCTTAGTGCAAACTGCAGATTTACTGACACCTGATGGATAGCAAATCTGTATTCAATGATCCAAACTGGCTGTTTAATCAAATAAATGGAAACATCTAGCATTGTCTTTTTTAATTTGGTATTTTGATTTTCTTTGGTTTGAAAACTGCATTGTTTCAATATTTCCTCTATTTAAGGAGAAAAGTTCAAAATTAAAATGCTTTCCCAAACCCAAACAAAATTATTAGAACTTCTCAGTTTAGTGACATTTTTTTTTTTTTTTTAAGACTTCATTTGTCCTCCAAATAAGGGCTTTATTCATCCCAAATACCAAAAGGAATCTGAATCCTCCCCACACTGTCAAAAGCGGCTTTGAGAACGAGCGATGGTCCCCCACTTCTCCTCTTGTCTTGCTCCTAGCGTGCCTTCTGTGAAAGCACTGTAAAGCCTGGTTGATCTCTGGATTGCTGAGTGACCCAGCAAACCTAGTTACAAAGCAGTTATTAACCTTATTTCTTGTCACTGTGCTCCTTTCCACATCTCTAAGAGATATATTCTGAAATCTGGGCAGTGGAGGAAAACAGGTTAAAGGAGATGGAGAACATGCTGGTGGAAGAGAATTTCAGCTGGTCTTTCTTAAGTCCACATCAGGGCTATTGCTGTGGAAGCTGGAAAACAATAGCCATGAATTCTCCACAGCACTAAACCATTAATTATGGCTTGTGAAGCATAAGGAAAAGTTGAAGGGCCTCTGGGCCAAGCGTTATTGGCTTTTGTCCCAGAAAGTGTTGGATGGGATCAGTTCAGTGGAGCCAGCGCTAACAATCATCTGAGACTTAAAAAGTTCACCACCACCTGTTGGCCCAAAGTGGTTTTTCCTAAGCTAAAAGAAACCTCAGAGGTGTGTCAGCGGTGAACAGTGCTCTCCTGCAATGCGCTCCCCAAGAGGAGCAAATCAATGACAATGATGGAGAGCTGGTACATGGTGTTACCCACCCACTTGGAGTGTCCAGACCCTGCCTTTTCAAAGGAGGTAGGAAGCCACAGCAGAAGTTTGGGGCTTTCCATGGGTTTCACGCTGATGAAAAACAGCACGCTCCTTCCTTCTGACATGATGATTTAGTGTGTCAAAGACCTAAGAGGCTCCTTCCTCAGTGCTCAACATCATCCTTGGTGATCTATGACACACCTCCTAGTGTGACTAGGTCTGTGCTGATCACCATCTGTCCTGTGTTGCCACTGCAAGTCATCGCCCTGGACCAGCAGCTTGGCTGTTCTCACCCACACCCCGTGGATGGCAGCACAGAAGAGAAAGAAACCCCGAGTCAAGTGAGGCAGTACCTGCCCTCGTCCAGGCAATCACGGGTGGAGGGTGACCCTCAGCAGAGCAGGGGAAATCCACGCTTTGTCCCTCAGTTACTGTCTGATCAGTGGGGATGAGGAGAAACCTGGGAGAATCTGGAAGGGAAAGCAATGACTGAGCAGCAGGAGAAACTCAGGCAACAAGCTTGGGTTAATTCTCAGTTCATGGGAGCAGAACCAGTCACAGGGCTTAAACACATCTGCCCTGACTGAGCATTTTATCCCAGAAATGTTGTCAGCCTGGGACTACTCACCTTGCACTATGATTCTTGCTGTTGCCTGAATGGATCCCTCGGTGTTGCTGGCATTGCAGTTGTACTGTCCCTGGTCCGAGAAGGTGACGTTCTGAATGAAGAGTCCTCCAGAGCTGGTGATAGCGAAACGGGAATCCTGTGGTAAAGGAGAGCCTGTGCCAAGGGTCCAGCTGATGCGAGGGTGGGGGTGCCCAGAGACCCCACACTCCAAGGTGACGCTTTCCCCAATCAGCACTTCAGTGTTCTGCGGCTGGATCACAAAAGTCGGCTTGGCTGGAAGGAAACGAGTGCTTCAGAAACCAGAAGCCCTGCTGCCTCCTCAGTTATGGGCAGCAATGGCTTGGACTCCTCATGCAGCCCAGCTAGCAGCCACCTGGCTCTTCCCTGACCTCCACATCCTCCATGTGAGCAATTCCCCCAGTGCTACTTCTTCCTACCACCTCCCCAAGCCGGTCACTTAGTGCTGGAGCATCCCCACCCCTGTGTCCCCTTCACCCTTGACACCTCTGTGCTGCAGAATTCAACCCAGCCTCCAAACTCCCTCCCCAGCCCCAAATTACCTTCAATCTCTAAACCCCTACTTTCTCACTCCCTTGAAGGAACCCCCTAAAGCTCAGGCCACGCTACACTGCTAGCCACTCTCTTCCCAACCCAAGCTGCGCCTTCAAGGGGTGCACAAGGCTCAATTACATGGGGTGCCAAAATAGCGCAGAACGACTTCTTGTGTCTTGACTTCCCCAGCTATGTTCTTGGCCATGCACTGGTAGACGCCTTTGTCCGACTCCTTGGTATTCTGGATCATCAAGGTACCGTCTTGCAATAGGTTCAGGCGATTGTCATCTTTCATGTCAATCTCATTACTGAAAAACAGCCACAAACAGGCAAAGTATGAAAGGAGTAAAGACTGGTGGTCTTCCCTCGAGCTGCTGGGGGAGTGGTGGGGCTTTGCATGCATTGCGGTAAGCTGGCGTTCCTTGGAGCTATTCTGAGCCTTCATGAAATTTATAGCAAGAGTTATGATTTACAGCACTGAACTTCAGCTCCAGCTCTGATTTACTCCCTGGGTGAGCTACTTTTCCTCTCACCACTGATTACATACGACATTTACAGCCCATCAGGAGAGCATGCTGTTCCCATGCAATAGCATCATTGCTATTGTCAGGGCATCTAGGCCCAGAAAGCTTGTTCTCATTATTTACTAAGTGCAAATATAATAATGAATTAATATTGTTATTGTGTGCAGCCGTTTCTATTCGAACAGGCTCAAAGGCCTCAAGGGGGGGCAAAAAGCTCTTAGTAAGTCACCGTGGGACCCCAATGCAGCTTGGACTCCAACCCAACCCAAAAGCTGTGAAACATCTTCCTTCTTTCTACAATGACCTGCGACTCCTGGATCCCAGCCCGTGGCAGAAGGTCCCACCGCTGCATCCCATTTGTCCCAGCATGAAGGAATCTTGGATGGCTGCAGATGATTGAAAAGGGAGAAGGGCCCTCTCTCCCCCTAGGACAAAGGCTGAATCCACTATGCAAACTAATATGCTTGCTGGGCATTTATTTAATTCCCCTGATGTCTCCTCACTCTAGTCATATCTCGTTTGTGGAACATTTATTATCATTACCCCTCTCACAATGCTATCTTTGGGAGCCTGCCAGCGTTTCCCTAACAAAACCTTCCTTCCAGGGGACTTAACTCAGCCATAAACTTTTGCTCTGTGCTGAAACTCTGCCTGGTGGGGAGTTAGCTGAAGAAGCATACATTGATCATTTTTATTAATAACCAAGCCTTACTCAGGCTCCCACAGACAAGAAGCTCGTAAAGCAGCAAAGTAACTTCACTTCCACAGTGGGCTTGAGCACAGAACATTTTATTGTGTAGCATTTCCCAGAAACAAATTTAGCGTCTCGCAGAGCCATGTATTTTTTCAGTGGTGCTGTACAGAACAATAATCTGTACGCTGCTTTGCGAGGTCTGCCTTTCAGTGGAGCACAGTGATTTTTCCCTTTGAAAAAAAAAGCCATTCTCCCAGCGTGCTAGGCCTTCAGTGAGAAAAACCTGGAGACTAGAAGTATTTCAGCAGTTAATAAATGGCAAGCATGGTGGCTTAGAGCAACATGAAATACTAATTTTATTTTTTTTCTGATCAAAAGACAATTGCTTTCAGCCTGCAGAGTATGTTTATGGGAAAGTTATAAGCTCATGGAATCCATTACAAATGCAGATGAAACATTTCAAATGCAGATGAAAACACCACTTGGATTACGTGGTCACCAGAGAATGCTATTAAAAAGAAGGTAAATACAACCCATGGACTATCCATTTCTTTTTTTTCTTTTTTTTATGTTGCGTGAAACAGCTTTTGTAATTACAGGCAGTCGGTGCACAGAGCTCGGTGCTTGAAAACCTTTGCTACCCCAGGGCTCATTGTGTGCGACTTACTTGTTGTGCAGCCAAATAATCGCAGGCTTTGGGTTGCCTTCTGCCCTGCAGGTGAAATAAACTGTGTTTCCCAAGAGGACGTCGACATCGTGGGGTTCTGAGGTTATGCGAGGTCTCTCTGCAAAAGACCATTTTAACACAACCCAGTCTAGAGCAGCACAAAACCACTTACAGCCCAACCGGAGCGTAGTGGGTAACGCAACACCCATCCTGCAACCCCCGAGCAAGCAGACACCAGCAGAGTCCTCGGCACAACAGCATCTGCTCAGAGCCACCCCAAGTCTTCTCATCAACATCAACCAAAAATGATGGCAGGGAGGGAACAGCATCATTCACCTGAGCCCGCTAAAAGCCCTGGAGAATTGAAGAGGCTGTTCCTATTGCCAGTATATTCGGCAGTGGATCAGCTCCCTGCACAGCCCCAGGAGCACTGGGAAAAACCAGACCTGGCTGTACACTGGTTCGCTATAGCTGCCCCAAGAGTTGGTCCTTGGCTCCTCCAAAATAAGTGAAGAAGTCAGTGGGTTGTTTTTCTGCCCCTGGCAGCCTGCTGCTCTCAGCAACCTCCTGCTCTACCTGAACACAGTGCCAGCTCTCTGCAAATCGCACCACCTCCCTTTCGACAGGATTTCATGCATAGAATCATAGAATAATTTAGGTTGGAAAACACCTCTAAGATCATCTAGTCCAACCACTGACCCTACTCTACCAGGTCTGCCGCTAAACCACGTCTCTAAGCACCACATCTACATGTCTTTTAGACACATTCAGGGATGGTGCCTCAACCACCTCCCTGGGCAGCCTGTTCCAATGCGTGATAACTCTTTCAGTGTAAAATTTTTTCCTAATGTCTAGCCTAAACCTCCCCTGGTGCAACTTGAACCCGTTTCCTCTTGTCCTATCGCTAGTTCCTTGGGAGAAGAGATCAGCTCCCATCTTACTACAACCTCCTTTCAGGTAGTTGACAGAATCATTCATTATGTCCCTAATTCATCAGACGATCCCTATTAAGCCAAGCCTTTCATTATGCGCTTCACTTTAAGATGTAACTAAGCAAGTTAAACATTTAAAGGATGTGCTGAAATAGGAAGGAATTTATGTACATGATCTGAAGCGCTTGATCTTGATTCAGCAGAATACTTACCCATCTAACAATCTGTACGCTCATCAGTAATCCAGTAAAACCAGCTGGATTATTCATAAGATTAAGTGAGAACCTGCCACATTCTCCAGTGGAAGGTCTCCTTAGACCGCAAGTTAATGGCTTGCCAACTTGTCCCCAGTGGCAACGCCAGTGCGGAACCGAACCCCTCCCCAGCCCCATGGTACAAAATGCTAATCCAGTGAGGATTTGCTCCGCTGGCTCACATCTGCTAAAAAGTGGTGGGTCAACTTGATGCCAGCAGGCTTCGTACTGACTCAGATATCAGCTGCCTGCATCATTAGAGCTTGACGCTGAATTATGCATCATTTGTCTTCCCCAGCTGGCACAATACCAGCATAAAAGCCTAATGCCAGCAAAATCTTCCCACCAGGTGCTCTGGCTAATTTGACAGACATCCCACTGTGCGCCCATGCCTAAACCAGAACAAATTTACATTAACGGCTGTACTGTTGTACCGGGTGTGTGTCGGGGACAGCTCGTTGTGTGGCACATCCACTTGCAGCGGATCCCACTCCACGTGTCCCCAGCTGCTTTCTCTAGACCGTTCCTATTCCCCCCTGCCTTGAGGTTATGGACCCATTTCTGCCAATTCAACTCTTTGCATGGCTGTGCCCTAAATTATCATAGAATCATAGAATAGTTTAGGTTGGAAGGGACCTTAAAGATCATCTAGTTCCAACCCCCTGCCATGGGCAGGGACACTTTCCACTAGACCAGGTTGCTCAAAGACCTGTCCAACCTGGCCTCGAACACTTCCAGGGACGGGGCGTCCACAATTTCTCTGGGCAACCTGGGCCAGTGTCTCACCACCCTCAGAGTAAAGAATTTCTTCCTGAGATCTGTCCCCAGCCACCTCAGCTCTCCCCTTCTCTTCAGCCCGATGTGGGACATTTCTTCTGGTTGCTGGTTTAACCACTGACCCCAGCAGGTCCTTTACTGGCCCTACTCTATCTAAACACCAAGACGCCACCTGCCAGCCTTTCAACCCCCACGCGACTCTCAGCTTTCTCTGCATTATCCCGATAACTCGTGTGACCCCACTGGGACTTTTGCATTTCGGCAGTGAGAGGAGGGAGAAAGCAGGATGCCAGGACAGGGAAGAGGGAGGGAAAGGGGTGGAGGAAGGAAATCCCAGACCAAAGCCCAACTCCACAGGCTGAGGGTGGATGGTGGAGGGGTTTGACCTCGCTCACCACAGTTAAACTCCTGGGCGGTCAAGGTGACGATGGAGCGTCCGTGCAGCTCCTCCGGAGCCTCGCAGGTGGCGGCTGTCTGGATACTGCCCTGCTCAGCGTATTCCTTCAGCAGCTCAGCCAGCCACATCAAGTCGCAGTCGCAAAGCAAGGCGTTGGAGTCCAGCCGCCTGCAAGACCGAGGAAAAGGCAGTTCATTTCCCAGCCTCTGACGGCTGCCTCCTTCTCCAGGACACAGGAGGGGAACAGTCCTCCGGAGTGAAGGTTCACCTGGCTGTTCTTCCCTGCATTTGATTTTATCCCAAATGAAAATTTGAGATATTTCATTCCCACAATGTTTATATAGGATGCTTAACCAAGTCAGAATGTTTTAATTGAAAAACTAACATTACCCATCAGCCGTTCCAGTTTCAAATAACAATTATTCTGTTAAACTGGATTATGCGTTTTTGGCTTAATGTGAGGCAAAGAGAGACACTGAAATATTGATATTTCCCGCAGGATGGAGATTTCAATCTTTACTGAATTCTGTACGAGCAGCAGATAACAGCACCTCTGTCAGAGCTTTCCATGCTCTTTTACTCTTTTTTTTCCATGCTCTTTTACTCGCCCTTGATTTTAGTGTGCATTGCATCAACCTCTTTCTCTGAGCAGCTGCTAGGGGTTGTAGCATTCCTGCACAACTATAAGAACTTTTATTACTGCAACATAGGCCTGAACCGCACCGAATGGAGCACTGGTGACCTCCCCATGCACCCATGCTTTTCTCTCCACTGACCTCATTCCTATGTTCAGTGCTACGCATAACGATAAATAAAGATTATAGGGGGATTAGTAGATGCCTCCTTCCCCACTGACAGTTTTACAGTAGATGGGTCAGGGCCATTGCAAAGAAAAAAAAAAACATGGAAGAAAGGTCTAATCTTTCCAGGGACGAACATTTGAGAATGTGAGATTTCACACAAAGGCATGATAGAGCATTTTATAGACACCCCACCTTTTTCTCTGACACATACAGCCAACATTTCACAAGATATTCCCCGTTAAAGGAAGGTGAAGAATTTTACCTGCTTGCAGAAATCACAGAGGGCTGTGGTGAGAAACACATTGTTTTCTTGTAGTTTAAAATCATGGCAGAACACCAAAATTCTTGAGTTTTTGCATTTTCCCCCAAAACATGTCAGAGAACTTAGTTCCAGAGATCATAAAAGACAAACAAAGCAAAACTCTGGGGGGTTCAAGCAAGCAAAAAGTAAGCTTAAGAGAGAGCCAGGTTATGTGGGAATAACACATCAGGGCATTCCTGCGTGGGATGAGCATTGTGCACCTCGGCACCCCTCTGACTATTTTCAGTCTCTAGAAAAAAAGCCTTTTCTTTTACAACTATGATTTTTCCTTCCCTGTTAGATACTGATCTGAAGATATGATCCAGGTCATATCTGTGACCTGGACTTCCTACATTTTTGAAGGATGTTTTATGGGTTCAAACCATGTAGGACAGCAGAGGGTTGTGAGGACTTTCAGGAATGTTCATTCCTGTGGCATTGTTGAGCTGTAAGAAGATTATAGTTAGATTATAATTAGACGCTAGCATGAAGAAACCACTAACTGGTTAAATCAGCTCTCATGTCCAATCAAAACTGTTTTATAAACTTAGCAGCGGCCTTAGAAGTGCAACAACTAAAAGCTTTGCCAACCAGGCACATTTTTCCTCAGGTCCCAGCCATCTGATCAAAGATAAACAATTGCTCTTTGCAGGCAGTGTTTTTTACTTACAGACGCTTGAGGGATTCCAGTTGAGAGAATGTCCCTGGATGAATCCTAGAAATCTTGTTGTTGTGCAAGAATCTGCAAGGGGAGAACCCATGCCAAAACATTATTCAGTATTTGCACTACGCAGATGACAACGTCCCAGGTCAAAACTCAGTTTAAATACAAAGTCTGCTCGTCAAAATGGGGCTTAGTTTTTAAATTTACTGTGTTTGTTTCCATGAGCTATACGGATTTCATTCATTTGCAAGTGCAGTGCAACACACCAAAGTGGAGAGTGGGTGTGGACTGGAAACGGTGACTCAAAATGTGATGTAACAGGTTTAAACTGGAACCTTAAAGTTAATCTGCTTCGTGGTCTGCAAAGGGTGGAGAAAGGGCACGAAACCCTCACAGACTGGACCCACCCTGTGTTTTCCCTGCCTGGGTCTGCTCCAGTTTAGAAGGGATCTTTTCTTTTCTCCCCTGCAGAAGATACAGCAATTTTGCAAGGGCAGCCATTGAAGCAAGGCTCCAGCAGAAGACACTAGACAACTCATGCCCCAGACTAAATGTAGTTATTAACTCAAATCCATGATTAAATCTAATTCAGACAAGAACAGCCTAAGCTGGGCTTATCTCTGAACAAAGCTGAGGCAAATTCTCACTTCCAGAGTCCTACCACACAGGTAAGACTCCACAGTTCTTGGAAAAAAACCCTGATTGCACTAAAATGCATCAGCTGGGACCAAGATGGGATAATTAATTCTCCATTCCCATAACAGAGGGGGAAATTTAGTTATGTCGGTTACATCTAAAACTCGTAAGAGACCATTGACAAAAGATAGGAAGCAATTTTAGTGGATGGTGGAACAGGAAAGAAATACAAGAGCAGTACAGCTTGCGTGCAAATGTCTGCATACACACGTGTACGCGTGAGTTCAGCCTAGTTGGATGCTGACAAACCTTCCTCTAAAATTTAAATCCAGAATTTTTGTTGGATCAAATACAGAGACTGAGATCAACCATAGTGTACGGATCCAGGTCTGAATTTTCCTAATGGTGTTTGGATCCCATGATTTTATTTTCCTATCGTGTACGGACATAAGGCACACTTCCATGGGGCACAGAAAGGTCTGTTGGTTTCACCATGGAATGGGAACCACCATGTGAACTTCTGTCCTAATGGCTACGTTACTATTAGAAGCAATCCTGGGGAGCAGGAGACACAGGACTTTGTTTCCCAACTGCTTTCAAGAGGGATGAGTGTTTTTCTTGTTAGACTCTCTTCTGACTTTATTCCTTTTCCATCCCCTTTTTTTGTACACACCGCCCAACAGTGACTAATGTTGACCTTATGGTCAGAGTAAAATTTCAATTGGCTTGGCCAACTGTAGGGCTTTCTGCAGATTTACCCCTACTTAGGTGGAAACGTGAACATAACACAAGACGGGAAATTCCCTTCATATCCTCAGTAACCCTTCTACTTGGCAAGTACATAAATTCTCCTTCTTCAATGAAGCTTCTTTTTGCATTTCCCTCCATTTTGAAGATCACACTTCATGCTACCAAAACGATTACACAAAACGAAGGGATTTTTCCCCTTCTTCTCACCCTCTTACTCACAAGAAAGGTCCCATCTTTACTTACAGCCTTTCAAGTTTAGGCAGGTCACTAAAAGTCTCCAGCTCCAGACTTTCCAGGTTGTTGAAATGCAGGTAGCTGTTACACAGAAAATCACAAATGGCGGGGTTACAGATTGCAGTTTAAAAGCCAGGTCTTTCCAGATCAATCCACCAACACCCATCAATACCCACCACGCATCTCAGGGCAGATGTGGAGAAGCCAGCATTCACTTTCGCGTCTTCACTTTCCATGTGCAAACATAGTAGACAACACTGTTTTTTCCCTACTCTGTCACTTACTTTCTCTCTTAAACTAACACACAGACAGAAAGGAGGACAGATTTGCTCTTCCCTGAAGCTGAAGACCACCACCATCACTGTGAATTGCCTGTTGCACTGGTAAGGGTGAGCATGAAACCCCTGCCCATGGAGAGCCCGTAGCAGCTGCTCCCACCTGAGCACTGTACGGGATCCCCTAGTGCCTCGGCATTCCCCAACACATCCTTGGATTGTTGGGGAGGAAGAAAGGAAGAAATAGCCTTACTACAAAGCACTTGTTCCCCGCCTCAGAACTGCAACATTTCTGAGTGGGATCATGAGTTTGCTGAAAAGTAATTTGCAGAAAAAGGTCCTGAGCAACCTGATAAAACTTTGACATTGGTCCTGCTTGCTGCTGAAGGTTGGACTGGAGACATCCAAAGGTCCCTTCCAGCCTGTGCATTTGGTTGTGGTTCTAGCAGGGGCTCCCAGCACGTGTATCCACCCAACAAGAGCAGAAACAGCTGCCACCAGGCTATTCTGTTTCTGCGGAGGGAAGGCAGAGTCTCCAAAGACAGAGATGGTGCAGTCAGCTGGAACACTTGGATCTAAATGGCACATTAAGGTGAACAGCCAAGTTCTTGCTAATACAGGTTAATGTTTTTAGTTCTACTAAAATCTCAAGTGCGACCTGCTGTTCCAGAGGCCTGGGAGACCTTCTGCATTGCCCCAGGTCACCCCTTGCCATCAGCAAAGAAAACCTGGGGTCTGCAGAGCAACACACCGTCGTACCTGAGACTCCCTGTTCCCATTAGCTGTGACATTCATCGGCATAACTGGCATGTTCCTGACGTTTAGATGCGTTTTGGCATAAATTTCACAGCAGACGCTGATTAATCACGGATCTACAAATACTCATTCTGCTGTTGTAGCTGACTGCATTGAGAAATAATCGCCTAAGCCGCCACATGGCTGTGTGATTTGTAATGGAAGGATTCATGATAAATGGTCCACTATCAGAGTGCAAACCGAGGGACGGTGACTCAGATTCTGCAGTGGAGGGCAACAGTGGGGAGAGACATACGTGCTTTAATAAGTCTCAGATGTCTGCTGTCATTGCTTTGGACCTTGAGGAAAGCATCTGATACTGTCCATCAATCGGGTTATACTTTTTCTTGAAAAGCTGGCTCGTGGGGTACAGGAAAACGGGGTAGGATTTGAGCAAAGCTAATTCTTTTGGAGTCACGCCTGCCTGAGATTGAAAACAGATGGGACTTTCAGTGGGTTGTTTGTTGGTTTTGTGGTTTTGCTGGGTTTTTTTCTTTTATTCGTGACATCAAGTCTGGAACGCTTATTGCTAAAATATCACTGTGGCCAGCATCATCTCCTCTCTAAGCATAGCTGAGCCGGTATCCGCTTCCTATGTTTTCTCCCAGGCATCCTTGCTGAGCTGGCTGATGAAAAACCATCTTGTAGACAAGGCTGGTAGCACACCTATTATTGAGCTTGCCTGAAACTTCCCGTTATACTCTGTCTGCTTCTGCTGTCAGCCTGGAGAACAAGCTGAATCCTGTCCCTTTTACAGCAAAATCCTTAGTTACATTCCAGCCCTATAAACGCTGTCATTTGGCACAATCCATGAATTAGAACGGTTTCACCTTTGGTCCTAGTTCTCCAGTGATGCAAATAATTCCTGTACTTCAGACATCCATGCTCACACTCTCTCCATACCTACACATGTATTTACACACATGCACATAATATATCATGACCCCGGCATGAAAAATCCAATTCCAGTTTAGCAAGACGATTCAGAAGAGTCACACCTCAGCCTTCTCATCCCACCTTGAGTACGCACCACTAAGAGTCAAAAAAACCCCTTATTTGATTGAATAAACCGCACAGATTTGCAATACACAGCAGGGGAGCAAATAAGGACTGTGAGAGCGCCACTGTGATGGGCTCCAGCTGCCAGGAAAATATGTGAGGCTCCTTTCATCCCAGAGTGCCACGCAGCTTGGAGGGAAGGTCATTACCTTGTTTGGATCCATCATCTTCCCCCCCGTTGCAGTTTCCAGATGCCTTACAGCACGTGAGCACCACCATCGCTCCCACAAATACCCCGCTGGCCCAGGTCTCAGCTTGCACTTCATCCATTCCTTTTCAGCCAAGGTTTGGATAAGAGAGAAACTCGACCAGCAGCCTCGGTTCACGCAAAGGGCCAGATCCTACTCACTGCTCCAGGAGTCCCAGCAGACATAAACACAGCAGGCCAGCTGCCTTCTGCTTCAAGCCATCCTGCAGACCCCTATCTCCTCCCATCATAAGGTCCTTGGATGTACAGGGAATCAGAAGCACTGCTGGGCTTTTCCTATGCTCCAGAGGTTTAGGGTCAGGAGAAAACACATGGGACATCAGTAAGAAGAGACCTCAGCATTAACTAACCAAGATCAGTGCTGGGACCAGCTGTTCTCCAATGAAGCCAGCGTAGTCTTGCAAAGCTGGATGATAAAACAGTAGAAGCCTCATCCTACTCCTTGCTAAGCGTCTGGTACTCTCCACTACTGGAAACACAGCCCTTGGGTTCGAGGAGCCAATAAATCAGCTCTTACACACGTAACATTCAGCAACAAACAAGGCTCGTTTGTACTTACAGCTGTTCCAGAGACCGGAGCCCGTTGAAGGCATGTTGCTGGATGCTCTGGATTTCGTTTTTATAAAGGTAGCTTTCAAAGGGAGAGAAAGAAAAAAGCGTTAGGCTAACTGATCAGCAGTTGTGTTTTAAGGACACACAGGGAACAGCTATGGACCTCAACCCAAAGCAAAGCCTGCTGAGTGGATTCAAGGGCAATGTTTTATAGCTGTGACACTAACATCCAGAAATTGTGAGCACAGAAAATCCGCCCTTGACTGGCAAACATTGAAAGTGGGTTGTCAAATTTCAAAGAGGTTAAGAAACTACTGAGCTACCAACTCACAGGTATTTCAGGTTTTCCAGATCTTCAAAGGATCTTCTCACAATTTGTTTTATTTGATTATTGTTCAGCAGCCTGTTCAAATCAAGAAAGAAAAACGCAACTGGTGAATTCAGCACGTGTGAGACTTGTGGCCTTTCTGTTCCCGGATGCCCACTGAAAAATCCCAAGCCCATATTTCACACAGTTTAAGATTTAAAGGGGTTAGCAGATCAAAGTTTGGATACTCACACCAGCTAAGTCAATGAGAAGGTTTCTTGCCCAGAGGTGCCAAGCGCTTCCAATCTGTACAGTGTTCAAAGACTTTTCTTGACCTTTTGCCACAGTGGTTTTCACCCCAAAGTTACAGTTTTGGCCAGGAAAGGGATGAGGGGAAGGGAAACAGGCAGAAGGAAGTAGAGGGGAGGCAGAAATTAAATCACTGCTGCCACTCTTGTACAGCCGCAACTGGTTTTGAAGGTGCATGGTTGTGTTCCACAACGTGTGAGCAGGGGCAGGCAGAGCCAGTTTTTAAGAGTACAAACGCAGTTTAAAATACCAGTTCACAGTGGAGTCATAAAACGGTAATGCTTTGTTCTGATCACTTGGTATACAAACGTGTGCAAATGAAAAATAAATAAATACAGATCTGACTCGTGAGGCTATTCAGAGACAGCCTCTTTCGGTCTAGAGAGCCTCCTGCCAGATTTTAATACAAAACCTATGGACAACATCGCATTGGCAAGCACTTTCCGACTCGTATGTGCAGTTGCCATGACTGTGCCTGCAAATGCTGGCGGGTGCCAATGACCAGCAACACAGCTCAACCTCGTAACAACCGCGCTGCATGCAACAGCGGTAACCACGCAGCTGAATGCTACAAAAACCTCTTCTGCAACCACTGCCAAGCCCAACACCGAGAAAACGAAATAAATCACTTGTAAAGAGCTCTTTAATAGACGACGTTTAACTATTCATCGTGGCCGCCCAACCACACTCCTGTGGGTCTTTCACCGTGGTATCCCACTGATGTTCCTATCTGGCAAACCTCACTGCGGCCGCAGAGCTGGTGCAGCTTACAGCCCAATAGCTCAGAGCAAGGATTTCACCGGCAACACTTAGTTTTAAAATTCCTAAATGGAGATGTGGATGGAGAGGAGAGCTGCGACCGTGTACTGCAAAGATTTGCTTTTCTAGTGTTGTAGGAAAAACTGCTATTCCCTCTGCAAGCAGCCAGATCTTACAATGTTGGGTCAAATTCAACATGTGCATTGGATGCGCATTTTCTATTTTACGAGCTCCTTTTTGTGATAGCTCTGCTCCTCGGAAACGATGTCCTACCAGGCAGCAGGTGAGAATACAGTTCAGCACTTTCCCAGCAGTGAAGCCCAATATTCTGTCCCAGTTTTGGTGGAGAAAATAAGGTAGGCAGTGCATCAGCCAGCTTCTGGCACTACAAGAAAAGGTCCCTTTCTGGGAAGAACAGTTTGTGCAGGTAAAGGATGGAAACAAAAGACAAGGAGATGGGGAAAATGGAAGAAAACTTGTGGGAAAATAAGATGAAGATAAAATCAAGTGCCTCAGGGACGCAAAGGTAAAAGGTGCCAGAAACATATTATGGCAGCTTCACATGGCACTGCCAGGCACCTGAGTCACACCAGCTTTCCACCACCTTGTTCTCAGGCAGAGTATTATATTAAGGGTCCAAAAAGCATGTAAGAAACTCGAGTGCAAAGAAACCTTTGGAAGCCAGGACAATAAGTGTTTGAGAAAAATCTCACTACCCTTTATTTGACCATCCTCTATTGATTAGCTGCCCTGCCACCATGGACGTGGGTGCCCCTACCCATCTGCCCATTGCCAGGGTCGTGGACAAGCAGCCCGAAGAGGTTAAGGCAGAAAGTTGTTGGCAAGTTTCTGCACAGCTGGAAGCAATGGCTCAATACACACGGCTGAGGTTAAACAACCCGATTTCACTCATAAGGATGCAGAAATGATGTCAAGTCCTTGGAACACACGATCCTGCTTTGACAGCCAGATATGCTGAGTGGAAATACAGCCCCTGAACACCAACCCAAAGGTTTATTTGATGACTGAACACCCAAGGACTGGAAATAACTGCTTGAGAGCAGCGCGGGAGAGGGCTTTTGTCTATTTACCCACAGGACAAAGACAACACAGGCACCAACCGTGCACGCTTCCTTCCCTGCCCTCTATCAGCGCGCTTTCATCTGCAGCCAGAGGAGGACGAAGGCAGCTTGTTCTCCATTATCTGATCCTTGGCTCTACTTCTGAGGACGCTAGATGGGCTGATAGATGGGTGCCAGCTCTGACATCATTCCCATGGATGTGAGCACCTGTCCCCTGCCATGCAACTGGCATCGGCCGCCCGTTTCACAGGGGACATGAGACAACGACCAGGTGAGCAGGTCCTGGAGGCAGGGTGACACCAACAGCACCACGATGGGCTGGACTCCTTTGCTGACCCTTTATCTTTAATGCAATGAGTTCAGACCAGGACTGAAGTCCAGGGGGGATTTCAAACTGCAACATGTTGTCTGACTGCATTCTGGTGCTATTTAAAAGCATTAACCTAGTCCGTTTTTTTGTCTTGGCTATTTAGGACAGTTCAAGGGGATGTAATCAGCAATCCAAGCCAAATAAGACACATTCTGGAAGTTCAGATGGCATGCAGTACGCAGGCCTCTTATCTCATCGTCTGATCCTTAAAAATTTGTTCATTGCCCGATTAAAGGTTAAAAAGCGTATGGAAGAAGCCATCTCTGTTTCCTGTCTCAGGATTCCCCACTGTAACAGAAGGATATAGTCTGGAAAAAACTCAAAAGTGAGATAATTTATGAAGTCCATCATAGCCCACATATTCCAAAATGCTGCTTTCAGAGAAATCCATAGACAAGGCAGCACATCTGGCTCCTAGAAAGACTTTAGATGGCTTGTGCACAGCTGTCTGCTCTCGACTCCTGTGCAACTCACCCAGGCAGAGAGGTGTGCAAAATCCTGGCATGACCTGGATATTGATCCCAGCTGCAATCAATAGCAAACTGCCCAAATTCCTCCTAATGTTAAAAAGGATTGAATGCTCAAGATCTAGCACTAACCAGATCTGCTGGGAATACATGCTCTGGCAGACAGAAGCTGGAAAGATCATTATCGATGTGTGTCTTAAGTATACCCTTTAGCAAAACAAGCTAAATTAAAAGTATCAGAAGTACGTTTCCTGGAGCTTATCAAGAGATAGCAAAATGATGTGGCATTCCCCTTCATGCCAGCTGGTGAATGGGGCTCCAAATGAGTAGGTGGACTCAATCCTGCAGGTTTTATTCCTGAAAAATTCTTCTGGGAGGTTTGAGATATACAAGCACCATGAGAGCTGGCCCACATTCACTAAGAGAACATTTTACATTCAGTTTCCTTTAGGTTTTATGTCCTGACCACCCCTCCCTTCTCCTTCCCCACCCTCTCTCCGGGTTGCCAAGCACAGGCTTAAGTTGCATTAAATGAGTCGTTTTCTGTTTTGAAGAATGTATTAGATGATGTGACAGTACAGAATTCAGACTCAAAACATGTACTCTTTCCTCTTTCACTTGACAAACCACATGCTACAGTCATTGTGACGTAACAGCGATTTTTTTCTTCCCACCATTAATAGAAACCATCATGTAGTGTATTTAAAGGGAGAGAAAAAGCATTTTTAACGTTCAGCCATGCATTCTCCCTTGTTGACAGAATGATCTGGAATAGCCATTTCCCATATTTGAGAGGGAAACTTCTATTCTGAGATCCAAGCAGGCTCCGACATCCCCTCCTTGCTGGCAGGAACACGTTCTCTCAAGAGCTACTAGAAGGTTCAAGACAGAGCCTCCTGTCGTTCACCCTGAAACCCTTTACCAGCAGCATCTAGAGGAGAGCTGCAGTGCTCACCAGAAAGGCCTTCTGCTCTCACCTAAACACAAAGAGAAATATGACGTAAGCAAGGACATTGACAGGGCAAAGGTCCAAGCAGAAGCACATACCACGATGTGGTCTCCACAGAGTCCCTGTTCTCTAGGGTGCCCATGCTACGGGCAGAACAAAATACATACTGGGGAAGTTAAGAAATAGCGCTGTGGTCCCAGGGCTGGACATTTCTATAGACAATGCTGGAGAGACTCAAGTAGCAGCAACCGTTTGGTTGTGATGGCCTTGGTTTGAAAATACAGCAGTCGACCAGCTGGGTCAACGTGGCAGGGTGCTGACCTCCTGTGGGAACACGTAAGGGCACAGTCATGCAGGGGTGTCGTCATCCATCCCCACCCAAATATGACCTAAAGGAGCAAAAACTGGAAAGCAATGAGATGCGACGCCTCGCCATGGGCTTGCAATGTGTTTGCTGTCTTCTACAGCCCACCATCTGCTGTGAGCTAATGATGGGTTAAGTGATGCGGCTGGCGTTGGCAAACGCAAGCCAAGCATCTGTTGAGGAGCTGCGGGTATTTTGTGGATGGCATACGAGAGTGTTTTCCTCTCCCTCTCCCTGCTACCCTGCTTTTATTTTTTTTTTTCTTTTTTACCAAGGGGACAGATTAACGGTTTAAACATACACAAAGGAGATCCTGACGCCAACATCTGCGTGGGAACCAAGAGGCAATATGCAGGGATGAGGGAACCTTCAACTCTAAGACCTTTAGCCCAAGAGGACTTCTCCAGTGCACACAACATTGCAGAGAGCCGCCGAGCTGAGCCCCCAGAGATGCAGTGTTCAGGATAATCGCTTGTGCCCTGTGGTGCTGTACCAGGAGTCCCCAGCCAGAAACATGGAATGACTGTATCTCTTCCACAGACAAACAGGGCTCCTGGTTTTGATTTTAAAGTAGTGCTCTGTAATTTCTCAAATCTCCCACAGCAGGGAGAGAAAAGAAGGGAGGAGAGCCAGGGGAAGGTTTGAACTGTTAAAAAAGCCCCACCGGACACTCACGGCGGGCTCCTCTTCTGTCAGTCTCGCAGCCCACCTCCCCGCAGCCAACGCAGGCTACAAAGGTTTTCCTTATCAGGGTGGTTTACAAACTGTCAAACTTGGACATACTACAGCCGTCCTGCCCAAAAGGAGATGCAGAACAGAAGCTTCACCAGAATCCGCTGCCCTTCCTCTGCCAGGCCAAAACACCGTAGGAAAAGGCTCTTTTAAAAGCATTTGTTTACTTAAGGAACATTTATTTAAGTCCCATGGCAGAAAGCTGCAAACTCAGAGCTCTGCGTATTGAACCTGAGCTATTCTGTCCTCCAAACCTCTTGCTTCAAATACTCTGGCCAAACTCTCCCAGCAAGTCTCTCAGGGATTTTAAAGGATTTATTCTCTTTATCACCTGAAGACCTATATGAGTCCTCAGCCAAAAGTTTACCATCTAAGAAACATCAGCAAATTCTTCAGCTCTTATCAGTTTTGATGTGGGAACTGGACAAACCGAAGGTCCTGGAGAGAAATTTGCTTTAGGAGTGCAAGGTCTGATGTTCTTGCATCCAGTTATCAAGCTCCTCATCCATGGCAGTTAACTACTACAAGTGTGAGAATAACTGATTTTTCCAGTTTGCTGGCCAAACCTGGAAATACAACCAAGCATACAAAGTACTATCTAAATGGAAAGGTTTCATTTGCAAAACCAGTTGATTTGCAGAACTCAAATATAAAAATGCAGTATTTTGTTCGAGCAGCATTTCACCTGGTCCAGTATTCCAGTTCTGACGATGGCCACAGGACAGTGTTTAGAGAAAGCAGGACAGCCTGTCCACCATCTGTGCAAAACACATTCCTCTTACTGCCCCGGCATCCGTAACCATGAGGTTAGGGATGTTACATGGTACATTCGTGCCTATTGCCTTTAGTATCTGTTCACAGACTTGCTGTCCTTGAGGTCCCTGTCCAGGAAGGTGTGGAGACAGAAAGCAAAAAGAATTGAGACAAATTCATGGAGCATACACAGGTATTATGGACAGGTCTTTCCATCTCAGCCAGGCTGTGTATCTACACCTAGCTTTAAGCAGAGTGGCAGGAGTCCTGCAGATGTCAGGGAGCTGCCCAGACCAAGGCACTGGCAGGGCAGGAACTGGGAGCTCTTACAAAGCTCCGCAGGTTGGGTGGAGCGTCTCTCCAAGTGAAGGCCTGCCAGCATCCTTAGTTTCCCCAGGGTTCAGCTGAAACTAGCCTGGCGGTCCTGCTGAGCTGCCTGCCAAACATCTGTCTGCATCACACAGAGATGACATCATTTGGAACGGTTTGTTTTCTCGACTCAGGAGAGCTTCAGGGGTTGAAGAGCAGATCTGGAGATTAAGATGCCTCAGCAGAGCTTTGTGATAAGGTAAAACCCTACGGACTCCGACTCTATTTTCTCTCTAGATATTTTAGTCACATTTATCACCCTATCTGACCTTATCTCAAATGACAGAAATCCATCCAAATTATCCTTTCTCTCCATTATTTTTGGTAATTAAAGTACCACGTAGTGCTGTTTGAGAGATTGACATGGGCTGTTCTTGTGCTCTGGATGAACAGCATCATTGGCAATAAAGTTTTCTACCAGTCCTAGGACTACCTGCCCTATGAGCAGGGGCCTGGGCCATGACCAGGGTACTTTGAAGCATCCTGCAGTCATGGTTTGGCCAACCAGTCCCACACACGCAGTGGAACAATCTTCAGCAAATGTTGATTTTTTAAAAGATAGCTATTGAACAGGTCTCGACAATAAAGTCCTGCTGTATCCTCACTCTTTCTACAAGTTCTTACAAGTGACTGAATGCCTTATTGCCCATCTCTTCCTTCTTTCAGCACTGCCATCTTTAGAGGATTAGGGATTTCAGGTCTCTCAAGGTCAGACAGAAAAAACAAATCTGGATTTTCTCTTGCCATTTCGGACCATGATTATACAAACCCAGGAAATAGGAAGGTTTGTCGTGCACTGCAGGTTCCAAAGCTAGCCAGTTTGCCTCACAGAGAGATTTGAGCTTGGACCTGGAAATCTTATAGCTGTCGGTGCCGTGTTACAGCTCAAATAATCAGATCTGAGTTTCAACAAGCCAATTACATCCAGCATAGTGCTGTGCCGACACAGCTTCTGTTCCTGATTTGGGAGCTGGTTTGTTTTCAACTTCTTGGCTACACGGTGCAGATGTACTCATATCTATCTTCAAACCCTCAGCCTCACAGCAGCAAGAAGCAGCAAATGTTCCCACTAGTTCCTTCGAGCAGAGTGAGAAACTTGTTGGTAGAGTAGTACATCACACCCATGTGAGCATGCCTGCTCCAGCTGGGAGGCGAGACTGAAGGAACTGCCTTCTACTCCCATTCCAATGTAGGCATTTATTCTAGGGACAAGATGGCATTTGGAAGGATGCACTCTCACTTCAAAGTCATGTAGAGCAATGAATCACAGAATCACGGGGGTTGGAAGGGACCTCTGGAGATCATCTAGTCCAACCCCCCTGCCAGAGCAGGGACACCTAGAGCAGGTTGCACAGGACGGCATCCAGGCGGGTCTGGAATGTCTCCAGAGTGGGAGACTCCACCACCTCTCTGGGCAGCCTGTGCCAGTGCTCTGCCACCCTCAAAGGAAAGAAGCTTCTCCTCATGTTTAGATGGAACTTACTATGGTCAAGTTTGTGCCCGTTACCTCTTGTCCTATCACTGGGCACCACTGAAAAAACCAATGAGGTTTATGCATTTGAGAAGGTCATGGAAAGGAAGAAGACTTTAATGTATCCCTCCTCTATCTTGATCCTAGGCCAGAACTGTGTTTACGGGCTACTCTAAAGCCACACCTGCTGAAACATGCATCAGGATTTTTAATTTTTTTTTAAAAGACAGGTTAATTGCCAAAATGAAAGTTAGTAAAATACACATTTAATTAAAAAGAGTAAGACACATGACCCAGAGTAAAATAGAGATAATTTTAAAGCTTTAGTTGGATATGCACAACTTGGCTGAAATAACTAAAAGACCAAGGCCATCTTTAAGCTATTAGAGGGGACAGTGCTAACATAAGTAATAAATGGATATCCTCACTGCAGGATTACTGGGTGGAACTTACAGCGTGTTGAGGTTCTTCAGTCTTCTGAAGGCTCCAGGTTGTATCTCCTTGATGTGGTTGAAGCGTAAATCTCTAAAAACAGAAAAGACGATCATTGCACTTGTGACATACACAAGCCATTAGCAATCAGCACCGTCCATAGGGGGAAGGGAGGAGGGCTGCTGGGAGAGGCTATCATACCAGGCCTATGTGAACTGGAAAAAGGGAGACAAAGACCAGGGAAGGGAGTGGAGGAGTGGGGATGATGGCTGGGGTCTACTCTTGTCTGCAAAGTCAGCCAACAGCCAGGACAAGCTGACATTTGCAAAACTCATTCATTCACTAAAGACTGAAAGGACTCAAGTGATCATCTCCATGAACACCAGACAAGGTCTGCTGCTCAGTACCCCAAGTTCACGTGCAATTACACTTGCATTTTCATACTGATTTGTAGAGGAATGCACATCATCATGTGGACCCATTTTTTAGCTCCCTAGCAAAATTATCGTTGCCCTAAAATGGTTAAATCTGATCAAATAACCTCATATAATAAGCATTTCACATTCGGCTCTGCAACGCTCCAAGAATCAGAACAGCTTATCGCTGCCTGCATTTCAAATTTGTGCCAACTTCAATTAGAATTAGTGGAGTCCAGGGGATTCTGGCAAATTTCAAGGGCTGTCCATGTAACTACATTGACTTGGAGCCCTAAAACATGGATTTTTGATTGCTAATGAGATAATAAAATAGAAGCTAAGTGGTTTAACCTGGTTAACCAAGTAGAAACACTTCTATAGGGAATGTGCATTGATTTGGAACCTTCCATGGTCCAGTGTATTATAACAAATCGCAAAAGACTGACAAATGGTTTTTTGCTGCTAGTTTCTATTCAAAGTACAACAATGAAGTTGCTTTTTTTTCTCCTACACTGCCCGATCTATCACATTTACAGAATACGCAGCTATTTCTTGGTTTAAGTCAGCATTTTAAGGGCATTTGCTTTAAGAGGAAAGAACACAGGAATATGCTGACTTGCCCATCATTCTGGTGGTAACAGTGACAGCATTTGGAGGCAGAGTTTAAAACAAGAATTCTACAAATACCTACAAGTTCAACACTTACTTTAAGAACAGACATCAACAACATTCGTGTTCGTATAAAATCAAGATTAGAAAGAGGTGCATTCATTGCAGGTAGCTGTAAACTCAAAGTGACAGCGAGTAACCAAGGGGGCTGAAACATCTTGGAGCAAGTACTCCAGAAGAAGACACACAGTAAGCAAAGCTGATTTTAAGATGTAGTGTTTCTTTAGCTTAACAGTTTGCAAAACTAGTTATTTTATGTTAAAAAATTCCCACTAAATTTTCTTACTTTTTAGGCAAAAAATGCACGGCATTTTTCCTTAACTCAAGTTACACTGAAATATTAAATCTCTGCCTTGTTACCCCTTTGTTATCACTGCATGCAATAGAACACATGCCAGTGGAAGTCGTCTTTTCTGTTGCGTTTTCTCCTTTCTGTCACTTTTCAACTCTGAACAAAGGGAAGCGCAGACTAATGTCGGGAGAAGCCTCTCCCCTGCCTTCGTGGTAAGTATCGCACCGAGCAGAGTTAGAGGGCAGGAAGGAATACAGCTTCAACATTTCAAAAAAAGTGTTGGGATTGTAATTTACAAGCACCATTTGTCCACTGCAAACTGCAGTCCCGAAGGATCATCCTTTGGAATTGCAGTTTTTAACAGTAACTTTTACCTTTGACTTTTTTGGGTGTGCTTGGCTTTACTTGCATTGTTCCAAATGTGCATTTCTTGCTCTTCTTGTTGGAAGGTGTTACACATCCCGCTGCCCCGATGACGTGAATTTGAGGATATCTGTACGGACTTTTCAAGGCAATGGCTGACACCATAAAGCCAAATACAATTAAACATTTGCAAAGGTGATAGCACAACGCGCTGACTATTCTCCACGGCCTCATTAAAAGGAAATGAGGAAAGACTAGGCCATGAAAAAAGGTGAAGAAATGCGAACTTGATTTATACACTCTAACGCACAGACACCAACTTTGCCTGCCCCGGGGGGGCTGTAAAGAGCTGTGTAATTAGTCCAGGCAGCTGGCTACAGGTAATAGGGAATGTAACAAATAAATGGCAAAAATACACAGGGGTCAGGGCTGAAGCTGTTGATGCTCACGGAAGGCAGCGGGAAGCAGGCAGTGAAGTGTAAAATATCACTTTGGGTCACAGGCTGCAGGTGGGGGAAAAAAAAAATAAATAATCAGACTATTTTACTGAACAAAGACAACTGCGATCCTTCACACCCCAACATTCACACATAAGTGCACGGCTTCCACAGCTGAAACAAAAAGCAAAACCCAGAACCACAGGTGACTGCAAACACCTCTGAAAACCCAGAAAAATAAAACACAAGCTCCTCCGCTCCCAGGGTTGTTTTCACTATCGGTCGTTTGCCAAAAACAACTCCTTGGAAACGGTGCTGGGGAAGTTTGCACCTGGTCTCGAGCTCCCCAAGCAAGTCTGACCTGCCAGGCAGCGGGTTTCTTCACCTGCGAGAGCAACAAAGCAAACCGGGGCTGCAGAGCCTGGCAGGAGTCACCCTCTGTCACCAAGAGAGCTCTCACGGCTGTCGCTTGGCTGGACCGTCTCTCAGCAGTGCTCCTGCTGCTGAGAAGCGCTTGGATGGAGAGAGGTCTCCTGATAGTTCCCACTGCTGAGCGAGCAATGGGGTCTGGTTTCATGCAGGAACTTTTCCCCCTCCACCATCCCCAAGGAGCACATCATAAAAAGTAGCTTATTATTTTAATGCAATATCTTGATTTTTCTTGTGTTTTCTGTTCCAGAGAAGACCTTCAAATGAGTCCCTGGACCCCAGCTGTCTCGCACTCCTTTGGAATGCTCACTCTTCGGTTTGCTCTCCGTCACACAAAGGCAACAGCTTTCCCCACAGACAAAAAAGGGAACTGAAACAGTGCGTGTCTACTCCGAGCACTTCATTTCAAGAAATTATGTGAATTAACTGTAGACAATCCAGAGGAAAGCAATGGGAACGATCTGAAGTCTAGAAAGCATGACAATGAAAAGAACTCAAATGGCTTATTTAGCCATCGATACAATAACTATCTCAGAACATTGCTCTAAATAGAAAAGGGCAAATAGTCACTGACTAAAACTGCAGATTCAGGTGTTTTTTTTAAAATATCTTAAATAGCAAGGCTAATAAAACACTCAGGTGGACTGCAGGTGAGACAGACATGGTTTAGGTAGTGTGGATCCTGCCCTGGAGGCAGAAGGATGGACTAGACTGTTTTGCTCCCTGTACCCAAGAAAGCAGTAAAAAGAAGCTGGTGTGGATGTCCCTGCACAGCAAATCAAGCCCCTGAAGGCACCGAGGAACCCACATCTTCCTCCTTACCACTGCATTTTAAAAAATCGACTTTGGTTCCTCCCTAGGGTTTCCCTCCAGACCTTGCAACTTAGCTGGTAAGGAATGCCGTGCACGGCTGCACTGGGAAATTCCTGGCTTGTGTGTATTTGATTGAGAACGTTCCCTACAGAGTTTGTCCCCTCTTACACAGAAACGCTTGTTTCTCTCTGTTCCCAGGGCATTCACGCTGGAAACTACGTTTCTTTTCACAAACAAGTGTGCTTTTTACGGGGGCCCACCACACGGCTTCTCCCGTGCCAGCCCGTTCCAGCTGCTGTGTCCACCAGCAGCTGGGCGCCTTCACTCCCGCCTGCTTCTTTCCACCTTGGAATTGCAAAATGGGGGGGGTGGGGGAAAAATCCCTTGTGATTTAACTCTCCCCTACATTTTCAAGGCCGGCTGTCTGGGATTACACGGTACCTTTCCACAAGGAACAAAGGGGAGAGCTGCTGCTAAAGGATCCCAGATCCTTTTCTACCTTCACACACACAGTGCCAGGAGACCTGGGACAGCAGCTGTCCTACATGGCACAATACTGATCCCGCCGGACAATACCGGCTTGCCTGGCTCAGCAGAAAATCGCACCGAACCCTTGTGCCAAAGCACCATAGTTTTGACAGGAAACTGAGCTGGAATACGTGGATAATCTAGGATCTGCCATTGAAATAACTCACCTTTGCTGACTCTGGAAACTCTTAACCCCATTGCAGAAGCTTACCAAAATGCCAGAATTTGCAAATGGGTGGGGAAACAGGTCTTTACAGAACCACACTTGAATCTTTCTGCTCCTCTCAGCTGCTATCAGAACAATCATTCCTGAAAGCATTGTGTTAAATAATTAACAGTGATTAGCATATAAAGCAATCGATGGCTTTTACAAGAAACTTCCACTTCTATTTAATCTATTTAGGCTTTTACAGAATCATGTATTACTATGTTAACTAAGCAGATAATTAGCTACAAGAGGTATTTTACTGCAGTTCCATGGAAATTACTGGGTTTGTTTCACTGAAGCATCTTTTGTGTTAAAAACATTGTGCACAGCAATGATGCTGGCAGTTCTGGACCATTTCACCCAAAACTGGTTGAGTAGGTGGCAGCCACCCAATCTTTATCAACAAAGACACAGAGACTAAAGGTGGTTTTACATTGAGCTTCCTCCCAGTGCTTCCTGGGGAAGGCAGGGTGTGAAAGACATCCTAAACACAATTTTAAAGTCAAGTTTCCCATATTTAAGAGACAGAATATTTATCAGAAAGATGATCATTTCTCTTACTTATCTGCAGAACATCGGAGTCAGCTCTGCAGGTTCTCCCATCCTGCCAATGAGCTCCAGTCCTGGCAGGAAGGGAAAACAGCCTTGCTGAGATGGAAATGAAGTCTTCCAGACTCACTGTCATCGGCTCCCCAACTCAGGAATGTCCCTCTCGCACACGCGTCCCCAAATGGCTTTAATAAATGACAGCCTTCATCTCCAAATCCCTACATGGACAGCTGAGCATTGCCATCTCTGCTAGACAGATGAGGAGACCGCAGGGAGGTTCAGGGCTGGGGTTTTTTCCAAGTCCTGGCTATTTCGGAGTGTACCAGCTTAAGACATCAAGATTGACGGTTTGAGGAGTGAAGAGGAAGGAAAATATGTTCAGCATGCAAATACTAGCTAACCAGATTATACGATCACGGATGAAACACTGAAGAGTAAGCAGATGCAGAAAGGTTCCTGCTGCAGAACAGGCTGTTGTTCTCTGTCGCACTGCCACACTGCTTACATTTTAAAGTTTTAGGGATGGGCACACTAGATTTTAATTAAGAAACTACCACAGGCATTCCTGAAACCAGCTTTTTAAGATTTCAGCTCCCACAAACAGGGGTCAGATTTTCAAAAGGGCTCCCTCTGCGTCAGCTGGGGCAAGACAGTAATTCAGTAGTCGACATACCAAGCTGTTTTGATCCCAACTTTTCTGTGCACGTAAACTGGTGTCGATGTTGCACTTCATAGCCTGGCCCCGAAGGCAGTGCCAGGGCAGGAGCGGTCTGGTGGTGCTTCATCCCTGGTGGAATCATTTCATCAACTGCCACAGACCATCCCTTTAGCTCTTGCCAGTAAAGGCAGGAGCAAAGAATACCTCCAAAACATAGTTTTGGCCCTGGACACATATTCAAGTAGGGAGATCACACAGCAAACTGCTGACCTCATCAATCTTAGAGAATTTGAGCTAGTATGTACTAGCAGCAGGTATGGAGATTTGGGTCTGATCCTAATCAAACCAGCTAAGTCTACTCTTGGGCATTCATGTCAGCAAGGAGCAGGACTCTCCTAACATAATGCGTATTTCCTTTGCACCATCTATTCAAGATATTGCCCACATCAGACGAAGACAACTTTCCCTCCTCCTAATGTGTGTTCTGACCCTGATCGGGAGGGAGTAAAAGAAAATTTCCCAGCGCAAAGATGTAATTACCTTTTTCACCGAGTTCAAGAAGCAGTAGCACCATGCCAGCTTAAATGAGCTGCTGGGGCATTCTTTAATATCAAGTCTCATGTAGCACAGGTGTCAGCCTTTTTCTGTTTTAACAGCATGACCATTTAAGTCTTTACCCAGAATACACACACATTCTTTCACCAAAAAATACTGACTTCTCCTTAAAGAGCATAGGAAAAAAACCTGGTATACCTATGGGGAGAAGGATGTGGTGAGGTCAATGCAAATGCAAATACTCAAGTGGGAATCAGATGATGAAGCACTGTGAAGTTCAGTGAAGGCAGGATTTCTGAACACTTGAGGTAGCTACAGTCCCAAGAGTTAGGATGTTTTTATCAAAAGCTGCTGGAGTGTTTCTAGGAAGGAAAATATGTTTTAAATACCTTCCCTCCCCATCTTCCTTACGATGAGGGGACTTCTATACACAGAATATACAGAATATTTTGGTCACCTCTACACCGTTTAATGAGGATTAAATACTAGAGCAAAAGAAGTCAGAAAGAGATCACACCTGGCACATCCAGAATGTGTGGGTGTGCGTTTAACGGCTGCATATAAGACTATCACACGCAGAGGAAATGAGTAATCCATTCTTCAACCCAAAGCGCACGACAGAGACCACAAAGGGAGCAGCATTTCCAAGAACTCATTTGCTCAGTAAACCTTTCCCCAACAAATGTATAAAGTTCCTTCTCAAAACTATGCTCCGTAAGATAAACCGGGAGAGCTACACCCCGTCCTACTGCCTTCCCTACTGCAGTGCAATGACCTGCGGGAGGAAGAAGGGAACCGAGCGGCCACCAAACAAACAGTACAACGACGAAGGGAAACAAAACTTGTCAAGCTGGCCATGCTTACACTGCCCAATTAGCAACCAGGTCTGTGAACAACTGGGTCACCTTCAGTTCACGCCAGCGATGCGTTCAGATCCCAGATACTGCGCCGCCTTTGCTTGTGCCCTCAGCTATGCTTCTCTAGAAGTGCTCATTCATTATGTGCTATGCATAATGCAGAAAGGAGAATAACCCACGGATAATTGGATTGCAATCCATTAGCTGCCAGCCAGAGGGGAACTTCTTTCCATAGATTTCTTCTACTCATGCCCGCACATTTCAAAGTTTATTGTTTTAAATGTCACACTGCAGAACAAATGACTTAGAAGGTTAAAGACCTATTGAAATTTTCCAAGTCTATGTTTCACAGCTGTTCCCTTCTTTGGGCTGCTGGCGAACAGAACTGCTTGAATCCCAGCGGTAACCAGCAGATCACATCTGGATAATCATGTTCCAGTTGAAGAGACAACAGCCAAAATACGTTTGCAGTTATACACCATGAATTTTTATAGCTTACTTATCTGTACATGTGTAGCCATTCCTGCCATCCTATTCTGTTCATTTTATCCTGAGCAGAGACTTCGTTACCAAAGATAAATAGTCTATTGCTAAAACCAGACATTGGGCCAGATCCTCAGCTGCACCCAGCTGGGATTGGGAAGGGAGGAGGGAAATGGCGACCAAAGAGGAGCCAGTAACAGCTCATCAATCCTGGAACTGGTTCCATGCCAATCCCAGCATCGCTGGGAGAAGTCTATGGGCTGCTCTAAGTTACGCCAGCTGGCTACAGCCCCAAGGGGGCCATCTGCCAACCGGGCTTGTTGAAGCACAGCGTGTGCCGGCTAGAAGATTTCCCCACTCTTCAAGGATTGTTAGAGAGGGTGGCACAGAGTCATGGAGGTCAGAAAGTCCCGAACTCCCAACTTCAAAGCAAACTCCATCTGGAAACTGCAGCTGTTCTGCAAGGGAACCAAGCTGGAGCCTGGGATCGGTGTTTGTATCTGCAGTCACAGACTTGGTCCTATTCAAACCAAAGGGCAAATATGGAAAATATCACAATCCCACATTTTCTACTCAGAATAACTCCATGATCAAGACTATTCTTGCTATAATTCTGAATGTTCACTCTGACACAACGGTCCTCCCAGGAGAAAGATTAACATACCAAACAGCTGGAGTAGTCAGGGACTTGGTTAAGAAGCATTCTTTGATCTTTCACCATTAAAAAAAATTTCATTATTCAAATGCTATTTATAACAGATACAATGGGATGGTGGCTGGCAAATGTATTTACATACATTAGATCTTCAAGATAGCCAGAAAGTCAGGATTTTTACTTGCCACACACCATACAAAGGCACATGATCTGCCAACAGAGAACACTGACTAGGCTCACAGGTCTTTGTATCTATGGGGATCTCTGCTCATCAGTATGGGTTTGGCTTATAATTATGCAGGCAGTATTAAAAGAGAATAAACCAGATAAATCACCTTAAAAAATACTGGTCTATAAAGGCAGTCATCTCATTTTGGAATATTACTACTTTTATATCTCACACCTGTACCATTTAGTTAATGTTTAAAACCCCTGTCTCCCATCCAAGGCTGTGGCTATCATGTTAAACTAAATAAACCAGCTTTCCAAACAGTTAAGCAGGGAAAACACAGACCATTTACAAGCAGTGTATGTGCAAACTAATTAGAGCAGGGGACAAGGAATTAGGGTGACTCTATACACTGCACTGGAAAACGTGGTCACCTTTCTAGATTGAGTTTTACAGACAACTAAATGCCACTTACATTATAGGAAGATACTACCTGGAATTTTACTAAAGCTGCAAGGAGAAGCCATGGACCAGAGTAAGGTTTTTCCCCTTGCAGCACAGAAAGAATGAAGTGTGCTGTTGCCAGAGGGCATTTAGAAATCCACCATTCCAGTACTGAAAAAAAGTTGCTGACCACAGTAAATTTCCTAAATTCAAAGAATCTCTACCAGAAACACACTCTGGCTATCCGGTGACAGTAAATGTTGTCTCATTTCAAACAGAGAGCAGAAATCAAGCTTTATTGAGCTCAGAAATACCCCAGTTCAGCCAACAAAACAAACTTTTCCTCCAATAAAATCTATGTTTAAACAAGGAGAAACAAGTTATTTTGCTAAAATCAAACAGTATAAGGGTATTTTAAATATTTTAATATTTCAAGATGCGGGGGAATAAGGAGGGGAAAAAAGTTTAGTGACAATTTGGAGGGTCAGGCTCAGCAAGCTGCTGTAAGAGCAGATGACCACTAGCCAGACAGTTTGCAACACGCCACACAGCAGTGACCAGTTTCACGCCATAGAATAACCACTCCATCGCCAGCCTATGGAGAGAGCAAGTCCAGATTCTGATCTGCCCCGTGTCAGGGTGACTCCCAAGTAGCCCAGCTGCAATCAGTTTCCCCAACAGCGTATCTCTGGCAGCCGTAGCAAGTGTAGGCATTTTCCCGTGTGCCACTAATGCTATAGAACCTCTGTGGTTTCCATCCGCCAAAGCAGCTCTGGATGGCAGCAATTAAAACGCCAGCATCCTGCCCTCATCACGTTCCTTAGGCTGCTGGCAGAGAAATTGCATTAGCAATATCAGTGATATGTTTACAGGAGAAATGCTGATATAGATTTTTTCTGGCTGAGACCAAATTTGGTTTGTTACAGGCACGGGGAAAAGCTTCTCAAACTCGTGTTGAAAAAGTTTTACAGTCGGCAGCAGATTAAGGACAAAGAGTAGAAAGATTAATTTTTGACAAGTCTTTCCTACTATTTACGAAAAAGGTCTTTCAAACCAAGGGGTCAGCTAAGAGTGGCACAAAGGGAAGTATTTTGTCACTGCACCTTAAAGCCACCTTTAAATTTCGTATTAACTACTTCAGAATCACAGGGAAGTGTTCTTCTGGATCAATCAGAGAGAGCTGTCTAGGAGTCTCCAAGCGTTACATGCCCTTTTCCTCCACTTTTTCTGTTCGAATGGACTCAACCAGCAGCTCCCTCTCCAACAGGGACTTCATTTCTCAAGGAATCTGTGAGTTGCCACAATTGTTGCTTTCCAAATAAACCTTAAGTTTGGGTTCTATAGTTCAGATAGAAACTGGAAAACCAGTACTTAAAAGTCTAGGAAAGAAATGGGGTTGTATTTATCAGAAGTGTGTTTTTTTGTGTAGAGGCAAAAGCCTGAACTGCAGTATTTCCCCTCTCCCCCCTACACCCATACTCAAAGCCTTCTCAAATGTGAACTGTGCACCTTTCTATAAGCTCAGTTTAACATTTGTGACCTTTGATTCTCCAAAACTGCCTTCCAGTGACCGCCCTGGCATTATTCTTATTAAATTTTTCAGTTCCCTTGATTATCCTCTTAACATTTAACTGATGCTAAAAGCAGCAGTTTCTGTTTCATGCTTTAAAAGCATGCAACAGTTTGTGACGCAGACAATTCTGCAGAAGAGAAGGAGGAGGATAAAAAGCATGCCTTTGGCCTGGATTTTTTTCTTTCCTCTTTCTGAAGACCAAGCAGGTAAGAAAGGTAGGAAAATGAAATGGTTACTCACAGTATGTTTGTCTGGGGTGGGATATCGGGGATGGTTTCCAACATCAGATGCATGCATCTCACTGTGGTCCTGAAGCACAGGCAGCGACTAGGACAGGAGCAGGAGAAACCAGGCAAGAGGAGAAAACACAAAAAGCCTCGAAGAGCTGAAGACTTGATCAGCATGGTGTTTGCTGGAGTGTATTTGCCTCAATTCTGAACTGCAGGGAGCTGACAAAAAAAAAAAAAAAGTTTCCCAGCCCTGAGGTCCAGGAGGAGGGGACTCATCAGCATGTGTTTGCAATTAAATTAAGGCAGTTTGACAGTCCAACTGCCCACCCTCTCTGCCATTATGTACATCATTGAAGATCAGACGGTTCCCACCCCTCTTTAATTGTGCTGCTGAAATACAAACTCTTAATTTTGATTTATTTTTGCCTTGTTTCTTATTTTGAACAGCAAGTTAACTCCTCACCTTCTCCTCGAGCATTTCTCTGAAAGCATGCAGAAAGCATGCACCTTCATGGACAATGACCGAAAAATGACCCCGTGCTTCCAGGGCTGAGCTAGGACGCAGATGGCCCAGGGTCAAGATTTTTATGTCAAAATTTTTGCCTTAGCACACTCTCTGCAAACTGAGGATAGCATCTTATCTAACAGCCTGTCAAATGTATCAGGCAGTAAGGATAGAGGCTGTCTCTTATTACAGGTAGTTATAACATCCAGCAAAAATACATCTCCAACCATTGATGGGAGCGTGGAATCACAGATAAGTGATTTTAAAAGGGAGATCACTAACAGAGATAAATAACCTGCAAATAAAGAAAAAAACCCAAACCCAATTGTATGCATTCTGTAAAGTTTCTTATGCAGAGTAAAAGCAGATTCATATCAAAGACCTTTTAGCTAGTATAATTTCTTTCTACAAGGATGTCATTTGGAAAAATGTCAGGATTTTGCAGAAATTAAAAGCAATTGAGGGGTGAAGAGGGAAAGAAACAATGAAATCAACTAAGTTTGAACTGTAGGAAACACAGACCCTCAGTTTGTTTCTCCCATTGGATGATAAAATTGAGATGCAAAAGATGGGACCTGTTTGCAGCTGAATTAATCACCTTTTATTGTTATAAAGCAGCTTAGAGTGAAAACAGGTTGTCCTCAGGTTTTAAGTTATTACTACACAAGATTCTAAATGTGTGGGTTTAGCATGAGTACAAGGCATTACCGCTCATTAGGATATAAAGGTACGTGAGGAATTCCAAACCTGGCACCATTCCACATTACCTGGAAGATCAAACAAAAGTTCCCATCAACCTGCACCAGTCTGCTTTATCCTGTAAACTACAATGTAATTAACGTGACAAAACAGTACTTAACAAGCGTGACATTTAAACCTCCCCGGTGCTCTTCTCCCTTCAGATTCTTTGTCACTCGAGCATTTGGGAACAGAGTGCTGGGTTTTGGGGTCTCACTTACAAATTTCATGTCATAGATGGTAAAAGCTGTATTTCTTCCCTGCCACAAAAGGGCATTATACTGCAGGTTTTCTGCGTCTAGTCCTCAGGCAATCTGTTGGTTGTTTGCCCCGACATCACCTCGAAACCTAAGCAAGTTCGCTGAACGCCTCCTCCCTCCCCCTGTGGACCCAGCTCATGGTTTTGAGCAGAGTGTCCTCTAGTGGCCACCCAACCCGAAAACAGGGTGTAAAAGGCTAAATTTACCTGCTTCAGCCTTTATGTCACAACTGGCAGCTGAGAGCAGATTGCTCCGGGTGAATGACAGCTTTTAATTCCAATCTGAGAAGTTAAGTGCATTAGAAGTGCGTCCTTCACGTGCATCAGAAAAGACAACGCAGGTTATGTCGTCAAAGTCTTCAAGACTTAAGTCATATGGTTTTCCAGCCCGATTGCTCCCTGTATCATCTCTTTCCAAAATACACTGAACTCTGTTAGGACAGGGTAACACAGCTACTTAGGAGCTGCTCTGTCAAGAAGCATTTCTAGGAAAACAAACAAAAATGCTCTCTTCAAGACATCCTTCAGTATTTAGAAAAGTCATCAACATCTCCCCTGGTACACCTGGCCACTTCACAAATACAAGGTTTTTGCCTTCTGCTTCCGATTACATCTTGGTGCATAAACCCTGAGCTTCTGCCAAATAAATCCCTTCCAGGTTTATTTGTCTTGCGAAGAGGAGAGCTGGGCTAGGCATCAGTCATGTTTCTATACGTACTGTCTTTGGAATCTTATTTCAGCGCCCGGCTGTGCGGTGGGTGGCAGCTTCTGGAAGGATTGATGGGTATTTGCCTACCACTTTGCGGGAAGGGGATCTTTAGCCAAGTCAGCAGAGTTAACATTGGCCCTAGCACAGGGAATAATCCAAGCACAAAAAAGGCAAGTTCTGCAACCTATACATTTACTCAGAAGCAGATCTTCACTTGAACTTGAAACATACCTCTTCTGCCTCGCTTATCTCCCCTTCATGACAAGATGGGATGTTTGTGAGATGTTACAAAACACTAGCAATCACAGTTCCCATACTCTTGCATTAATTTATCTTATTTTCCATCAACATGACAAATTGTTTAAAAAGGAGTGTGCTGCTCCTAATAAGAACCAAAAAGTTAACTCCTAAGCAACAGGAATGAAAGTTAATGCCTAATGAAAGCATTTCCAGCCACTGCTGGACAGACTTTTTTTTACACTGGTAGAATGCAAGGAAATTTGCTTTTGTTTTTTAGGTGTGGCGGTTCCCCCC
>VYXH01004686.1:403153-416742 GCA_013397275.1 Burhinus bistriatus
TTTGCCTTATTTTTAACTATCACTTCTGCCCCACTAGAAAGACTTCATTGCAGTAGGTCACCTGAAGAGCTCATCACCACTTCCCCGGGAACTGTGATGTTGTACATTTTACTATGAAGTGAACATAAACATTATCTGACAAATTTAATTTACTTGATGCCATTGGTATGACACATCCATAGCTTCCAAAGCAGAAAATGTTTTGGTTTTTTTTTTTTTCCGCCCAGTAAGCATCACGTGAAGAAAACATTAACACTGAACTAGTCTCATATTATAGTTGGTAAAAGGACAGCTATCACACACACAGGTGACAGGAAGAAACACAGACTACAGGTAATTATCCTGTGGAATAAAGGTTAACAGATACATTTAATTAGCAAGAGCTGTATGTGCTATTATGGTCAGTTTCCTATTACAGCTGAAGCCAAAATATTATTCTCAGTACTAGTGAAATGGAAGCCTTGGACACCAGCTCTTAAAAATCGGCATTAATGAAGCACTGAAACAGAGCACAGGAGACAAGTTGCAGTTCAGAACGCATTAAACAAACTCCTGACATGTTTGGTTTAGGCAATCCCTTGAAGTACAGAAATGGACTAAACGACCTCTCGATATCCGTTGTCTACAGGTCTAACAGCCAGGTAAGTGAATTCACCCTTAAACCGTTCTGATACATTAAATCTAGATCAGTGCTGCGTGCGCCAATTCCAAAACACATCTTGCACAACTCCATTACATAAAGGTTTAGAAATCATCAGATGGGCAGGTTTCTTTTGAGAGATTATATTCTGAGGAGTTAATCTAAAACTCTGCATCTGCACCGTATCATTAAGCGCTTTTCCTAGTGTTTTAGTGTCTTAACCTTCAATTACGGAAAGTGCTTATCTACAAAGTATTCTAATCATGACATGATGCAAAGCTATTTTAAGAAGGCTAAAAAGTCTTTACTGAATTTATTGATACAGAAACATTAATAAAGTTTAAATTGCATAACACTTTTGCATGCCTCAGCCCAATTTAACTATAGTTTCTACACACAGATTTTTCAATTTACACACTAATGATTAAAGCAGCTTAAAGTTCATTTCTTTTTGCAAATTTACTGCAGCATTGAAACCTAAAAGGAGTCACATACAATTGAAGACAATTAGAACACAAAAGGAAAACAGTCAAAGCAGGTAAAATTCCTAGACAGCTTACAGACTATACAAAAACAGTTATGCTACAATTACTCTATTAGAAATGCATACAAAACAACAGTGCAAGTGCTTGTGCACAGGGAAAATGTATTTACAGTTCCCCTTCATTTACAGGCTATAAGCAATACTATTTCACCATTATATTACACATAAAATTTCTACTATGGGTTTGTTTGAATACATGTGGGTTTTTGGACAAGGGGACAATTTGACAACTTAGAACATAGAATTCCTGTATATATATTTATTTATTCGACCTTATCCAGGAAAAATAGCAGTATTTTATGCATTTTTATAGAAAGCTACAAAAATCTAGCAAATGTAATAAAAAAGGCAAATCTGGTGAAAAATCTGATAAAATATCTTTTACAACTGGGGGTGGGATGGGGGTAAAATCAAACGGGGATAAATGAAAGATAATTCTCCCTCAACTGGTCAGCTTTAACAGAATCTCAGCAAGGTTTACTAATACAAACCTGAAGTTTACTGTCATTTTTAAAGCAACTTCTTTAAAAGTTTTGTAATTAACAAACTGAAGGATGACCTGGTAGAGAAAAGTAGGAGGCGCCCTGTACTATGTAGGGGTATGGAAATTGTGCCACACTACAGAAAGGCACATACCTGCTTTGACAGCTATTAAGCAGAAATGCCTAACAATTACAGAGGTGACAGCCTTTGGGGAAGCACAGAGAAATATTACACGTAGATTCTATTAAGCCTCCATTTACCACCATATTCAGGATTCTCATTTGTAGAAAGAAATTTATTGTAGTTGCCAGAATTACTAGATGGGTACTTGTATGTTTACAGGAAACCATCAGCTCAGTGGCCACAGAACTGCCCCATTTAAAATAAAGAAATAAAAATCTGAGGGAGCAAGATAGCTTGGGGTACCGTTTAGACCAGAAGTGGAGACTTAGCAAACCAGAGGCAAAACACAGCCTACGACTGTGTTATGTGCCAGCGGCCGCATGACACTGCATTATCAGATAATATTCTCAAAGATATACAAAAAGCCTATTAAGCCAGGAAGAATTCTCCACCTCAGGCTTAGAAGTACAAGAGTTAACCGTTTATTTTCAAAGCCGCACAGAACTTTGAAACACTATTTATCATTAAGCAAGTTGTGCAACTCAGTACCGTCAACTGAAAACCTAGCATATTTTTGGCAAGACAGTCTTCATGCATTCATTCCTCAGAAAACGAGGAAATAGTACAAAAAAAACCCAAACCATCAAAGTAATACCAACTTAAGTGCTTCTAACGGGGCAATGCGTTAACATAGCTTCATTACCTACTGAGAGAGGGTTTTTTCACTCCCCACAGCTTTAGGAGTATTTCACATCAATACAAGCTCAAGGGTTTCTTCCCAGCCTTTACCAGTTTAGACAGATTTTTCAAACAGGCTGAACCAAGTAAACTTCCCCTTCTAAACATGGTATCTCCTTCCATCACCATTACAGGAAGACTTGGGAATAAAAATTAGAGCTCACATCCACAGAACTACAGAGCGTAAAATCCTTTTACACAAGCCTGTTAAAACATCTACTGAATTGTTGCAGGAATAAAATAACCTACAAAGTTGATCAACTTCATTCCACCTACTGCACGTGGACCGTGTGTGCACAAGCTGTATTCTACCCACCGTGCTACAGCAGGAGCGCGCACACACAGGAACACCTAAGAACTGCATGAATTTGGCTTTCTAGACTGTTTTCAGGTTCTATATACCCTCCACAAAACTACACTGGGCTGAATTACCGGGACACAAGCCACTGTGCTCAGGCTAGCGCTCTGCACTTTGCTGTTCAGCCCAGCAGACATAAGTTATCTCACACAACAGCAAAATCTACAGATTCTGCTTTTACAGTTTTCACAAACTCACTGCTACACATCTCTCCTCTACTCTCTTCCCCATTCAGAATTACTCTGTAAACATTTCCAGAGACAACAGTCACAACCCTGACTACCCTAGCATCCTGTCAAAGCTAATCTGCTTTGCAACTCTTCACTTGCCTCCATTGCTTTTTTTTTTAAAAAAAAAAAAAACAAACACAACTTGGCATCTCTACTAGACTAATTTACTAGAACAGGTGTTTCCCATTAAGAAAACCAATAATCTGTAAAACATTTTTACCTTTTACTGAAAAGTTATAAATAGTTCATAAGCAAAACTGAGACCAACCAAAGGGGAGCTGATGCTTTCCTTCTCAATCAAAACCTGGATGCCACAGGGCCAGACACCAAAAATCCTTTCCTTTCTGTAAAAGTTGTGCTTTTTCAGATTACTGGAAGAAATAAGATTTGCCAGGTCAGTCTTTACTAAAAATCTTCATCCTCCGTTAAACACACACCACGGTAAACACATGGCAGGTTTAGTGGGAGAGAGCACAGACAGCAAAGGTCTTTGGGGAACTGCTTAAGAATATTTAAAAACTGCAATTCAGTAGAGCAGCCGTGAGATTTTTAGAATATCTCTGTGCAGTTAGTTTCAGGGAATTAAATCCTCCTTTCCATAAGCAGCTGAGCATTTCACCAACTTGCTTCCTAAGGAATCCCTGCTGTAGGATAAAACTGTAGCACACAACTAGAAGAAGAAAGAAGAAACTCAAAAAAGCTATAATGTTTAAGTATACAGCAGCCACATTCCCCAGCTAGCCTGCTGCCTTGGGTGGTCATATTAGCAGGCAAGCAAGTGGTATACATTTGTCAAGCCCTAAGTAGTACTTTATTTTCTACCTACTTCCCAGCTTCTAGAAGAAGGAAATTACTTTTCCCTGTAATAAAGCAGGTAGTATTTCAAGGGATCAGGCAAAGGCAGACTCAAGACCTTTTCTCTCAAAAAGTTTACAGGGGGATCTGGCTTTAATTCAGAGGGTTTCGTTTCTTCCTCTTCTTGTCTCTCATCCTCGATCTCCTCACTGTTGTTGTTATCATCTGATGGGTTGGAGATACGACTAGCGAAGACCTCTTTGTCCAAGAAAACAATAGTTTCCATGCGACGGCGACGCACACGTCTTCGTTTAAATCTTGGGGGGTTCTTCAGCCCATTTCCATTTTTGCTCATTGTTTCTTGATGTATAATTTTTTTAATGGTTCCTCGGATGGCTATGCGAGCCAGATCCTGGAGGCTGCGAACAGCCACTGGGGCTAAAACAAAATGAAAACCATGAACAGATATGGAGAAATTCCCCTCAAGAGTACTCACAGGAAAAGTTGCATTTGCTCAAATTAAATCAGGCCACTTGAATTCCCTGCACTGATTACAAAAACAGCTCTATTCAACTCCTGTCAACTCAGATAAACTGTATTGAAACTTTCCAAACAAAATTTAATTATGCATTTCTCTCATTAACTGAAGAAAAAGAATGGGATGAAAGAAGTTTCATATTTTGATGTCAAGTCCTCACAATTATTTTAAGATACACGTCTTAAAGTTTATATGAATGCAGACTTAGTGACTGAAACTGTGACTGTTTAATAACTTAGAAAAAGTTATTTTCCTACCGTAGGTAACTAGACCTGAAGTCTATTTAACTCTTCCATAAAACGCTTTTTCTATTGTGAAGTTACTTCAGCTTTGCCAAGCTTTTCACTTATAAAACATGAGTACTATTCAAAAACTGCTTCAGACTTAGTGGGTGAAGACTGGCTAGAAAGCATTTGGGAAAAGTAATTATAAAAGCATACAATAAGTTATTGTATTAGAATACCTCCCACACTAGAGGTCTGGAAGACTGTTCTGTCTTCTGCACTTACTTGCTGCCAGCCCGTAAGTGCACCACACAAGTCATGCATCATAAAGAAAATAATGTACTGATGCACACACATCTCTGTGCTAAAATGAATTTAAACTGAAACAAACAGAAAACCTTGTCTTCTCCTGACAAGTAAGCATTCCTGTGACCTGAATGAAGGAACTGGGAAAAAACTACATGTAATACATATGCAGGTCTCACTACAAAGCTGCCATACAAAGTATGCTGAAACACGCACTTCATGGACTTTATAGCACTGTATGGACTGCTTACTGAGGTGCTTTTTGTCATGCAAAGACACCTTTCCAGAATAAGAACAAAGCCTGACTAATCTCTTTATGGAAGTATCTCTGCTTTCATGTGCTCTTAAGAGGCCTCTCTACACCGAAGTCTTAATCTAAAGATTGAGGCCACCATGCATGACCTGCATTTCAGACAGCTAACCAAAAATTGCACAACTTCTATCCCTCAAGCATTCCAAGTTCAGGATAATTCTGTATTGCTGGGCAGTGAGAGCCTTTGAGTAGATATAAAGTTTGTTCACAGGTGCTGCTTGTGTATTATCCATCACCATGGCAAATGCCTGAGAACCATGACAGTACACAAATCAGGACTGAAACAGATGTCTGCACATGCAAAAACAATGATCAAACATCCCACAAAGTTTAGGTACAATTTCACAAGAAATCTTTTGTATTTAGAATCTATTTTATGCAATTCTGATTCTCGCACCAGGCCTCCGTAAATATCTGCAAAGACAGACTGGGATCCAACACAAGACTTAAGACAGCTGTTCAAAGGAGGAAGCAGTTGGAGTAATTTTCCTTGAAAGGATTCATAGGGGTGTTAGATCTCAGGAAGCAAGGTGCAGCTTATAGCCAAATAGCAAAAGAAACCTCCCCCAAACTCAAGAATGTCTGTACTCACGCAAGTGAACAAGCCTTGATTTTCCTGAATCTGCATGGTTAGGCTGAATCAAAGGAGCAAAAGAAACAGCTAGAATCTTCTTGGTCTCCCAGGCAGAAGGACCAGTCCGAGTTATCTTAGTCAACTAAACCAAAACAAGGAGATTATTGTCCATTGTGTGAACTACAGTAAGATTTAGGAACAAAAAAAATGAACAAAAGACTTTTCTGCCTGGACAACTGGTTGAAGTACTAGAAGCTACAACAGTAAAAGTTAGGTAATAAGGAGAAACACTACTGGGTTTTTTGAGAAAACTGAGAACTCCTTACAGGATTAGCCCCAGATAACTTCATCTGTTGCAACAGAGCATGGGCGCTGGCAGTTTGGGTCACCCTGCTTTCCCAGTTCTTTGTCAATTCTGAGCCAGAACTGCCATGTCTGATTACTGAGAAAACACGTCGGTCACTGATGAACATTCACTCTTTTAAGGATTTCTGTTCATCACTGGATTTCTGTTCCAGCTCAAGTCTCCTGAACTAGCTCATTGCACAGCATCTCGCTGGGAAGAAACTCTGCACTCTGCTCATCTCAACTGCCCTGACAGAGGTAAAAGGTCAGATACCCACACCTCAGCCATACAAGTCCATTAGAACAACACACCTTTACATCAAAAAGATAATCTGAATTACAATCTTGAGTTCACACAGGGCAGTTGCCCACTTTTTACTAAAAGGAATCCATTGACACTTGTAAATAGGGACAACTTGCACACTCTTTCATAAGCCAGTTAGAGTGTAAAAATTTTGTATTTTACCATAAGCACAACACGAGGTTATACAACTTGAACAATGCCTTGCTCACATTTTTCTGCAGCATGAAAGTAAATTTGCAATTAACAACAAAAGATCAGAACATGTGAAAGACTGGTAGAACTATGAATTTTTTTAGTATTATGAAGAGTGCAGAGTTCAGTTTCCACTCAGTGAAAACCGGTGCACTTCATGCTTTCTACAATCTGCAACAAGAAGGGCAAACTAAAGGAAGAGCTATTGCCTAAACAAAGATCAGAATTAAGAATAACCGAAAGCAAAACATGTGTAGAAAGGCACTCAACCTTCTCTTCTAGAGGCATGACAAGAATTCCCCCAACTTTCAACAGGTTCTTCATATAGTCTTCATGTTCCTTCTGTACTCCAGCACCACAGTAAACACGGTCATACTGAGTACAGTCCGGAGAAATCTCTAAACAATTGCCAGTAACAAAAGATGGCTCACAAAATTCAAATCTGAAAATGAAGAAGATGTATATCATAAAAGAATATTACAATTTAGCAAATTAATAATTTTCATGATTCTGGAGAAATGAAATTATGAAGAATACTTGGGAAAAACAAAAAGTTTCACAGGATTTCTCCTCTGAAGCCCGTATATTCTAGACATTATCAGAATAGACCACAGCTAGAAGTCTCAAAGCCACAGAACAATGAACTGAATTCATAGATGAAAATCTCCAAAGGATAAGGATGCATAGTTTCATACTTGGTTGCATATAACTCTTCAGAACAAGCTATTTTTAGTCACCCGATGCTGATTCAGTTATAATATACAAATATAAATATTAGACCTGCAATTCCAAATGTTAAAGTCTTAAGGACTGCACCAGGGCTTTTTTTGGCATTTTCAAAAGCTTTTAAATGGTTTTCAGATGTTGTGGGGAACTATAACCTGATGCTTCAGAAATATGCTTTGCTGAAGCCAATGGAAGTTTTGCCATTAGCTTCAAAAGAACTGCGATTTCAACCTTCATAAAGAGAATTTTTGCCTACAGCATTTCTGATTCAGTTTAGAAGATAAATAAATGATTCTATGATGCTTCTGGTTTTCTTACATGCTCCTAATCTACATAAGCTTTAAGCCCCACATTTAAGGGCTGATTTTGATAGGTGTACAACTTATCCATTCTTCTACTGGTATCCTGAAAGGCAGCTCAATATAGCACCTATTTATTCCTAAACACTTCCTGAAGCTTTCTGCTTTTGCAAAGCGTACTAGACATTCAGAGCAGCCAGCTAACAGTTCCTGCACACAGTGTTCTAACAGCATAACCCAGCAGCCATTTCTCTCAGCAATGCCAATTTTCCAGTCATGTTGATTTCTGAATTCAGCTCACTTTTGCTCCATAGCTATATTTGTCCGGAGAGAGAAAAAAGTCTTCCTTAAAACATCTATTCAAACAATAGCAATGCAACTCTGAAAAAAAACCCCAAACCCAGTGATCTATGTGCAAGCACCTTCCATGCCGAAAACTTTGTCTGCTGCCAACATCAAGTTCCAGTACAGCAGTAACAGCAAAAGGCTGAGTAGTTTAAATTCCAGCATGTAATGACTTTAATTTTCCTTCCTCCCATGAGAGAACTATCAGGTATCCAAAGATGCTTTACTTCTCTCTTTGAACAAACTGTGAGACGGATCCAAAAATATGACAGCTACAACTTTTATTGCTGAGGTTACTATTGGCAATGGTTATCTCGCTGGAAAGTTATTACTTGTGACAGCAGCAGAATGGAGGTTCTAAGGAAGAACATAAATCAAATCCCAAGCAGTTTTAGTACCAGCTTTATAATCATAAAACTACCTTCATATTTTAAAACACCATTTTTCTTCTTCTCAGATAAAACATATTAGGTCACCACAGAAATCAGTTCATATTCTTCTGATAACTGTGCATGCTCTCAGATCACAAACTATTAGCGTTCTTTGCAAGTTTCGAGTTGTTACCTGCAAGTGCATTTCAAAATAAGTAACTTTCTTCAGTTTCTTCTAAGCTCAGCAACAGCAGCACTGCTATTAAAAACACTGCAAAAATTTGTGAAACTCCCCCACAACACACATCAGCTTAGACGGTCACACACTGCAGCTCAGCAAGCCTAAGGAGCCAGAATCCACAGATTACCCTGAATCCAGAGCTGCCACATGGGAGCAAGAACTGCCATGACTAAAGCCAAATGCACCACATGCATCCAAACAAGCATTCTACACTCTTACTTGTCAAAGCTGTCACTTGTTTTAATGAAGAAGTCCAATTTCTGCTTCGCATATTCGATCACATCGGAATGAAGCTCCACACCATGGTTAACACCAAAAGGACCTGCAAATTTAGAACACTAGGATAATGGTAACAGGCAACAACACAAAATCCTGCAGGACTAAATACAGTTCTGGTTATTTCCTATAACCAAATCTTGTTCCTTGAGTGTCAGACAGACAGCGCTTGTGTAGGGTCAGCTATCTTAGTACTACAGTGGGAATTGCAACCCTATACCTGCAACTTCTGGCAGCAAATGAGGCTGTTTTGCACAATTGATTTTGAATCATTTGCTCTTAATGACGCAGGAAATTCCTCTGTAGGAGGGAAACACTGATACTACCACCCAGAAAAAATTCCAATGCAGAGCAATGGCCTGCATGTTTTAATAAATCCCTCAAAAAAAAAAAAATCTTTATGTTATTTTTATACCCCCTTGCTGATATGCTAAAAATCTTCTCAAAGGAATCAGGAACAGTCACCACACATTGTACCTCAATTAACAGCAAAAATAAATTCGAAAATACAGAAGTTGTTCAGCACTCACACTTTTTATTCAGAATTGACTTGGTAACTTTTCCAAAAATTCAAAAGAATTCAAAAGCCCTGGAGTTATATATTGGCATCCTAGGTCATCTCAACAAACCCAGCAGAAAACCGCAACTAGGAGATGGGAGCAAGGCTCTATCCTGACAACAAACATTTCAGCAGTTAAAATTCTTGACACCTCCACAAAAGGAAAATACATACCCTATAGTCATTTGCTATCTATCCCGCCAGCACAACTGCTGACTGAAATACTTAAGGGCAAATTGCAATTGTATAATCGCACTTTGATGCTTTGCTTTGTGCCTACTGTAAATCTGGTCACGAAGTCAGTTCTGATGCACTAACTGCTTTCCAGAGACTACTCCCACCTGTAGGTTGGTAAGAGTCAAAACTGGATCTCAAACATGTTTCAGACTAGACAGGACAGTGCACAAACAAACAGGGCACAGAGCAACTATAGTCACAGGTTTCTGTGGACATGCTCAATCCTAGGTTAAACATGGCACTCCTGCTCCCAAGCTGGATTCTTGCTTAAGGGGCAATAAACCCAAGTTTGTGTCCCATCCTGCAGAAAATCCACTACAGCCACCTGTGCACATCATTCTGAACTGCCACAGAAATCTGGATGCCATCCAGTTCCAGAGAGGAGGTTGCAAGAATCCTGATAAATCTGCCAGTTGGATTAATGCACTCTTTACTTTCCTAGCTACCTTTTAGTTTCATTACTTGAGGAATGTTTCATTCCCAATTTCAAAACTTTATTTTTTAATCTGATGTGAACAGTTAACATGACTGAAAAGGTATTTACCCAAGATGAGTCCAACCATAGAACTCAGATAACCAGTGCCACTGCCAAGATTCAAAAATGACAGCCCTGGTTGCAGATCCAAAGCTTCCATCACCTCAGAGTAAATGCACGGTGCTGAGAGATGAATATTTCCATGCTTCCATGCCAAGTCCTTGTAGGCATTGTCTTTGAACTCTTCCAGGTAGTAATCTGCTCGATCAATGGCTCGGAACGCCTGTTCTACCAGTTCTGTCCGGATGTATTGTGCCTCCTTCAGGTTATCAATTAATTCATCATTATCTTCTCCTGCACTCACTGCACCTCCCATCTTCAACAGTTTTCTATAAGCACTAAAACTAAAAGAACAATAAAGGAAGGTGAGGTATAGAACATGCACATCAACGCTAAATGATGCTGCTGTAGATGAAGGACTTTGAGACCTTTAGGTACTCTAAGGAAGCCAAACAGCAGAAAAACATTACCACCAGCACCCCCATCCCCCATTCAAACAATGAAAAGTAAAATGCAGCAGATCTGGCATCCAGTACCTGACAGTAGCAGGGAAAAATCACAATAGGCAATTTAAATGCGCAACGCCTGTCTTCAAACACTACCAACGTTTTACTAGCATGTCAGCTTTTCCACTGAACCCTTTTATATAAAGGATTATTCTAGCTCCTATGCTTATAGGTCATTTTTCATTACAAATCCAACCAACAGTGCAAGTCTGGCTTGCCTGTCAAAATTCTTGCCACACGCAGACTTTCTATCTCTAATAGCATCCAGAGTAAATTAAGAGACTAAGACACAGGCAGCAAGAACCAGAAAAATCTCAAATTGCACATTCAAAGAAAACGTATCAGGATGCTGAGTTCACAGAGGTTAAAAAACCCCTCTGACCTAGAGTACAAGCTTACTTACTTTAGCAAATACACTTTCACACAGCTCATCTTTAGAACTTGAGCCACCATAATCAGTAAAACACTTAATGATACAGACAGCAACAGCAGAGAGAATTTCCACTGAAGCCTGTGGAATTTCTTAGGTCCTCTTAAGTCCTAGATGAGCCAACTCCCAATTTGGAAACTCTTCAGTGACACAGATTTATGAATTACAAACACTTCTGACTTCACTGACACCATCATCTCCAGCAACCTATTCCAGCTCGTTGGTGTGGGGGAAAGAAAAGTAAGCACCTTCCTTGACTGTGCATTACACTACGCACAGCTATACGCCTCATGGAGTAAAATACCTACACATTTTAAAGAAAAAGGTATAGGAGTAGAAGAACATAGAAGAACTCATCACTGAAAATTATTCTAGCTTTTCTTCCCTACCGATACCTTAAAAAAAAAAATCCTTTTCAGAAAACACAACACGGTTCTTTTCTAAAATGCATTTATTTACAATGTCTTTCTCTGCTCACAATAACAACCACAGAAGCAGCAGCTTTAGAGTTCATTCCTGGGATCAGAAGATCTGCTTACAGTTAAATTGGTGGGGTTTATTTGTTACATTCAGTAAGAGCAAATTATACACTTTCATTTTCAGAGGAAACAAAGAAAAGCTACAGGAGTCTAAGGAAATTTCACAGTTATTCAAATAACATACCATCCCGATTACCTGTAGAGAGACACACAAAATAGGATATACTTAGGCAGGGAACCTGAGCCAGTTTTTAATACATTCATGTCTCAAACATATCAATCCAGTTTCAGACCATTAATAAGACTTTAAAAAAATGCCACTCCTCTTCTTTCTGTAGTTACTCCTTCATTTTCTCCACAAAAAATGATTGTGTTTTATTACTTTACAGTGGAAACGCATCAAGTTGAAGGCTTCAGTGGGTTCATCAATCAATTTGATTTTTTTTTTTTCTTCTCTAACATACTCATCAACTCATTGCATCTGCACATATAGGGCTGCTTATATCTTTGGTCAGTATGCTTTATGTAACATTCTGCATTAAAAGACTCTCTTTCCTGAGGGTGTTGATTCCCTTGACTTTCTTCTGTATATTTTGTTCTTAGCCTTGCTTCTTTCTTCCACTTAAGCTTTTTTTGCTATTAAAAACCTAAATTTTTAGATTTAAAACATTAATAAAAAGTTGTGCCTTTAACAGTGTTCCACTTTGGATCACCAACAAATTCCTTCTGATGTACACAAGCCCCACTGGGACAACTGGTCCGACCTGGTTTTAGCTCAGCTATATGATCAACAACTGTTCTTCTATGTTCTACAACATGGCAGGCATTTTTCTAATGGTGGTCAAGGAATCTCCAAGTTGTGACAGGTGTCAGTTACTTCTGAAATGATTACTTTTACTGGGCACTAGCTTCCTTCCAATAAAATGCATGTTTTATATGCAGAACATTTTAATTCCTCTTCAGGTAATTCCACCTTGTTTCCCTTCTCCTACTGGAAGGGGGAACCAAGACCAAGAGTAGGACTTATTTTTAACAAAGTTTTTAAAGTAAGATCCACTCCCTCTACAATTAGCACAGTTGCACTTTTCATGCTTCTAGGTAAAGCACAGATTTCCACAAATCTGATCTGGCACAAAATTCACATGCAAAATTATAATCGTTAGCAGATCACAACACAAGTATCAAACCAAGCAGCCTTTCAGTGTTGAAACATCCCTTCCGTTGCATGTTGCCATCTTCCCCTTTAACAAAAACAAAACAGAAAAACAAACAAAAATCCCAAGTCTGACATGAGAAGCTGCATTCAGATGCCCGAAACAAAACACTGAAATTAAAGCAATTTCTTCCAAGGCAAACACCAGCAGATGCACAGGGGAAGACTCAAAACAATACACAAGGCACAAAAATGCAATTCTTCACCCCAACAGATTTCCAGGGTAATCCCTGCTCTGATATAACACACTCCAAAAGGAATAACAAAGGTGAGGATGTTTACCGATAAAAAAAAAAAAAGTTACAGCTCGCACATCTCTCAATCCGATCCCCTCTAACCCTCACAAATAACAAATTAAAAAGCCCCACGCCGTACAGCTCAATCATTACCTACGTTATCAGTTTGCTGCCGAGGAGATGAGTGGGAAGGAGACCTAGGAAAGCCTGATGTTGATATCCCCCCTCACCCCCGCGTTACTCACAGCTGGGTGGCCGCGGCCTCCACACGGCCCCGCCGCCTCCAGCCCTGCCCGGAGCCCCAGCGGACCGTGTGGGAGCCCTGACGGGGAGGCGGTGCTGGGGCGGGGGAGAGGCCACGAGAAGGGCCATGCCCCCACCGCAGGGCATCCCCAGCAGGAGCGGGAGCCCCAGTGCCGGAGGAAGGCC
>VYXH01004686.1:417089-429835 GCA_013397275.1 Burhinus bistriatus
GGCGGCAGGCCCCGGCCCGGCCCAGGGCGGGGGAGGCCGCGGGGCTCCGGTTTGCAGCGCAGCGGGAGCTCGCCCTGCCCTGGCGGCACTGCGGCCTGAATACTGACAGGGCCCGGGCGTGGGATCCGCTTCACGGGACCTACTGATGGGGGCTACGCGTGAGGCCTGTGTGTGAGGCCTGTGTATAGGGCCTGCGTATGAGGCCCTGCAGGCCAGGCCTTAATACAAACCAGGCCAACACACCGGGCCTGTGGGTCAGAGCTAAATACAGACTGGCCTTAAGTACAAACTGAGGCTAAATACAGCCTAGGTCAACAGGTCGGGCCTATAGGCAGGGCCTAAATATGGACCAGAGCTACAGGCTGAGGCTAAATGCAGGTGGAGTCAACAGACCAGGCTTAAATATGGCCTGGGCCAGCAGCCTGGGGATGTTGGCAGGGACTAAATGCAGACCAGGTCTAAATACAGGCTGGGCCAACAGCCGGTACCCACAGATCCAGAGTACACACAGACCAGGACTAAACAGGCACCAGGACTAAATACGGACCAGGACCCTCTTTTCCTGATCTTTCCTGTTGCACAGCCCCTGGGAACGTCTCCCCATCCCGGTGTGGCTGCCCTCCCCCCGGGCCCCGTACCCCCACCCTGCCCTAATTTCTGGCTCCATTTCACAGCTCCATTTCCACACCGGCTCCTGCAGCTCAGCACCTAGTTCTCCCAGTTCTCCCAGTCCTCATCCCTTTCAGGACACCTCCGCAGCACACCCTGCTGTGGCAGCTCATTGCCCTGGCTCCGGGTGGGATCAGGGCGTCCCGGAGTGCGGGAGCAGATGCACGGAGCAGCCCAGCGGTGGGAGCTGGTGAAGAGCTGGGGAGATGCCAGTCTCCAGCTGGCACACGCAGTCCTCGTGCTGTAGCTGAAGCTCCTGCGTGAAGCATGGCCAACACCAGATGTTCTGATATCATTAGTCAGGCTTGGGAAAAAATCATGGGAAAAAAATTGTAGGGAAAAAAAACATCGCTCTGGGAGCTAATTGATATTCTGCATTTCAAGCCTACAAACACCCAACTTGAGTCACATGGTTGGATTTTTATTTTTTTTTTCCTGCAACCATAAATGCCAGAAAGAAATTCACTGAGAAAAAAATAAATGAGATGCAGATTCACCTGATTCCAGGGGCTGGGGCATGAAGGAATCATGGATTGTTGTGAGACTGCCACAATACCTGACTTGCCATTCTTGCAGTGGGGGGATCCCTGTCCCCTGATGTGATCTGGCTGAGCATTAGGCACCTGATTTAGATTTTACCCAGTCATGTAGGCTCCTTCAGTGGTTGTAACCGATGCGGCAGGGCTCGACAAGACGTGGGGTGGTTCCTCTCAGCCATCTCAAAATGAGAGAAATTATCCTCTAATCGCACGTGTCTATCTTCATCAGTAAGTGACCCACACAGCGCTGGCTGAGGCTTTGTGATCTTTGTGACCCCTAAGGCTGTGGATCAAACAAAATTGTCTGGACTGGTCTTAGATCCAGGACTCGATACTACATGTGGCTACAAAATGAGAAGGAATAACCACATCTAGACAAGAGGCTTCTTGATTTAAGTTGTTTGGAGATGAACTGTGAAAAAAGAAATAGCTTTCCTTCCAGACACAACAAGCCCACAGTGGGAAAAAAATAAGAATTACCCTGGTAAATGAGACTCAAATAGGAGAAAGTGAATCAGCATCCGAGATGTATTTATGCTTTAAGGTGATTATCTCAGCTCCCTTCATTAACATGATAACAGCAGACTCTGCAAACAGGCACGGGGTAATACTGTACATGTCTGCACTTTCATTTCGCAGAAGACAGCTGCCTGGGAGAATGGGATTATTCGCGGAGACTGAGCGCTGAAACTCCTCCTTGCTGATTCAACCAAAACAGGACGCGGTGATTGCGCTCGCCTCGTCTTATTTAATACAGAAAGCACTCGAGCATAATGGCAACGCAGTTGAAATCTGCAAATGCAGAACAGACAAACTCCTCACACGTGTGATTCCAGGGCTTCCATTCAGCATCTGCGCCCATTCCCACTAGAGCCGCTTGAAAAATAGCAGTTGGTTTATTTTTTGCGCAGAAATTGTTAAAATAAAAGCTGGGTAAAATAGTTGTCCATTACTGCTGGAGCAGCTGTGCTGTAGGCAAGAGCTCGCAGCAGCAGGGGTAGAGGGGAGCACCGCTGTGCCTCCCTGCAAACTGTTTCTAAGGCAGAGAGGAAGATTCAGGGGCAGCAGCTGGTCTTGGAGCAAGTCCCCAAGAAGACCAGAAAGAGCTCGAGGAGCATTTTAGGGATTCCCAAATATCCGGAGTCCTCCCAGGTGTATTCATGATTCCTTCCAACCTTTCACTGCCAAGATCGCTGAGACTTGCAGACAGAGAATGACAGGAATTAGCCAGGAGAAACAGCCAGGGAAGACACTTGCCCATTGCAAGTCCCCACCACAGTGCCTGCAACCCAGACATGTCAGGGGGTGCAGCCATGGGGAGGGACTAGCTGAAGGGAGACGGTTATTTTCTTCACCTCTAACTCATACACATCTCTGCAGTACATGGCCCAAATCGTGAGCTAAGGGGGGGTGATTAACAGAAGACCCATGCCAAGCCATGCCTGGGCAGGCACGCTTTCGCTGCTGCACGGGCTCACCCCCAGCTTCCCGCTGCCACCCACTGGTTCTGCTCCCCTAGGAGTTTTTCCCCCTCTGGGTTCTTTGAAAATGTAGTTATTGCTGAAAACACCTCCACGTAGGTGATAGCACTAGGCTCCAGCTCTGGAGGAAACCCAAAGTTGTCTGATAATATTTCAAAAATACCCACATTTAGAAAAACAGAATGGTAGGGTATTTCATGATTTCATGGGTCTGCAATTGCTGATTCTTTGTGCCACTTCTTTCCCTGCACTATAAAAAGCCCTTCCCTTCATCCTTATGGCTCACCTGGGGCTTTGTTATCCATGAGTTATAGTCAGCGATAGATTAGTGAGTAACTCCGGCGTCTGCGTTGTCTGCAGATGCGTGGGGGCAGCTCCCCCCAGCTTGAAGAGCCCCAGCAGCCTCTGAGCATGGAAAAAGCAAAGTGGGATTGGGAAAGCAGGGCCTGATGGCACGGGTTAAATCCCAGCATTAGTACATTTCTCAGCCATGTACCACAAGGTGTCTCCAGCACTACAGGCATCGCTGCTTGCTTTGGAGGTTGTACCTCAGCATCTTCCCCTGGGCTGGGACACGGCGGGGACCCTTGCAGGCACAAGTGTCCCTACTCTAGCAACCTCCAGCTCTGCAATCTTACCAGTAAGAATAGGTCTCCATTCTTAGTTAGTTACTTAATTGCTGAGAGCAAGCAGTTTTCATGAGGGTGAGCTGAAGCCAAGATTTTTCTTGCTTTTCCTGTGTTTTACAGTTTCCTCCTTCCTTTTTTTTTTTAAACCAATTTCTTGTATAAATATTTTTAAAACACCAGTCAGCATGAATTAACTTCTAAAGTCCATCTTAGTGATGATCGGTTAAAATGGGATATTTTTTATTTATTTGAAAGAGCAAATGGTAAAAATTCATTTTAGCACCCAAGTCAGGGCCGGGCAGGCTGAGCTCGTGCGCTCGGGCAGCCTGACCTGCAGCATTGCAATGCCGGTGGGTGTTTAAGTCAGCAGGGTAATCTGTGGGTGACAGGATGACTCACAGAAATTAGGAGCTGGAGGAGCGTTAACTCATAGGGTTATACTTTCACTATTTCCTTTTTTGTTTGTTTGTTTTGCAAAATATGCTCTGTTGCGTTTTCTGGTCAGTTTGGCACTATACCACTTTCAGAAGCATATGCTATATATGCATCCACACACACATATGCATATATGTAAATACATGCAGACATACGCATTTACACTAGTATTACTATTAACACATTGACAGCAAATCACTTGAGATCCTTCTGCCCCTGCAAAGGAGGTGCGTGTGTCTGTGTCTCCTAAAGCTATCCTCTCACCTCACTTCATCAGAGGGCCCTGCGAATAATTGCTGAAGCAAGAGGAAGAACATATGTCTTGATTTGCACTGTGCATAGCCACTGCCACTTGGAAAAAGGCCCCATAAAGACCTGGATTCATCTCACTTAACTGCATCGTCGAAGAGAAGCAGCCAGAAGAAGGTGCAGCCTGGCTGAGAGTGAGAAGAGGCATCACCAGAGGTCTCTGCCGTTGGGGACATACAGCAGCGAGGTGCTTTTTCTCTTCTTGGTACTGCTGGGAGCACCAGTGAGCCCCCTGCAGTGTCTGGTCTCTCTCCTGTCTTGTTATAGCCCATCTGCCATGATTTAGGAGAGGATTGCCAAATAAAAATCTCAAAAATCAGGCTTTTCATATTTATGGGAGAAGCAAATGATTCCTGGATCTTTCAAGCGATTAATGGATTAAATAAAATCAGTTGATTTTATGGATTCATAAATAATAAAAATACAACAAGACGGCAGCCATATCGCATTTTCCTGCCCCTGCTTTGGCTTTGGTAGTCCTACACGTCCTGCCTGCAGACTTGCCTGTTGGGCTGCGCCAGCCACAACTTTTGTCCATCTCCCCTTAAAAACCATGAGCCATCCTGCTCAGAAGACCTTTCTGAAACTTCCCTCCTCCAGCAATAGGAAAACATCTCCAGATATCCAGTGGAAATTTATTCCTGGCCAAGATGTGCCTTATTTGATCTCCCACTTGTATTATCCTCTAACTTAAATCATTCCCCTTCCTCCCACCCTGGATGTATTTATGAAGAGTAATCATATCCCCTCTTAACCTTTGTTTTTCTAGGCTAAACAAGCCAAGCTCTTTTAATCTCCTCTCCTAAGACAGGTTCTCCGTTCTGCTAATCACCCTGCCAGTCCTTCCCCCCACCTGTTCAAGGATAAATTCATCTTTTCTTTTTCCAAAGAGAGGTCCCAGAACTGCACACAATATCCCATGTGTGGTCCTACCAACGCCGGTACTGATATTTCTGTGTCTACCCAATAAATGGTTTGTTGCATGAGTCTTTTTGCACAGCAAATGGATAATAGATACAAATCCATAAACTAATAACCGTAACACAATCTTACTCAAGGAGATTGCTGTTTTACTTGGAAGGGCATTCTGCTCCTTTGCATTTTTGGGTCCTGGTCCTTAGCAGGCCTTAATCAGTGGTTTTCCATATTTCATTTACCCTGGATGAGCACCAGGACCTTGTGTTAAAGGAGGCGCTGGGGGAAGTCTTGTCTGTGTTTCACTCAGCCTTTGCTCTGGCAAAACTCTCTTTGAAATCACGGCTGAGGGTTTGAACTACGAAGATGCAGAGTCAAATGATGAAAAGCATTTTGCATTCATCTCTTCTCTTTTCAAAATGATTTTCCAGTTTTACTTGGGGTTTAATTAAATTTCTGTGACCCAGGCAGGGAGTTCAGCCTTTCTTGATTAATGCTCTTTTAGGTGGCTCTGATAAGAATTTAGCATCAACAATTGAGCTAACAAGCCCCAGTGAACAGTTTATAGCTGGAGACTAATTCTATTAACGCTTTGCAGTGTCAGGACTCCACTTCGAGCTCGCAGCTGAGACGAGGGATGGGGGAGAGGGAGCAAATATAAAATTTGGCAACTAAATCACCAAGATTCAGCTTCTTTGTGGGCAGAGCTCATCTGGAAACTATTTTAGCTGACAACATCAGAATTTCACCTGTTTTTTTTTTTTTTCCTCCTGGCTGATGCTCTGCACTTTCTTGGCTCATTGTGATAACGGCTGGGAATAAGGAGTGGAACTGAACGGTGGCATTGATAAGAGAAATGAAAGGGTAACGCGATGACATGATACTGGGGTAGGGCCTCTGCCATTAGCCCTGCCTGTGCTGGATGTGTACCAGAGTACAGGATGGTCAGGACAAAGATGCTTGTGCTGACAGTTGCAAATTAGTCTGTTGTGTGGGAAAAATTGAGGTTAACGCTCTGCAGCAATGCTTCTGTTACTTTTTGGTGACAACAGAAATATCTTGCAGGTCTGTTGTGATTCACAAGCATTTTCTCTCTCTCTTTCCCTCTCCTCCCTACCCTGCTTAAGGTACCACTAAAATCTGTGCTAAAACACAGCCTGATGCCATTAAACCATAATGCAAAGTCTTGACCAAGACATCACAGTTGATCCACCTGTACAGAGCTTCTCGTCTCCAGTACCTGGAGACCCAGTTTCGTACTTGTCTGCTTTGAGCTGCCCACAAACCTCACGCAAGCCTCTCCTTTGTGGGAGCCTGCAGAAACCAGAATATTATTTCAGGGATGTTGTTCTCCTTTCTCTCCTGGGCAGTCATCAAAGATAACTTGAGTCAACCAGATTACCTGGAAATTACCTGAAAACAAGGCTACTTGGTGCTCTCTGGGTTGGTAGCAGAGCTACAGTCACACCAAACGGCGCAAGGTAAAAATCAGTGTCCGTCACTGCATGGCCCGCAGGCGCTCATTATTGCTTCTTGTGTTAACAGAGAGCACAGATGCCTTTCTCCATCGCTGGCCACTGTCTCTCCTGTTGATCTCTTACTTACTCAAGGCACCTGCTTAGGGCTCCCACTCATTTCTGCTTTGCCAGGTCCATGTGGCTCTGCTGCCCTCCAAAGCTCTAGGAGGACAAGTGATGCCCATGGCCGGGCTCTTCCAAGGCTGGTGGATGAGCAGGGAGTGTGGGCTCTGTAGGGGAGCTGCGGCTCCAGGGGGACAGAGCTCTCCAGGAGCCGTCCAGCATCCTTCAGTGCTTTCCGAGCTATTTCTCCTGCCCTCAAGAAGAGGGGCGGGCAGTAAGTGGTGCTGGAGCTGATAGCCCCAAGGAAGGCAGGAGGTGGGGGCCGCCCGGCAGGGCTGGGTGGCTGCAACCATATATTCTTCTGTGCTGTGGTCTGTGTCCTGTGCTCACAGTACCTGCCCGATTTTGTTTTATTTATTTTACAAAGCAGGCTAAAGATTCGATTAAATTATTTAGGCAATTTGATTACCTCTGCTGTCAGTGCGATCGTCGGGGAGGATTAGCAGTGTCTCGGCCCCTCATCAGCAGGAGCTGGCGGGGGCACACGTCCCACATCACACACAGCCTCCTGCTCAAACCCTACCCCCTGTGCATTTCATTTAGATGACAGCTCTTTGCTGTCCCTGGATTAAACTGATGACAAAATACGCCAAGGGTGCACAGACACCCTCCCTCAGTCCTCCCCGCCACGACTTTTGCTGCAGCATCGCTGCAAATTGCAGTTGTCAGCGGGGGAGCACACTCATCAGGGGACTCCATCCATAATCACTATAAAGAGGATGCGTATAGCTAAGTCCTGGATGCTCCCCAATATCAGATCACAGCAGGGACTGAGCTAATACCCATGTTCCTTCTCCTGAAAATGTGGAGACCCACTGAGAAATCACAGACGAGGGAGGCTCTGACAACGCTCCCGACCTCTCAGGACAAGAGGCAGCCGAAGCATCGGTCCCCAAAGGCACCTGCCCTCATGACACTGCCGGGGCCGGGCTCACCGTGGGAGCCACATCGTGAGCAACCAGCGAGCGCCAACAAAGATCCTCCTGCCTTCATCTCTACAGCTGTTGAAAATAGCCCCGTGCACAAAGGGCAGCGTCCTCATTAAATTTCGCAGAGGGTTGCCATGTGGCCAGCAGAAATTTTGTTTTGTTTTATTTCGGTAAGCGGCACAGTAATATATTCACCACCTCCGAACGTAGTGGGGTGACAGATGGGAGCTGGGCTCTGGCTTTCATGGGAAAGGCTCCTCTCAGCAGGGAGGCAGTAAGTTTCCCACCTAATCTTCTGTAACCTTCAGACTGCTAACAACTGTAAGAAGCAAAGCAATGGGTAGTTATTAAATTAATGACTTCATCCCCAAGCTGGTAATAAATATTTTACAGTTTTATCTCTCCACCCTGTAGACTGACTAGACTGTTTATTAATCTAGCTTCTGGATTTATGTTATTTAATTGCTAAACAGCCTCAGCATGGTTGGGCTGGATTATTAAATGTTGAAGCCCGAGACGGAGTCCTCTGGCAAATGGCAGAACCTGAGGAGCTGATCCTTGATCTTGGGCTTGATGAGCTTCAGGCCAAAACCAACTCCCCGGCAGCGCTAAGGCCAGGTTTGCCCCTGTTTGAGTCCAGACCGTTTGGCCATTTCCTCTTGCTTAGTTTGGGTGGACTCCGGGAGTTGTTGTGAGTAAGGAAGAGGCACGGAAAAGTTTTGGCATATTCTGGCTTCAGGAAGGGCACGTCGGAGTCAACCGTGGCCACGATGCTGATGGCGTCAGACATCATATCTTAGCATGGACCGGTCCTCCTGGGGTGGTCCAGCCCTTCGTGCCAGTCCTGGAGCTGAGGCAGAACATATGTCCTTGCTCTATCCCTTCATGGCTCGTCTTTCTTCAGATCATCTCAGCTAGTCACTGACATTCAAACAAAAGAGCGTTGCAGTTATATAAATGAAAGCAGGCTTTAATGGTTGTTATACTTCCTTGTTGACAGGGTCGAAAATGTCTTTAAATCTGATACTAGCGTTTTTACAACAATTGGTGATTTATTCATCCCACTGAAAGAAGGGGATGAAGGCATCTGGAATAACGAGAGCTATTTGTCTGCAGGATGCATCATCCGCGTGCTTTCCTATAGCCTCAATCCCATGAGCCCTTCTGTACAAAGCGGAAGGTCGTTTCAGGATATATCTTCTCATAAAAGTGTAGGAGAAGTGAGTGTGTTAACAAGTACGGGCCAGAGCCTTTAATCCAGCCAAGCTGTGCTCAGTGCTGGTTGGGAGGGGAGCCGGGGGCTGCCCCGTTGGCTGCACTGTCATCTCCGGCCCATCCGATTGCTCCCCAGCTTCAGCATCATCTTCCCAGGGCCCAGGGGGGGTGAATTTGATGCCAAATGGCAGCTCTGAAGAGGAAAGTTGCCTTCTCTCCCCAGTAACCTGATGGAAAATGAGGCAACCCCTCCCTGACCATCCAGCTGTGTGGTTTTTGGGACACCTTGGTTGTGGGAGCAGGGTCAGATGGACCAAGCCTTGAGACAAGGAGAGGAACAAAAATGATAAAAAAATGCATGAAGCTGGGAAAGAAACCCCTTTGTGCGCACACTCGAAAGCCATCGCCAGAGCCCGCGGCTTACCGGGAGAGGCTAGGTAAATGTTGACAAATGGAAGGTACCGCTTGAGCAGGAGAATGGAGGGATGGGTCGTTAGCAGCTTTTAACAATTAACAGTGGCATCAGTGAGGCCAAATGACACTCTCGTTGGTCAATGATTTATCGACGTGTTTAGAAACAGCCATATGCTGACAAGTATCTTTTCCCTTGCATCCTTGAATCAAAAGACCTGCTCCCCTCTGCCGTTCAGCTCTCACCCTACGCATGTTGGAGGAGGCTTAAGAGCTCTCCTAAGCACACCTATAAACTGGCAGTGTACCATCTTAAACCAATTCAATTCCCTTCCCTGCGATAAAGGACGCCAGTTCAGAGAAGATAACATCTCGCAGTGATGGCTCCCAAAGCTGCAATTTAACACAAATCTAACCGCTCTATTATGCAGCACAGCCAATTCGTTAAGAAAGGACAAGCGAGCATGTCTATTAGCTCTATCATCATAATCAAATATTGGCACAAGGAACCGCTCGCGGTGCAAAGTCTAGCGAAACTCCCCATAAAACAATTATGTGCCCTTCAGAAAAACAACACGCCAGCCAGTTTAGGTGAACCATTGCACAAGTCTCCCTGTTTTTCTCCTTTTAAGATCTGCAGTCCTTTGCAGAGGTGACAAAACCTCATGGGTTCTAAGATGTGTTCAGTAAAGCCAGCCCTGGAAACCCACCAGCACGAAGCAAGAGCATCTACTGCTGCCTCTCCAGGAGGGACCTCCTCTTCTCCACCATCCCCATGAGCCTGTCCTAAGCCTCTGCCAGTGGACTTGCCCCAGAACAGCTTGCAGACACCCAACAAAGACAAAAAAAACTTCCAGTGAACACCTATGGCCACATACGTGCTTGAGGAAAGGCTTTAAGCAATCTTCTTTCTACCTAAAACTTTCCTCCATTTTTTTCTGGCTACAGTTCTTACCCTTTTGGCTCCATTTTGCTCTGCCTTTCACCCTTGTGTCTTTGCAGCACAGCCACCACCTCCTGCCTGAACCAAACAGCACGTGTGCCTTTGCACAGGGACGGTCAGGAAAGTTCAGCTCAGTTAATCAGAATTGAATTTCTTGGTGGTGGACCTGCCTGAAATTCCCATTTGACCCGACTCACTTACCTCCGAATGGCCTTAATGTGATTTACCTTATTTCACCTTGGAAGCTACAGCTACAGCAAAGCCAAACTGAATTTTGTTGACTTCAGAAATGACATCTCCGACACAGAGACCGGTGAGAAACTCTCTTCATTGCCACCGCTTTGAAACATAAACTCTTTTGCCAGTGAAAAAACTCCATTTTTCCGGGAAGGTAACCTGTGAACATTGTGGTCAGGCAGATATAAGTGAGGAAATCTTTGTTGACAAAAACAAGCTATCTCCCAGCATTTTAGTGAAACCTCAGAGATCAATTTGGCGAGGCTTTTTTGTAAATCCAGGGGGGAAAAGTGTCCACCTCTGGTGTCCCATCCCAGGGCTGGCATCTCCTGCACCGCTCCCAATGGCATCTCCTCTGCTCGCACACCGCCTGCGGGAGCACAAAGCCATGAAAACCCGGGGGATGCTGAGTGCTGGGGGTGCACGGTGCGACCCCCACCCGGAGGAACGCTGCCTGCAGCCCTCCTGCCTTGGGAAGGGGCTCCAGCAATCAACTAAATAAATACATACCTTTGCTTGGACTTTTGAGTCTCCCCATCGTGGGACTAGCGAGATTTTAGGCATCCGCTTGGCCGGATGGTGACAGCTCCTTGTTCTTCAGAGCCTTCAGAGATACCAAACCTAAATTCCCTCTAAATCCCCCAATTTGGGAGAGCCAGGTTTGAGGTGGACAGTCCCTGGCCATAGCTCCAAGGGAGGGGGAGGACACGCCAACCCTCCAAGCCACGGTGCAGGAGCAAGGACAAAGCCCATCAGGGACCCGTCGGGGACGTTGGCAGCAGCTCGAAGAAAGACCATAGGAACTAAAGTCACAAACAGAACTGGGTTTTATTACGAAATAACCCTGCCATTACATAAGGAAGTTCTGTCTGCAAAATACATTTCCTGAGGAAAGTAGATCACAGTATTCGTTTTCACAGAATAACATGTAGCCTGCTATAACTTTCAATGTGACTCTTTATTATTTAAATATTAACAGTATTCCTTCACATAAACAAGTACTCAGTCATCACATAACCGACACACAAACGACAAAATAAATATACAACAAGAGCACAGTTCATTTTTTTTTCCCGACTTAAATATTAAATAAATAATAAATACAGAATTTTCATTTCCTGTTATCAGTGCCTGAAACAATATGAATGAAAAAAGAAAAGAAAAAACTGAAAAAGTCTCTCTTCCCCCCAGTGCCCCTGCCCCCGCAAAAAAAACAAACCAAAAAATTATCAAAATGTCTCAGTTATAAAATATCTTTAAAAAAATTCCCATTGTTAAAAGAATAAATAACAAAATATATAAAAAATAACTTGGTTCCATCAAAATTACAAGTAGGAGTTGTAGATAGGGGTTTCTTCTTTTTTTTTATTTTTTGGAATATCATTTTTTTTATGGTCAAAGGTTTTAATTTTTAACTTTTTTTTTTTGCTTCTTTTATCTTCTTTTCTATGGTGCGGTGTCCAGTTTAAAATAAGTATAAAATTAATAAATAAAAAAGTTAAATAAATAGCAAAAAGTTAACATAAGGTGTTGTAAATATAAATTACATACATCTTGCCAAAATTAAATAATTTACAGGATAATTAACTAACTACTTTTTTTTTTTCCCTCTCTTTCTTCCAGGAAGTGCAATTTCTCTACTTTTAAATACTAACTGAATTGCAGTCACAATCAATTTGGACTCTATTTACATGTTAAGAACATTGTGTTTTTAACACCTCAAATTATTTATTTTGTTTTTTTCCCTTTCTTTTGTAATTTTGCACTTGGAATGGGTTCTAAAATAAGTGAACTCCTGGAGTCTGATCCTGCAAACACTTAAGGGTGTGAGCAAACCCACCCGCGCCAGCTGCCCTGTTGAACTCAACGGGGGAACCGACACGAGTCAAGTCGCTTGTGAGCTCCGAGGCCGGATCCAGTGGCCGCTGCAATCGCTGGGAAGCTTTCTACTGACTTCTCCAAATCACGGGTTATGCCCTAAATATCTGCAGGATTGGGCTCGAAACGACACCACAGTCTTGCCTTCAGTATGGGTCAGCAAAATCCTCCCCAGCTCTGCCCACCCGCCGCCGAGAGGGATGCGGGATGCGGGATGTGGATGCTCCCCTGCGCTGGGACCCCCTCAGGGGCTTTTGTCCCCCTCCGCTTCCCAAGTGTTTGCAGCACGGGGACAGCGAGCTCCGGATGGGAGTGAAGGTGGGGGAGAGCGAACCCGCAGGGTGACAGCCGGCTCCACGCGCGATGGAGCAGGTGCTGGAGAGCAGCGTCGCAAAGACATTCATAAAGTTGTTCTTTAAGTGCACAGTGGGCTGCGTGTACCGAGCTGCTTACAAAATGCTTCTTTGGAAGAATACCCAATACCTGAATACTCTATTTTTTTTTTTTTCCCTTTTT
>VYXH01004686.1:429899-440062 GCA_013397275.1 Burhinus bistriatus
CCCCAATTCCTGAATTCTTTTTTTTTTTTTTTTCCCTTTTTTTTTTTTGTTTTTGCAGAATGACGCTTGCACTGTGATTTTGCGCAAAACGTAGAACACCAAACCAAAAAATATCCATTGCCCTATGGATACCTGTAAGAAATCAACTACTTATTCACGGTAGGTAAGCACTTTGCTGGCCATCAATTAACATCTCTCTTTTTGTTGATTTTTTTTTTCTGGGTTTGTTTTTTTTTTTGTTCATCGCAATCTCAAACGTTCTCTGGCATTGATGTATGATCTCTGGACTGGCAATACTGCGCCACTGTAAGGATGATCACAATAATGAAAAGAACCAGAACTGTCATCAAACAGACTTCCAAAAATTAATATACACCGGACCATGACACATCAAAGAATTCTTCTGTATGAAATATCTGGTATTGGCCTATTCATAATAGCTATTTTCATATTTAAGACAGACAAAGGAATACTGTAGTTGCAAACTCCAAAAGCTTCCCTGAGAACCTTTTTTCCATTGCGCTTTCCACTGGAGATCCAGAACTGCTCTTCAGATTTCTTTCAGAAAATAAAAATAAGCTACTTTATAGTACTTCAGAGTTCCCATGCCCAGTGGATATCTGAACACCTCGGGGTTGGGAGGCCCAGCACAGGTTCAGATTTACAGGTAGCTTGCAGCTCCAGCACTTGTAGCAACACAGAACATAACTCATGTGTGAGTAGGTGATCTGGACATACGACCGTAGACAACATGAGGGTTTAAGCCAGTCATACGCTAGTCTTGGATCAGACAAGACCCTGTTCTTGTAATGTTTTAACCCTTGGAACAACTCTGCAAGAGCATGGCAACTCAGGAAAGATGCCTGCTCTTCACCAGCTACACAAGCCCCACAACCTACTGGAGAATTTAACCTTCCATCCTGATCTACCTCGTGGTCCAGGTAGAAAAATCCCACTTTTCTCAAGAAGGTCCAAAGTGAAGTAAACGAGAACATTGAGTTCGATCAGTTCCACATCTCAGAAATGGCCTCTTGGTTACATTTTGGTCCTTTTTTTTTTTCTTTTTCTTTTTTTTTTTTTCATTCATCTAACAAGTTTTCTAACTTGTAAACCTGAATACTTGGAGGGAAAGTTCCATCTTACAGTCGTTCGCTTGCTCGTCTCTGTCCCGCAGCACTAAACCTGGATGCCCTTGACGGCTTGCTTGATGCTCTCCAGCAGGTCCTTGTTCTCCGGGTTCTGGTAGCACTCCTGGTTGGTGTACATGTCAGTCAGCGTGTTCACGTACGCATCAAAGTTCTGCTCACTAATTGGCTCCTGCAGCCAAAAAAAGCCAAATAAAAGTGTTAGTAGCAGAGCAGGAAGAGGCTGAGACGTTTCTTTGCACTTAATCAGGTGTGTATATACCAACAGCCAAAAGTCACCACGTTGGAGCCTTTTTGTGGGTGGTGCTGTATGTACGGGAACCTCATCGTGCAACCCCTGATCTTGCCAGATCTTAACTGGGTCCTTAATTTTATGCATTGGCCTCACAGAACTATTAACAGCATCAGGTTAAGCTTCTGCAGGCAGTTTGACAGGCTCGAGGCTGAATTAAGCCATGGGAATGAAGGGCTGGAGGATAAGAGGACAGCTGAAGCATCACGGAGGGAATCAAAGGCAAAGTTAGGACAGGAGCCTGGTCACCTTTGGCTCGCGTCTGCCCACACCAGCACGCTGCTGCTGTGGTACAGGTTTGGCTTTTGAGCGGCATTGTGGAAACCTTGCAAATGTCTAACTTGGAGTTAATGGGGAAAAAAGAAAGAGAGAAGGAAGAAAAAGAACAGGAATAAAATGAGCATACAAGTCTCGTGGGCACTCTTTAATTGGAGTTGCCTGAAACCTTGAAAAAATATTTGCTGAACAGTTTATTTGACCTTTATGTGTCAAACACTTTACAGAAAAGCACTCAGCGAGCGGTTTTCTGCCAGTTAGGCAGCTGGGTGAATACTATCCAAAACTGCTCTGCTGGAGGATGGCTTCTCTCCAACCAGCCTGAATTTAAATACAAACCCCAATGAAAAGGATTCCCCCCCAAAAAAAAATGATGGCAGAAAAAATAAATCAAAAGCTTATTCCTCTGCTTTTTGCGATGGTCTTTATGAGTTGTAAGAGGACAGCTTCCCCGACAACATGAGCTCCCCCCTTCACACACCTGGTTTTGACAACAGTAATTACATTCCTGGGAATAGAGAGAAGGTAATTAATAGCCTTTTGTGGTTTTACTATTTTAATGCAGTCTTTTCATTTTGCAGTAACTCTATGGTAATATGCTGTGGGCTGTTAGACCTTGTTAAATTAAACAAAATACACTCTCTTTAAGAATGCTATTCTTTGGCTGCCAGCTATTCAAAACTGAATTGAAACTACCTGCATTATAATAGGAGCTGTAAGATCTTTCTGACGTTGAAATCCAATCCCTCCTGATCTCTGCTTGTGCTGTCTTAGCCTAAAAGGCGCTGGGTGCCCTTGATAAAGTTTCCTATTTTGTGATAGTGCTCCCAGATGTAATGAGACAGAACAATAGATACAAAGGGAGATCAGCAGAAAATGACAACAAAAGGGAGATATAATGCAAGCTTCAGAGATAAGGCAAAAGTACTGATCTTATAAAGGACACGTAGGTGTATGTAGAGAAATTCTCCCACTCTTTAATTGTACCTAAGCCTTATCATGAATTGGGCTTGGCACACCTCCCTTAATCACGCCGGCTGGGGCAAGCGTTGTCAAAGTTTCTTACCATGTGCGGAAGGCGGATATTGGCAAGACTTTGGATTAGAGCCTGGCTCAACCCTGAGAGCTCCAGGAACAGGGCTTCGTTTTGCTCCTCTATGATTTTGTTTTCCTCCTCAATGTTCTTCAGGTTCTTCTCCATGGTGGAGATCTGCAGAGCAAGGACCACGGCAGGATTACCAACCCTCACGCAATGGCACCCACCACCCCCATGCAAGTGGCATCCATCCGTGGGTTTGGACACACGTCCGAGGACACAAACCTGCGACTGCAGTTTCACCATGGCCGCTTCCATCTCCGAGTTGGACTCGTTCAGCTCACTGATCTCCTTGTTCAGCTGCTTGATCTCTTCATCATTCTCCAGAACTGCAGGAGGGAAGGTCGTGGGCAGTCAGCAAACACTCATGGGAAAAGCAAAAACGTTGGGCTTTCTGCTGAGCCCATCCTGTTGCGTAGACATCGCCACTCACAAAGTCCTTGCCTTTGCTTTTACATCCTCTAAATGGGATGCACATCTCACCTGTTTGGTTGGGGTTTTTTAATTTTTTTTTTTAGTAACATTTTTAGCATCACGGTTCAATGATACTCTATAGGTCAATATGTAAATGCAAAAGCCAACGACAGCATAGCGGTTGGAGTCCAGCACTTCCCGCACCCTGCAAGGCTGATTGCCCTGAAAACTCAGGTCATTCTCTCCAGTCCTGAGTTTGGGAAGATGCCATTTAAAAAACTAATGCATGTCTTGACAAGAAATCACGAGGTTCATAAAATGAAATAATATTTCTAGGAGAGTGCAGATATTTATAGGTTCCAAACTATGTAAGTATTCAAGTTAAATGCCTGAACCTTGTCAAATACCACAGAAACCTCAGTAATAGCACCGGAAATGCAAAGTGCCATCGCTAACAAAACTCCAGATCCAGAAATATCTCAGGATTAAAAGCCCTGAATAGGTGAAAATCACTGAATGACTGGAAGGGATTTGTAAAAATGCCAGTGAATATTTGAAAAAAACCAAACCCTAAACTCAATTTCAGCATTAATGTTTTTTTGCCTGGAATTTCACTATGGAAACTTCTTCTTTATTGTTTCACCTGCTCCCTCACAGTGTGTCACTCAGGAAGCAGTGCCAGTACCACACCACCCCCAACACCCAGGAAGCCCAAGAAATGGGTGTTCATAGCACACGATATCCTGGCAAATCTATGGCCAGATTTCAGTTGTTGAAACCTCCCCAGTCTGCAAAGAAAAAGATATGCGGGCTCAGTACTCTGCTACACCTGCAAGGCAAAAGGAGTGAAAACCCTTACCATCGCTGGTCTTGAACTTTGTGTTGAGAATTTCATCCCCTGAGAGTTTTCCTTTCTTCCCAGCAAAAGTAGCTCTTGGACACCCTGACAAACTGAAAAGCAAGTAAAAATGGATGTCATAAACTCTAGGTATTTGTAGGTACTTATGTTCCCAACAAGAGCGAGTGCTGTTTGGTGGAGTTCATGCTGCGAGACGATTTTTCTAAAAGCTTTTTATGGTACAGAGGAAATTGCTTTATGAATAATGCCACAGAACTCCCCATTTATAAAGCGAGAGCAATTTTCTCTGAGCAAAGATTAAAAAACACACTGTTTCGTAAAAGAAAGGGCATGACAGTTGAGGAAGGTGAAATGAGTCCGGTTGGCTTGGGCATCAAATCCCTGTTTTGGGCACCAAAGTCCTGTTCTGGCTTGCTCCTGGAAGGACTTGATTTTGCCCAATCCACATCTCACCATCGCAATATTAAAACAACTACACGTTTTCTTCTGTGCAGAAAATGCCAACCTTGGAGCAACCTGACAGAGGTCGGCATCAAAAGCACCAGCTATTGACCCTTGCATGAAGAGCTGAACAACGCTCACGTGGCATCTACAGGCAGGTAGGTTAGTCCACGGCAATGTTGTCACGCTCACGATGATTTCAAACCTGTGATTTACCTTCTGTGAGTGAGGAAGCTCCCATTGGCGTGGCCGGAGCCATCACAGCCTGGGGTCGGGCAGGTCGGGCCTTCGTTCTTCAACGACTTCCAGGAAAACGAGGAGCCGTTGAGCGATCCTTCCTTCTGCCTGCGGGCTGCGAGAGGGCACCCTGATGCACTCCGGTGAGAGGCGTATTTACCGCTGATGTGTCCAAGCCCAACGCAGCCAGGAACCGGACACCTGGGCACAGGGAATTACCAATATTGCAGCATGGGAATGAAGAGGGACATAAGGAAATTAGGGATGAGCAGGAACGAGGAAGCCTGGGAAGCGAGCACTTGCATTTGGGGATCTCACATGGATCTTATGTGATGGATGCTTAGTTGATGGAAATGGCAGATGGGAGATTAAGAGCTACAACTGCCCCTTCAAAAGAGCCAAAGAGATCCAAGGTAAATCCTGCAAGAGGGAAAGACTATAGAGGTCACATCACACTCACACTTGCAGCAAAATCAGGTCCCAGTGGTGTCCAAAACGGTGCATTTGGTGCATCATCAAGGGCAAAGACGGCAGGTTGGGCTGCCTGACTTTGGATCCTGACGTTAACCAAGGCTGACATGCTCGCACCGAACCACCACTCGTTTCCAGCCAACTCTGCCTCGTGTTACTGGCGAGGAACCCAGGGTCATCAACTTCATCACCCTACACTAGCGTGGTCAGCACGATCTAGGAGCACTCTCTGTGCCCATGGGGACACAACCCTTCCCCGTGAACCAGTCCCTGACCTGGGAGCCGGTCAGGCTGCAACCTTTGCACCAAGAAGCTGAAACCTTCTTTTGCAAGGAGAGCGTCTGCGGGGTTTCTGAGCCCATACCTCATCGGACAGGACAAATAAACCCTGGGGCACTGCTCAGCCTGCAGCCGCAGCACAGCCTCGCTTGCCACCTCCTCCTCCTCCTGTTTTCACATCCTGCGGCTACCAAGAGATCAGCCTGTGCCCACAAGGGGATAAAAGTGGGAATTACCGTCAAGGCAGCGCAGGAGCCCTCCCACCCCGATGCTTCTGCTGCCGTTTATGGCCAGTTAAAGCGTACCGGAGCTGCGAGGGGTGTCGCGGAAGCGCTGACACGACTTGTGCTAATTGCTGGGAGGATGAGTGCCTCTAAAGACACCTCTTTCCTCTCCGCTCGCAAACTCTCCGCCTAATGGACTACTCACTAAATTCAGCCATTCGACAGAGCCCGGTGTATCTATTAAGGTTTCTGCTGCGGTTTGCATTTGTTTCAAGATGCCAGCCAATTATAAATACAGTTAAAAGTTTATTACTCAAGGGAGGTTACTCTAAAAAAAGGGGAGGTGGAAATAGGTAAGAAATGGCAAAAATGACCCCCATGTCCTCGGTTTGAAAGCAGTTAGGGACCTCGAGTTTCCCCAGCAAAATATCTGCTGAGCTGCTCCTGAAAATCGCAAGCTGCGTTTCACCGCAGAAATGATTACCCTGATTGTTTATATTTCGTACAAAAGGGAGATGACAGCAGAAGGGGGGAGCTGTACACCCAGCCTTTTCCCAAGATAATTTGAAAAATGCTGATCTCGATTTTAATCAGCTGCAAATGCAGCACAATTCACTTATAATATCCCTGCCAGCAGGATCCTCAGTAAATTCATAACATCATTGCTTTTATATGATCACGAGCAAATTACTGAATCCTCAGGAGGAAAAGGGGGGGGGGGGGGGGGGCAGAAAAAGAGCGAGAGAGAAAGAGACAAACCCCAGCATTTAGTATGCAGCCGTTACGGCCCAACCGTTACATATTTTACACTGTTAATTTAACTTTCATTACATTTTCATTGTTAAAAAATAAACCAGAGCCTTATTGTGCAAAACAGCTGGCTTGGACATTTTTTAATTTTTTTTTTTTTTTAATTATTTTTATTTAACGGAAGCATCAGTAGCTTTTGATCAATTAAGCAGCCGTGGATGCTTCCGTTTTATGCCAGGGCTGGGCTGAAGGTTGAGGTGATCTGTTCAATCACGTCTGTAGCAAATTACTTGAAGGATGAACAGCAAAAACAAGAGGGACTAAATGACTCTCTCCTCGGTGGTGATGTGCAAAACTCGGCCGGGTTCCAAGTGGCGTTCGGTGCAGACGGAGGATGGATTTAGAGCCAAAGCTCCTTAACGCAAACCCACATCGGGCGCACCTTGCTGCGGGAACCACAGCACGAGCTTTCCAAGGGCTGGGGGAAGGCGGCAGCGAAGGGATCGCTGCACCATATTGTTTTGCACATCTCAGAGGAGCTTCTGCTCCTCCTGGGCGTCCTGGAGGAGCGAGGGTTGCTGCCCGGGCCTTGAGACGTCGGGGAACGCCTGCACGTCCTCATGCCACAGAGACCCTTGCAGCCCACCCGGCGCTGCCTGCAGTGTGCCCACGGTCCCGCTGCTGATGGACCAGCAGAGCCACAACGAGCCTCCAAGGCCAGCCCGGGGGTGGACGGCGTCGGCTTTCTAGGAGTCAGAAAATCCCGGCCCTGGTGATGCTCCAACCCCATTTCTTGCCATTTTAGCTTCCTGGCGTTTGCACCTTTAGGGCGTGTCCTGGTTTCAGCTGGGAAAGAGTTAATTTTCTTTCTAGTGATTGCTGTGAAAGGGACGTCAATAATACCTATTGTTTTTAGTTGTTGCTAAGTGATGCTTACACTATTCAAGGACTTTTATCAGCTTCCCACAGAAGCATAGACAGAAGGATGGAATGGCCAATGAAATATTCCATACCATAGACGTCATGCTCAGTATATAAATGGGGGTTAGCTGAGGGGGCAGGAATCCACGATCGCTGCTCAGGACAGTGCTAATTCACTGGGTGGTGAGAGTCACCCATGTCATTATTATTATTGTTATTATTATTGTTATTTTTCCTTTTCTGTTATTGTTTCTATTAAACTGTATTTATCTCAACCCAGCAGGTTTTTATCTCCCTTTCCCCTTGTTTTTTTTCGCCTTCCCTTCACCCTTCTTGGCGGGGGGAAAAGGGAGGGTGAGCGAGTGGCTGCGTGGCTCTAATTGCCGGCTGGTGTTAAACCACGACAGGGTGGACTGGGAGAGACCCAGCCCCTGGTGAGGATGCCAGGGGGAACAGCTCATCCCGCGTTCCTGTACCAGCACCAGCTGCACCATAACAAACCAGCCGTATAAAAGCCCCTTTTCTTCTTGCACTGGGAAGCAACCTCATTGCAGAGAAACCACACTGGGGAGCCCCTCCACACGTCCCCCACCCATCCCAGACCCGAATGGGGCAGGCAAGGATGAGCAAAGCTGTGACTTCCCCAGCCTCGCAGGACACGTGTCCCCAGGGAAAACGTGGAGAGAGGCAACCTCCCAATGGGGGCATCCGACTGCATTAAAAGAAGCAAACGTGCAACCGCCGGCAGTTGCACAACAGCCTTTGCTCCTTGTCCCTTTCCTTCGCTGTGTCACTGGGCAGTGGCACAGCATTACAATGCCACCAGCAATTTAGTGTATTTGAGCCAAAAAAGGATTTTTTCCCTCAGTTTCTTGAGTAGGTTGCTTAATTTTTAATAAACTCTGCTAACTCCTGCTAATTATCACACGGCTCATTTAACTGGGAGGCTTTCCTTCCTGTAGACTGAGGAGTAAGAACAGAGCAGATGGTTCAAATATCATCTTTCACTTAAAGGTCCTTCCCCCGGCTGGCGCATCCCAGTTTCCCGCAGCTGCCGTGGGGCTCTCCCGCACCCACCAGTTCCCGCTTCGGCTCAGCCTCTGCTCCAGGGCAAAACCTGGGTACGCAGAGGCATTCACCTCTGCCCTTCTGGAAGGGCAAGATCTGCCCTAGGGCTAAAATGGGGAAAAAAACCCATGCATTTGGGGACAGTCTGCTGAGCCAAAGGGGTTTGGCCAGAAATGCCAGTGCTCATGGGCATCCAGAAACTCTTAGAGGGGGTTGGTAAGTTTTTCCATGTTTCTTTTTATCCCCCTCCACCTGCACTTGCTGGGTGAGCGGACAGGCTCCTGAAGGGCTGGGGATGCTCTGGGTTAACCAAAAATAAGATGCTGGAGTCAGTGCTGGCCCCAGCCCAGCCATAAAGGCTTTGATGTCCTGTAGTGGTGTGAGGGGTCGAGACACAGACCTCAAACCTCACATCAGGCCCTGGACGCCGAGCCCATGATGCTCAGGCTTGCTGAAAGTCAGGACAAATGGATTTCACAGCAGTGAAAGCTCCTGAGGCAGACTAAGGGATTTAAAATTTCTGTTCCCAGTAGAATAAACCCCTTGGGATGTTCTGAAAAATTCAGCCTGAGGCAGCAGAGGAAGACTTTTTCTGTTCGCTCTGAATAGTCACCCATGGCAAAGACTCTACAAAACGTGTCTTATTTGGGGTTACTGGATCCTGACCCGACTCAATGCTGGATAGTTTCTATTTCTACCGTGTTCCTGGGAGTTAAGCAAGCCCACCAGCACCCCTTGCCTGCCCGTTGCTGCCCAAAAACCTGCGACATTTCACTTGACTGTGGGTTTTTACCCTCCTTTACAGCACTGGTGATTTTTCCAGGCATTAGATAAAGCGCAGGTAGGAAACTGTTCACGCCCTACCAGCCTACATTTCACATCTGTAAAAACAAATAAGAAAAACCACACTGTTACCTCCCCCACCTCCTGATTTTCCAGTCACATCTCAAAATTACACCACCTTTTTTGGGATCAGGGAAAAATTCCCCGGAAAGCACCGGAAGAGCTTCGGCAGCGCCTGCTCCAGCGCGGGCAGACGACGCTCTGAGCAGCGCCAGCGAGGGGGGATGCAGGATGGATGCTGCTCCCCTCCATAAATCTGTGCGAGGCAAAGGGGATCGAGTGAAAGGGTCCGCTCGGGAGTTTTCTCCAGACTTACTTCATCAGCTCTGGGTCTTCTTTATCATCCTTTGTCGGGGTGATCTTGATCCCACTTTTCTTGGCACGAGGGCAGCCTGACAGACTGTGGTTAAAAAGAGAAGAAAGGGCTGTCTCACTGGCAGAATCACTGCATTTGCTATTCCCCCGCTTCAGTCATCTTTCCCTTGAATTTCGCACAGTGTTTTTGATCTCTCTCGTTTTGCAGCTTCACATCACGAGGAGAAGTCAGGAGGAAAAAAAAAATAATAAAAAATTGAGGGAGATGGACAGTAATTAATGGTGTCTAGATAAGAAGATATCTGCTAACAGCCTGCAATGTTTAATGGAATTGTTGAAACAGAAGGCTCAGATCTCTGCTATTAATGCTCTAAAGTGATAATAGAAGTCATAAATAGGTAGCATTATTAACGGGAACATTGCATCAGCTAAAATCTGACCCTTTGTCTTTTATTCTGTTGAAGGGAGCTTCTAATCAGATGCTGGAAACATCAAAAAAAAAAAAAAAAAAAAAAAACAGAATAAAAAAAAA
>VYXH01004686.1:444693-486075 GCA_013397275.1 Burhinus bistriatus
AAAAAAAAAAAAAAAAAAAAAAAAAAAAAAAAAAAAAAAAAAAAAAAAAAAGAAAAAAGGAAAAAGAAAAAGGGCCGGGGCATGGGGAGGGAGAGGGGCAACAGAAGGTGGGAGGAAACAGAACCAAACTATCCACATGGTCAAAATATATACTAAAAGAAAAAAAAAAGTTGTCTTTAGAGTCCAAACCATGAAAAAAAAGTCAACCCACCTGCGGTGAGAGGCATAGTTTCCCGTTATGTGTCCACTGCCGTCACAGCCTGGGGTTGGGCAACTGGGCAACAACAACAACAACGAGTGTAAGTGCTGGAAAGGAATGGATTCACCCCGGAGCCACGGATCTGCAAAGCCAGCTGAGCCCCCCTCGGGGTCTGTCTGCAGGCCGGGGGGGGACAGCCAGACCCCTTACAGCGGCTTTTTCCATCGGACCTTGGCATGTACTTATATTTTTTCATGCAAATAAACCCGCTGTTTCCCTTTCGGCTCCGTTTCCTCCCTTTTTTGTTCCCAAAAGATCACAAGGATCCTGAAGAAAATTTGAAAAAAACTGAAAAAATAAAATACTTAGTTGCTTGGTTTGCTCAGTGGCAGTGGAAGACTTAAAGCAGCCTGCTGGGTGGCATGAACGCACAGGCATGAACACCACTGTCTTGGTGGTGCCAGTTTGGATGATTTTTGCAATACTGAAGCTCTGGTTGTGGGAATCAGCTTATTCCCTGAAAGCATCAGATTTCAGCTTTCTGAGGGGTTTTTTTCAGCCCTTATAGCTGCGAAGAAAAGCTTGAAAACAGTGTTCACTCCAGAAAGGGAATAAGAGTAACCTTTGACTTGTGTCCCTGGGTGCTCCTAAACTGAGGATGGGCAGAAGGCTGCCACATCCCGCCTGCTGCCTTTGCCGGGCTGCGTTTCCCACCCGTCCCTCTCTGCTGCCTTCACAAAGAATTCCTCTTGCACGGGCGATGGGAAAAATGTGCCATCCCTTCTCAGTATCCAGGGAATAAAATCCGGTTTGTGCATGAGCAGTGAGGCTCTGGTAGAGTTGTGCCCTGCCTGCCCGAGGCCAGGGGGGTATGCCAGAGAGCAGGGATGTCCCGGGACACTGCAGGGATGGCCGGGGACAGTTTGGCCTGGCAGGTTGAGGCGTGGGGGTGCGGCTATTCCCTGCTCACCTTTGAGTCCTTTCCACAGCCACAGCACCGTGAGCCCTAGAGCCAGCGCTGGTATGAGGGTGTTGGAGCAGCAAGTGATGTATTGCTACGTGGTACCCACTCGTGTGCCGAGGGGAGGGCGATGAGAAGACAGAGGTGAGAAGCACCTTCACAGCGACCCCCATCAGCGCCTGGAGATGGCCCAAGAACTACACCCAGACACGGAGCATCAAACAGGCACAGCGGGCAAGCCTGCTCCTGAGATAACTACAGCTAATTCATTACAGCCCTTGGGCCAGAAAGGAACAAGGATGCTAAATGGGGAGAGAAGGCTCAGGGCTGTCCACAACACCATTTATTTATTCCAGGGCTGTTTCCATTTAGGAAATTTCTCTACCCTCATAATACAATTAAAGCACAGGAGGACTTCAGGGCCGTGCCTCAGAAATCGCTATTCACGTCGCCGCTGGGTTTTAAAAAAGCCTTTAGAGCTTTGCATAGGGCAGCTGGTCTGTGCTTTGCTCATTTCGGGAAGACGCCGCTGCTGCTCTGCCCCCACGGATCTCCCCCCTGCCTGTCTGCTCCCTCAGCCTCCTGCTTGCCGAGCCAAATAAGAAGCTACGTTGTGTAAGGTCAGCAAAACGACGCCTGCCGACTCTTCCCTGTTTGACATACGGGAAGGTCAGACGCACAGGCCCACACACATCTGCTGGGATGCCTGGGAAGAGAGACCTCCCCACCACAACCTCCAGATTGGTCCCAACGTGCCATTAGATCAGAGCCAGGTCCAAGCTGCAGCCTTTGGGTCAGATTCTAAACATTAATCATTAGTTAGGGGATCAGTGTGGATGCAGAGCAATACTCCACCTAACAGAATAGATCTGGGTCTATATTTCCACCCACCCAATGCCATGAATGCACAGATGTGAGCGGGGTTAAGATCTCTCTCCGAGGTAAGATGCAGCATGACAGCAATCTTGCTGCAGCCCTAGTTCACATTTTGTGGCCCTGCAGTATTACGGTGATGGGACCCATTGCTTTACGTCAAGGAGCCAACAAGTCCTGTCTTCCTAAGGAGGCACCTTCTGGTTCAACATGCCCATCGAGAAGGTACTGAGATCCCTTGGGTGCTCTTGGCTCCACAGCATCACCCAGTGTCCCAAAATGAGGGGCAGGAGATTAGGCAGGCTCCAGTACTGTGCCAGAAACACTCCTGCAGGAAAATACCAGGGAAAACAGGCCCTGCAAGGAGGTTTCCACGTCCACATCCATGAATCCTGAGAGCATCAAGGTCCCTAGAAAGTTCCTTTCATCACTACAGTTACAAGGCCATATGGGAATGTATTTTGCCTCAGTGATCTGCAGTTGTATGAGGACAGGGTTTCTCTTTGAGCTTTCATTTGAACCACTTAGATGAGGGAAGACCAATCACAGTAAGAAAGGGAACTACACTTCTAACTTTTAAAATGTATTTGCTAATAAATTTTGTCTCCTACCAGCCTGGCTGGGCTGGGTAGATCTTTTATACACTTTGGAGGAAGAGACAAGAAGGCAGGACTTACGTGAGCAGCTCTTTCTTGATGTCCTTGGAGAGGAATTTAAGCTTGAAGTTAGTTAAAGTAACTTCCCCCGGATATTTTCGTTCTTCAAAGTTTTCCTCTGACACTTCTTGCTCATCAGCTTCCGAGGAGGCAAAAGAGTGGGCGGCAGGCTCTGACTGCAAGAAAAAAGCCGGGAAAAGTGGTTGTAGTGGTGATGATCGGTGCGGAACCGTGGCTGGGAAGGGGTCCTGGGTTCATCCCAAGGAGTGCAGCATTGCCAACACTCCTGAGCAGTACTCAAACCAGAGATCAAATAGTATGTACTTTCCCCTTTTTATAGGAGAAATGTGTAAAACACGTCAGTACAGGGATTTACACTCAGCTCTCCCAAGGTCTTGAAGGGCTGAAGATCAGTGCAATCCCCCCGTATTCATCCTCAGCTGCACCTTCCTCCCCACGGGCAGAGAGGCAGTGCATTGCTTCCCGTGCCAGCACGCTCACCCCAGCCAAGAGGTAATGGCTGGGTTCCCCCACCTGCAAGGATTAATGTTAGTGGGATCTGCTAATGGCAGATATAAATCATCCTGGGGAACATCACCAGGAGCATTCCTGGTGCAAATGAGCTGAAAGGATTTACAACGAAGAAAACACTGCAGACCCAGGACAACGCAAGTGGTGGGTTCTTCCTTAGCAAGAACACCCCAATGGAGCCAAAAGCACCCATGTTCACCCCAGGACAGCTATGCCTCCTGCCTGATTGTCTGCAGTTGATGTCTGGTAGCACTTACAAAGCTAATAATACTTCTCTCCTAGGCTTATAGGGCAAAGTAGGGTTTAGGGGGGAAAACAGGACAACTGTGCAAGCAAACATGGCATTCAGTCTCCCAAGAGTCACCGCTCACCTCTTCTGGCTCCTCTTCCCGCTGACGGTTTGGTTTAGTGTAGTCAATGGGCCCATCCCATTCATCCTGGCGGGAGGTCTGGCTGGACTGGGGGGAGGTCATGGTGCTGCTCGTGGCACTGGTACTGTTTTGGCGCTGGGACACATCTGGGGACTTCATGCTGGGACTACTGCTGCAGCTGCTGCTGCTGGGAAAGGTGCTCTCCCGTTTGCGGTGCTTGTTCATACTCAAGTCCAGAGTCCCATTTTCATCCACCTCAATGTCCATGGACTGAAAGGTTGGAAACATGCCCAGCGTTAGCAACTGCCAGCAATTCCCTACAGGGATCTTGCCCCTATTTGTCTTTTGCAGTGTGGGAGGCAGGTTATTCGTGTCCCATCCTCTCCACAGTCAGTTAGAAGGAACTGAAAGGAAGGGATGCTCTTTCGTAAATATTTCAGAAACATGCCATGCAGATGCACCCCTGTACTACCAGCAATGTGGCATTTTTACTCAGTTGCTAGAACACAGGCATCTAGTGCCATTTAAGATGCCCCATAGTATCTAAGACATCTGCGCAAGGCTGGGGGTGCAACAAGGGACTTCTGGAAAACCTGTGTTTCTCTGAAAAATAGCTGGAGGTCAGCCTGGACGCGACTGGGCAATCTCAAATGGCATCAGATACAGACCAGTGAGCAACTGAAACCAGCCCTGAGACTCTGCTTGGGAACGATGCTCGTCTCAGATGGGTAATTTGAACCATGATGTATCTCCATAACACCCTTAGAGCTAACATTACCTCCTCCAAACTGCATCACCCAAAGCAGGGAGCAAAAGGGTGATATGTGATGAGTCTCTGCGTTCCCTCTATATTTAAAAAGTAGAATGAAAGGAAGGGTAAAAAAAAAAAAAAAGGTATTTCTCCCATCCCAAACTTCAAGTTTTAACCTGCTCTGATGCCTGCTGGAGTGGTGGTCCCTGGACACACTGGGCTCACCTTGCCGGGGGCTTCTTGCTGCTTGGTGCTGAGATTCTCCGGCATTTCCCAGCAGCGGGTGGAGAGGTTGAGGATGGCAGTGGCAGCCATGTGCGCAGCCTCGGCGTCGTGGGAGTAGTCGAAGCCTGTGGAGGAAGATGAAGTGCTCTTCACGTAACTGCTGGAGGGGCTGTGGCTGGGGGAAGAGGCCTTTGGAAAAGGTTTGGCTGGAATAAAAAGAGAAGGAACAACACAAGGCTAATGTATAACCAGCACGGGCAGTGGTGAGAGGTCAAGTCAGTCTGACACAGGTAACGTATTAGCAGTTCCAGTGGCAACCTGTGGTTATTACCAGTCCACGGGCTATTTTGTTGCCTGGGATGTGCAGTTGGAGCAGTGCTGGCTGCGGCTTGTGCAATGGTCTCTCGGTGTGAGAACTTAATTCACTAACGGACTTTGCCGTCAAGTCCCCAAAACGAGTGCTTTTCTTCATTAGAGCTACCCTTGGTGGAAGCAGTTAAAGAAGAAAGCTTAGAGACGCTTCCTGGCTCTTTTTTTGCTGTTCGTGACTTATCTGCAGAGCTGACTTACGGGGAGATTTTTTGTAGCATGTTTGAAAACTTACAATTTAAAAAATTACATTAATAGCAAAACCATGGCCATGAAATACGAGCTTCCGATGATGACACCAGTGAAATATGGATTTTCCGACAGCTGACGTATCATTTAAATATGCCTGAATAACAGGATTTATTACGCAGCCGCACGTGGCCGCAGCACCACACTGTTACGGTATGTCACAGCACGCAGCAGTGCCATCCCGGAGATGCAGTTTCTCTTTACATCCCATGAAATGAAAGCGAGTATTTCCCAGGGTTAACCCACAATAAAACTTGCCCTAATCTTGAACCTGGTCCTGTTTAGGAGGGCCCCGACCCACACAGAGTCCCTCTGAAGTCAGTAGTTTCAGTGGGTGCAAACCAGGGATCATCTGGTTTTGAACAGTCACAGGATTGTGTTCTGAATCAATTAGCAAAATCTTCACCTTCCTAATTCATTTCACTATGCCCTTTTTTGAGGGGAAAAATCCACCCCCTTCAGTGGGAGTCTCGCCAGGGAAGACTCACAAGCTTTGGCCCGACGATGGCGAGGCAGCAAGTCAACCTCGGTTGGCGTGGCTACAGAGCAAAGCGATCTCATTATTTCCATTACAAACCCATAATATAAGACACTATAAATTGCTAATCTTCCCGAGGACTGCTTTCTTCCTCGTTGTGTGCGTATATAATGCATATTGACATTAATGGGAGTTAGGCACACACATGCAGGGGCATATAAATCCCTCTGGATGAAGATCTCTTTAAAATAAGTTCTCAGTGAAAGGAACAGATTTCCCTGCTATGATTGGCAATCATATTCATCTTGTCGCTTTGATTAACTCATTGGAGGTTTGCCCAAATGGTTATTCTTGTGTATGGCTGCTTGTTTTTGAGTCCGGTTTAATCCACGTCTTTGCGGCGGGGTGCGGGTATTTGCCAGCCCAACCTGACAATATCCAGGATCATGAGATGCCAATTTCAATTTCACACCGTAGGCTCAGCGATGCTTTTCCATTTCATAAGTATTTCTACCACTAATAGACTCGCAATCAGCAAATTAGTAAAATAAGTGATGAGAAAAAATAGAAAGGATTATCCTAGTGGGTCTGCTGGAATTATTTTTGTCAGTACAATTACCCTGAAAATTCTTTGCTAATATTGCAAATAACACAATCTATTCAGCAAGAGAATCACTTGTGCTGGGAAACAAATTACTTTTCCATCAGCCCTAACCCAGGATGACAGTGGCAGTTGTGCTCTCTGGCCTCCATCCAATTTCATTGTCTGATCCTTTACAGATTTAGTACTGTAATAAAGGGCGCTTCCATTGTAGTGCAACAACCGGGATGCTTTCAAGTACGAGCACTTTTGAGAGAGCAGCTGCACCAGGATTAAACAGGATTGTGGAAGTGGGATTAGCCAGACAGAAAGCCCTCTTGAGGCTGCTGACTTCTGCAAACTGGGCTCCTAAATCTCTTTTTTTTTTTTTTTTTCCTTATATCTTCAGGTGCATGTTTGGTGTCAAAGGGAAGGAGAAGGTTGAACATCGGTCTGCGGCAGGCTGGCTCCCCATGCGGGTCCCCTCCTGCTCCTGACAGCTCAGCCCCTTGAGGGTTTATTTAGCCATTTCGTTCTCACCCACACTTTTGTTGCACAGTGTTGTAACCAGTGCAAGGTCCTCGGTACAGAGCAGAGGCGGGTGGCTACGATAGGAAAGAGCTGGGAGATAGGAGGTGGGTGATCGATAGGTAGCAGAGCTGGAGAGCAGAGCACAGCAGAGAAGACAAATGGGTGGAGTGGGTCATATATAAGATGGAAGAGAAGAAAACTATAATCCATTTAGCTAGATGAGGAAAGACAGATCAATAGATATGAACTGCAAAGCAACGCGGACCGACTGAGGACAACTGTGTAACTTATCCCACCTAGAGACATCGCTCAGATTAATGTTCCCACCACTCGATACAATTCTTCCCAAAGCCGAAGCCAAAGCAACTCTCTCCCAAGCAAAGCTTCCCCGGCAGCCGTGGGCTCCTCTCTCCACCAAAGGTGGACACCTTGGGACCCAGCTCAACCTCCTCATCCCCATTTCTCCCCCAGCTCTGCAGCAGCAGAAGGGATCCAGCAGCTCAGTCCCAGGACTCTCCCATCACCCCAAAACCATGATCCCAAGAGCCTCGCAACACACTGAGAAAGGCAGAAAATGCAAAACCCAGCCCAGTCCCTGCTCCCAACTTACATTTAAAGGCTTTAGGTGAGGTTTCGCTAGTCTGAATCTTTGGGGCAAGCATGCGTTTGCCAAAAACCTGAGCATCAAAACTTGCATAATCGAAGGTGACCTTGGAGTACTTCTCCAGCTCCTTGGCCAGGTTGGCCCGGGGCGTTGCTGGGACCATGTTGGGCCGGTAGCTTCCGTACTGAGGGATCTCCAGTTGCTTCACAAAGCACATAGGCCTGAGGATGAAACAACGAGCAACAGTGATTTCTCTTTTCCTCAACAAGATGGCTTTTGGGAGGGGACCGGACGTGATGGGGATGGATAGCTGCACCTTGTCCCCGAGGGGTTACAGGGGACGAGGAGGCAGCAACAGCCCTTTTGCTCTCCCTCAGCAAGTCTGCATCTGGTTTGGGTCTCTTAAATGCTTCTTTTATTTTTTCCCCTTTTTTCCTTTTTTTTTTTTTTTTTTTTCTTTTTTTTTTTTTTTTTTAGCAAAAACACCAAGTGCANCTCTCGCTGTCTGCCCAGGAAGGAGGATTCTCTTTTTTTTTTTTTTTTCCCCTTTTTTTTTTTTTTTTTTTTTTTTTTTTAATCTATTTTTCTCTTTTTAAGCAAAGCACCAAGGTGTCCACCTCATCCAAACCAATATTCTTGCAGGCTGCCATGACGTGGCAGCATTTTCCGACAGCAGTAGAAACTCGGGCATCACTCACTTAAGGCAGCAGGACACAGGATGGCACACGAAGGTGTGAGGACCCCCAGTTTAGCTCTGCTCCCCCCCTGCGGATTCATTGCCAAGGCACCAGGGCCTCTCCCCTGCCTGCAGAATCCCACTTAAAGACCCGCTTCTGCTGGCCTGCCTATCATGAATCAATTTGTCTTGCATATAAATTGTATATAAATGGCCTATTGTTATTCTCCTTCCCGTGACCTCTTTCCACCAGCGAGTCCTCGGAGCGGGAGCTCCTTGGAGCATGGACCGTCCTCGTGATGCGCTCAGAGCGCTCTGTGCCCGGCGCGGGCTCGGCTGCAAATAAATAAGTAATCGCCCTAAATGGCCTTTCCAAAGCACCGAGTGCCGGTGCTCTGGGGTGCTCAGCAGTCCTGGTGAGCAAATAAATAAATTAATCAGACCTCGCTGCCTTTGCGGGAGGCTCGTACTGCGGTTTTTGTCCTGCTCTCGTTGCAAAATAACTAACCATATTACAATGCATCTGTAGCCTCATGAATCACATCAGCTACGGAAGCCAGCATCTATCAGGGACATCCTTAATGTGAGACAGCCCTTTCTCCCGGGAAGATAGAGACGGGCGAAATAACAAAATAAATGTGACTGGTTTGGAATTGAGTGGCAGGTTTCTCTCCTCTGAACTGCTAAGGAAGAAAAAGCGGGTGGACTTAGGTGAAATTGCCATCGAGTGATTTATATGTAGCCTAAATCTTCTCCTCCCCCTCCCCGAGCCCACCCTACTTATAATGCTAATATAATAGCCATCATTCGCTGGCAGTTTGCATTGCGGAGCACTCGGCACAAACGCCTTCTGCTGCACTGGTAAAACCCTTTGGCCTGTAGCCTCAGCATTAATTGATGCTACAGAAGCAATTCATTGTCCTCAATGCCCTCCCTGGGATCATCAATTAAATATCTCCCCACCTTGGCGAGACCTATGATCATAATAACAGGACTCAGCAGTATCAAGATACAGCCGGCGGGAGCGGTGACGGCTGCTCTTGCGAGCGTGGCGTGGCGGGGAGGGCTGGGGCAGCACGGGGACGCGGCGCTGGGCTCCACGGTCCCATTTACCTGAGTATCCGGTCAGAATTGGAGCTGGTCTTCGAAGGATCACCAGACTGGGTTTGTTGCTTTTCGTGTGATTTGGCTAATTTTTCAGCAGCAGCAATGGGGCACCCAGATAAACTGTGAGAGGTGGTGGTTTGGTTTTTTTTTTTTTAAAGAAGGAGGAAAAAAGAGAGAAGGAAATGAAGCGTGAGGGCTGAGCATGAAAATCTTCATTTCAGGGACCCAGAGCTGCACTGACCCCATGAGAAAAGTGTTTGCATTTACAGATTTTTGTTATTATCTTTTTCCTAGCTTGCTTTTAGTCTTGGCAAGCAGCAAAGCAGCAAAACATCAAGTGCCAAATCTCTCCGGGATGAGCCCCGGAGCATCCCCAGGGCCTGGAGGGGGATCAAGGAGGCAGCTCCCACCGGCTGAGCACAGCAGGGGCAAAAGGGGACCGACTGGTTTCTTTGAGTGGTTTTAGCAGTTAAATGGCATTTTTGATTTGTATTTATTTGGATCTTTTGCAGGGGCCTTTTGAAGGGAGCCTTCTGAGGGGCACTTGCGGGAAAACATTTGCACTTCTGATGTGCACGGCTGCCAGCGCGCCAGTGCCTGGGGGAGGTCGGGGGCTGTAATGGCTTTTGCTCACATGCACCCTACGCCTGACCTAGGCTCTGCCTCTTTGGGACCAGCTTGGCTTTTACAGTGATTGCTCAGGGAAGGTAAAAACCTCTCACAAGCAGAGCCTACACACTCCAAGCCATCACAGGCACCTTCCTCGCCAGAGCAGCCAGCACCGAGGGACCCCCGTCTCAGCCCCATGCAAGACTCAGGGTTCCAACCCCACCAGGTGTCAACCCAAACCTTGTGCCCAAAGCTCACTCCATAACCCACTGACAGCAGTGGAGCACCTCGATCTTACTGCGATCACTTCCTACCTGCACCAAACTGAGCTTCTCAATTAACTGAGCAGATTTCCCTAATTTTCCGCTAGCAGCTACGGCTACGACAAAGCATCCACCAGGTTCCTCCACGGCTGAACAAGTAACGACACAGACTCACCTCACACCTGCAAATGCATCAACATTCACAGAGCCATCACTCTCTGCCAATTAAGCTCAAGAGCAATGAATGGTAAATCATAAATTCATGAGCGCATCCCTGTAGCACAAGCTAGTCTGGCTTTTTGGAAGGTTTCTAGCTTTTAAGAGCATCATCCACTCCCTTTGCAGCCTTCTCGTTTGTGAAAGTGCTGGAGTTTGTCCAAAGCCAGAATATGGGGTATGATTACAGATCCCAAAGTGCAACCCTGTCCCCTCCTGACCACATCTGGGCTGAGGTCCTACAGCAAGAGGACCTAAATTCCCAGTTCATCAGTATCACGGACTAATTTCAGCCTAAATGTTGTGGAAATTCCTAGAAATCATAGAACGGTTTAGGTTGGAAGGGACCTTAAAGATCATCTAGTTCTAACCCCCTGCCATGGGCAGGGACACTTTCCAGTAGACCAGGTTGCTCAAAGCCCCATCCAGCCTGGCCTTAAACACCTCCAGGGATGGGGCATCCACAGCTTCTCTGGGCAACCTGGGCCAGGGTCTCACCACCCTTACAGTGAAGAATTTCTTCCTTATATCTAGTCTAAATCTCCCCTCTTTCAGTTTAAAACCATTACCCTTCGTCCTATGGCTCCACTCCCTGACCAAGAGTCCTTCACCAGCTTTCCTGTAGCCCCTTTAGGGACTGGAAAGGGCTCGAAGGTCTCCCCGGAGCCTTCTCTTCTCCAGGCTGAACAACCCCAACTCTCTCAGCCTGGCCTCACAGCAGAGGGGCTCCAGCCCTCGGATCATCTTTGTGGCCTCCTCTGGACCTGCTCCTACAGGTCCATGTCCTCCTTCTGTTGCGGGCCCCAGAGCTGGACGCAGCACTGCAGGGGGTCTCACAAGCAATCCTGCTAAGTGCCATATCACCAAACACGAACATCACCCTCCAAGTCAGCCTCACCAGGCATCCTCTGCTTCCCTACTGCCAAACACCTCTTCCATGAACCCCCACCTGCATCTACCCCTCCGTGGTCCCACCTGCGAGCCTGGAAGCATTCCTCTGCCCTATTCCCAGCCAGAAATCACTGCCCCGTCTTGCTTTCCCGTATTATTGTTCTAGGGTCATCCCTACTTCATAGAATCATAGAATAGTTTAGGTTGGAAGGGACCTTAAAGATCATCTAGTTCCAACATCCCTGCCACGGGCAGGGACACTTTCCACTAGAGCAGGTTGCTGAAAGCCCCATCCAGCCTGGCCTTGAGTACCTTAGCTACACCATCTCTCAGTGCAAGTGTAAAACCAACATCTGGGTTGCTGCCATCCTTGCCCTGGCCATTATGGAGAAGAAATCAAAGCTGGTACCTCCTGTGCGTGTTGCGGTTGCTGTTGACGTGACCCTGTCCTGTGCAGCCTGGCGTGGGGCATTTCAACACGTTCTCATGCATCGCCAAGACTTTGGAGCAAGAAGGGAAAGGGGACAAGGGAAAGGAAGCAAAACCAACATGATAAAAATCAGAGACAAATAAAAAAAAAGGCAAAATCATCAAGTCTTGTGAGCTGGTTTCCTAGAAATCACAGAATGTGAAATGCTGTAATTAAAATTTGTCTGTGTAGAGAAAAAAAAGATTTACAAGGCAGCAGTGCTCAGGTCAGCACTAGATTAGCATCTCTGCACACAGCTTGGGCTTTCTCCTCGTTTGCCGATTGCAATCCGGTTTCCCCCATCCAGCCCCTCCCGCCCACCACCGTTTTGTAGCCAGGTCTCCCAATTTCAGGTAGTTTTAAGTGATTGAAGTTGTATCTTTGCTTTTATCCTTAGGACTAGTCTTTGTTTGATTTTTTTTTTTTTTTAATTTTAATCTTCAGGATTATTGCTTCCTGCAGCGCTGACCTTAAAAGTAAAGAAAATAATTTGATTTGCAAGCCTTTCTAAAGCACACAGCTTGTGTTAGTTATTTATTAATATTTTTTCTTGCATTCAAGCCTGTGTGAAGATAGCTCTACTTTCTCCTTGTTTCCTGCAGTTCTGCGTTTATGGCAGGTCTGCAACTTTTGAAATTACTGATAAGGAAGGGCTCTCTTTTTTTCTTTTTTTTGGTCTATTATGCCATTATCATAAACATACAACATTGATTTTTATGTATATGCACAGGGAAAGCTATTTAGGGTGCTGGTAAAGAGGTAGAAATAAAATATTTCTCTATGTATAAAAATCTGTTTTCTCTATGTATAAAAATCTGTTATGATGATGATACATATTTCCTGTGGAATAGATGAATCTCGATATAGGACCTTGTGAATTTTACAGTGAAGAGAGTTTAGGGGGAGACTCAGCTATCATGCGCATCTGAATGAGTCCTCTCCTTTGCAGTACGGCAACGCCTTGAGCACATTCGGACTGCAAGAAAGAACAGTTTCCCCTTCTTCGCAACATGATACCCCAAATAGGGAAAATATATGTGACATTCAGTGTAAAGACAGGAACTGCTTAACACACCTCTGGAGGTGGGCAGTCATTTTTAAAGCACCTCTTTGATTTTCAGAGAAGGGACCTCATTCTCCACAGGATGATGCTAAAAATCTTTAAGAAGGGTATGACTTCCTAATAATCTCCATAGTGTTTCCCATGAAGAGCGGTAACACTTTGGCACATAGAAGCATCCCAGAACAACTTGGAAAAGCACCATCCCATGCCAGAAACTCCATTATACCCAAGGATTAACATCAGGCTTGTGCTAGGGACACAGTCATAAAATTCACATCGTTTAGGGCTATTTGGAGTGCCTGTTGGCCTTGGGACAGCTCTACCCATCAGACATGAAATTCCCCCTAGGAAATAAGGCTTCAACCTTATTTAAGAAACCCTTGTTATCCCACCATGTACTCACTCTCGGGAGGGATCCTGTCTTTGTGCGGACAACCAGAGAGGCTGCGATGGTGAGGATAGAGTCCCGTGACATGGCCGGTCCCATCGCAGCCAGGAGTTGGACATTTGATTTCTCGCTTCTCGGGTCTTGAGGGATCTATGGATTGTGGGGAAAGGGTGGTGGGAAGCAGGTTAGCGGATTTGGAAGGGAAGAGGTGGAAAGGAGAGAAAAATTGCCAAGGATGCTTCCCACCACTTTTCCAGTCAAACAGGGAGAAACCTTTGCGTTCGGAGTTTTTTTCCTGAAGGTGGAATTGTGACACTGGAAGTGTCAAAAACTAAAATTAGCAAAGCAGTTTGAATACTAACCCGTCTAGGAGCATGGAGCCGCTCACAGCGACCAAGCAGGCAGCCAAGCTCAGCACCCGGGGGACTCTCCTGCCCCTGCCAAGTCCCTTGTGTTGCTGTGGCCGGGCTCCTATCACTACTTTACAACCCACTTGGATTTTAAACCAGTTCTACTGCTCAGGCTGAGATTTTCAAGGCCAACGGGCAATTTAGCCAGGCAGTTCCCCTGCTGAGATGTAGAGGACACCATCATTTTGTGCATTCACTCTTGACCTCTAGGATGTCCCCATCCCTCTGGGCATTGTTGATTTGTGGCTAAATTCCCTCTTGGGCTGTGAAACCCCCCAGCAGCCTAGTTTTCATGGGGTGCTGAGCAGACAAATTCAGCTGGGGATGGAAGGAAGGAGGCACGCGAAGGCTCGTCCCCATACCTTTGCCATAGTAGCTTTTCCGGATGCTGTCCAGTGGTTTGCTCTGTTTCTCATCCACCTGGAAGTGTTTTACGTGCTCTCCTGGCAGCCGGCTGGGCTCCCGCACAATTTTCACCTGCTCAGCCTTCAGCGCAATGGCTTGTTCCAGCAGCCCCAGGTTCCCCCTCGTCATCATGTCATACATCTCTGACTCATCGGTCACCGCTGATTTCTGGGAGCGGGCATCATCATCTTTGTCGTCATCTGACCGGACCTCCACGATGACTGAGTACTCAGGCTTCGGGCTGAACTGCCCTTCACAGTGGCTTTTCTGGGTGTCCTGAGAAGTGTGAGGAGCTTCTTCGCAGATCACTTCAGGAGCCATCTCCTCCTCCTCTTCATCCTCCTCTTCTTCTTCCTCTTCCTCATCCTCTTCTTCCTCCTCCTCCTCTTCCTCCTCATCTTCATCCTCCTCCTCCTCGTCCTCATCCTCTTCTTCTGCTTCAGCCTTTTGCAGTTTGCAGGAGTCCTCGCAGTTCGCATCATCCCGGTGCTCCGAACACAACTCGCTGCTGCGTTCGCTGGTGACCTCGATGACCTCCTCTGCATCCTCCGTCTGGATGATGATCTCCTTGTCGCACTCCTCCTCCACTAACTCCTCTCCTGCATCCTCATGGACCAGGTGCACAACGTTGGATGGCGGCTTGGAGACCTGCAGCTCAGCTTCAGGCAGCTGCCCTTCAATGGCGAGGGTTTCCTCTGCTATTTGGCCTAGGTTTAGGAGAGAGTTGGCAATTATTTCTTGGTAGCTGCTATAGTTGGCCTTGCTGGGCCCAGACGTACTTGTTGCTGTGTTTTGTCCATAATGGGTTGATTTTGCTGGGCTTCTCTCTGAAGAGGGGAAAAGAAGGAAAAGAAAGAAAAGGAGAAAAAGAAAAAAAAAAGAAGAAAAAGAAAACAAAGCAGAAAAAAAGGAGAAAAGAAAGGAGGAAAATAAAAAAGGAGAAAAGAGAAAGGAAAAAGAAAAAGAGAAAGAAAACAGGAGGAAAAGAAAAAAAAGAAGGAAAATAAAGTAATTACATCAGCTCGTAAACATCTCTGTCTTACTTAAGCTTAATTGAAACCAGAGTCTGGCTGTTATACCCCTGGAGCAGCCTAATTTATTGCATTTGGGAATGACAGGTAGAAAGGGGATTTCCATGTGGAAGCTTTCGTAGGGCTCAGATGTGCGCGGCTTCCCAGCCTCCCACTGTCAGCAGCCATCTGGCCCCCACGCTCCCAGTGCTCCCCAAACCAGGGGCTCCAAACTCGGGTCCAACACAGTGCCAGGACCCCGGCTGGACACCCGGCTTGTTTGCCTGTCACTCCTCCTCTCGGGTAGCGGCCGGATCTGGCCAGGGGGATGGCTCCTGCACTGGGGAAGCCAGCCAAGCCCATCGAGGCACCGATGCGGGACCCCGGCTGCCTTCCCCGCTGCCATCTGAGCCACACAGCGAGCTCTTCTGTGCTTTCCATTGTTCTTTCCCCAGGGAGCATCCCTGATGGAAAAGCTCTCATTTTTAAGACACCAGAGACAATCTGTGCGTATCCCCTCTCACCTTAACCAGAGGTTTGCGGTTGTGCTTCCACCGAACATAATAATTGAAGGACCCATCCTGTACATAATTCAGAGGAGCTATAACTCCTGGTTATTAACACTACCCGCCCTTTATTCATCTGCAGAACACAGCTCTGCAATCAATAATGATAAAGCACCTTCTGCCAGCTCGGGGCTGCGGGTCTCCTCCTGCTCCACTGCCTCCGCCTCGTCCTCCTCCAGCGTCCCCTCCGACTCTTCGGAGCCGGACTCCTCCTTCGCCTCGGCCTCCTCGCTGCCGTCGCTGTCAACGTTGTAGCCTTCATCCAAGGCCAGCTTGAGCGGATGGGATTTTCTCTTCGACACCAGATGTTCGGCCTCCGCATCCTGAAGTTTCCTCTTCTTTGCTAGAGGGCAGCTTTGTAAACTGCAGATGGGATCAAGGAGCAGAGAGGAGGCATTGCCGAGTGAGAAAGGCATGGCTACAGCATCTGAACTGGTTAGGCAAAGGCAAGTGGGACAAATACACAAATACTAAAGAAAAAAATATCATCCAGCAGCCCAGATTTTTAGCTGGTTTAACCCTTCCTGGCCAGAAGATCTGCTCTCAAACCTTGACTTTATGCAACTGCGTCAACTTCTCTCAGAAGTTAGCGCAAGGATGCTGGGCTCACTCCAGCAGTCTGGCCCATGGACAGTTGTTGTCCAGGGAGCAGCAGGACCAACAGCTCCTAGCACCACTGTTGGTGATGGCCACCAGTGCCACCATGAAACCAGGCAGGGCATGCAGAACCGGCCCCTGTGGCATGTCCACCAACTGCTCCAGTTTCACCATTATAGGGTGATGAAAGCCATCAGTTAAGGCTGGCATGGCCCCCGAGGCAGCCAGCGTGCTCTCCTTTCCCCTCCCTGTCCACAGAGGCACCAAGCAGACCAAAATCTCTGCCTGCCGACAACTCCTGTCAACCCCAGGCACCTGAGCCAGGTACTTCTGCCATGGTTTGGGGTCTGTGGGAAGGCAGGATCCCTCAGGGACTGATGGAGAGACAGAAAATCAGCTCTTTGACAGGCAGATTTGGGGCAAGTGAGTTGGGTTGCTGCTCTGAACCAGCCTCTCTCCAGTGAACGTCTGCCTTTGGGTTTCTTGCTAGCATTTTTCCATCCCCGCTACCTCCAACGCAGCCTCACCTTCTGTGTCTTGCATACTTTCCACGGATGTGTCCTGAGCCGTTACAGCCTGGGGTTGGACAGCTTAAGAGGGAAACAAGCAGCCATCAAGAACAACAATAGGACTCGGAGAATTCATTTTTAATTAGAATTGTATAAACTATGGTCAGTTAAACAGGTCCTGTGCCCAAGGAACAAAATAACTACAAAAGGGAAGATAATTTCCCTCAAATGCTTCAGCTTGTCCCTTTGAATTCCAAGTGAGGAGGGCAGGAGAGCAGCCTTGCAGTTTGCTAAAAATTAATGAAATGACTCACCCCATTTAATTAGATGAACGGTTCATTATAGTTTTATGAGTATGTTTAATTAAAGATTTGCATGTGTAAAAGCAAGCTTTTAAAAAGCAGACAACTACTGCACTCTGCCTCCCCACTGCCACTCTGCAGTTTTCTTTTTCTCTGGTGCAGGAGAAAACATGGGCTTTTCACTTATTTGACGGCTTGTCAGGGAACTGGGGTTCCTTGAACTAAGAAATGCGTGACTTTTTGGAAAGGGCAACCTCAGAGTGGATTGAGCACGTTGGGTGGAGATCACCAGGACAAAACTCCACCAAATCACCTCGGAGCCTCACTTTTGGGGGAACGGATGGGATTTAGCTGACCAGATCTTCCAAATCCCGGCATTCCTTCCTGCTGCTCTGCAGAAGAGGATGAGATAAAGACTTCCAGGGAGCTCTGGGCAGTGCTGGCAGCCACTGCTGCCTTTGCCACGGGCTGCAGTGACGCAGCCTTCTTGCTGCATCCCTCAGCGCGGGGCCGCGCGTCTCCCCTGCAGGGGTAATTAGCCCCAGCTCCAGGAGCTATAAGGGCTCCAGATAAGAAGCATTAAAGCAAACATGTTCTGGCAAAACCAGATTATGGCATTGATTATAGGATGCCCAAGTGACTTGCCTGACGTCTGAGGAATTCTGGAGTCGTGTAGGATTAATAACCTCATTTAGCACCGTATCACCATCGGCCTGGGAAGCTGGAAGCGCTAATGAAATCTCTTGATGACAGTGCAAAGGGAGAAGCCATCGCCAGCCCAGAGGGGATCTGGCCAGCCTGTTATTCTTGGACTAAAAAACATGGGACAACATTAAACAGTACCAAGTGCCAAGTCAGGCTTTAGGGACTCAATTTCTGCTCTCAGCAGAGAGCTCAGCCCTCGCAGAAAGCTAAGGATAAGGAGGATCTGAGTGCACTAATGGATGCAGCAGCTCGAGGTGCACCGGCGGGTTATTAATGGCTCAACTCCCCAGAACACCGTACACAAGTCAGATCGCTGTGTTCAAAGAATATAATTCAACCCAAAACCGGGACAGGAAAGGGCTACTGAACTGTCAGGGGAGTAGGAATCCTTCCTTCTGGGAGGCCAGCTTGCTTTAGCTTAGCAAAGCTAAAGCTAAGAGGTCAAATGACGGCAGCATGTCCCCCAAGGGGACACGGCTTTCTAGATGAGGTGGATATGTGGCCGTGGGTGTAAGCTGCACCTCCAAGATGAAGTCCCTCCTTCCCGCTGTCCCCTTTGCTCGCGGCTCTATTTCAAGCCAAGATGCTGAGCATCCTCCAACGCCGTCGCTTGGGGGATGGCTCCCAGCTTTTTCGGCGTGCACACACAGCCCAAGCCCCGCCGCACCTGGGGTCCTGCCCCCCAGTGAGGCAAAACACTCGAGGTCATATATAAAAAGATCTCGTCCCGCTAATGTGCATTACGAAGAGGGAGCTCCCCTCTTCGCTGCTCCCTCTGCTGATGATCTGAAAGTCTATTTAATTTTAATTACCCTCGGTCATGACTGAGGCGGCTCTGTCCTGAGCAGCCCCAGACACAGTTTAAGTGACTGCACGCCGAAAGACAGAGCGGTGTTTATGTTACCAGTGACTTGCCTGAAAAAGGCCTTATTCAGTGGGGAACAAGAGCAGCTCTGATGATGTTACAGGCTTTTATAAGCTTTCCTGCATCGATTCAAGCTGAATTCCCGCACCCCATTTTTGATGTCATGAAATGAAGCCTGCACTAAAAAGTGAGTAGGAAAGAGCTAAATGGTTCAGCAGTGAGGTTTTCCGAAGCAGGTGGCAATTTGGGATGTCTCTGGCTTCGGTGTGTCGATTTAATCCCTTTAAAAAGCACCCGTGCAGAGGTGATGCTCGGCATGCCCTGGGCCAGGCTTTCCTGTCTCTGCTCTCCTCTGGGGAGGTTTCGTGTATTTTGGCAGGAGTCCCGAAAGGGGAGAGGGGCTTCGAGGTCTATTAAAGCTGCTGTCCTTCCCTGCGAGAGCCATCCCACCGACCTGCTCTCCCCCTCTCCGCAGCCTTCATATGCTTGACAAAAGGGCCTCTTATTGTTATGCAGACGATGCCCTGCTTCCAATTAGTCGATTAATCGTCCAGTTAATCAGGCAATTAGGTGACAGCTGCAGAGATGGCTTTGTGGAGCGCTCTGTCCTGCCCCTTATATATGTCACCTGCTCCAATTACCACCTCCACTCAAGTGTTCAGCAATAAAAGTTGGAGAAGTGGCATGCCCGCTGCTCGCTCCTCCCGTCTATCCAGAGTAATAGGAGCGCGGAGGAGCAGAAATACTCTGAAATTGGGTTGGTTAAGGTCCAATTACTCTTTGACACAGACGGCTTTCGAACGGGAGGCCGCTAGGAAAGGCAGCCCCTGCTATTAGCGCCTGTCCAGGTTAAAGACTCCTACCCGTAAGCCCTTGTGCAAGGTTTAAAGGGAGCTTAGAGATGGGGGAGACTGTTATTTATAATGAGCAGCTCTGAAGGGCTGCGGAGGCTCGCTCCGGCTCTTTCGGCTGCTGCTGTTGGCATGCCAGTGCTGCTAAATGAGTGACAACAGGACCTCCGTGACTCAACAGGGGACACAGGGCCAAAGGAGGAGCATCTGGCACAAGAAGTGACGTGACACAACGTTGTTTAGGGGCAACAAGAGGATGTAAAATATATGGGAAAGAACTCTGGTTAGTAGGATGTTGTCCCTAATGATCCTGCAACACAAAACATGGGCATCGGGTTTTGCTGGGGTTTAGATCTGGGGTGGGACAGAGGATGGCTGGAGGATCTTCGGTCTAACATGACCCATCCAGAGCTCCTGTTTTCATCCCTTTAACTCCTGCAGTTCCTCTAATGTGTGTTGTCAAGTGATGCCCCAAGGACTCGGACACAATGAGGTGCCCACCAATATAAGCCCCCCAGCAAGACTTCCGCCCCATTAGTCCCATAGGTTTGCTCCCCTCACCCAGGTTCCCAAGCCTGTAAGAAGCTGTGGGGCTTCACCCAAGCCAGTCCCAGCATGGGGCCTCTCCTCCCTCCCTCCCACCGCTGAGGAGGAGCAGAGTCCTTACCTCACCTCCTGGCCGATGAGCTCCGTGGGCACTGGGCGAAGGGGCAGGATGCAGCAATGGAAACAAACATAAGGTCAAAAACACAACAGAGGTGCCCGGCCCCCCTGAGACATCCCCCTTCTCTAGGGGATCCTCTCCTGCCCACAGCTGGGTTTCTACTGCCTCCTTGGCGATCCCAATTGGGAAAGAAAGGGCAAATCTATCCTGCCATCACTTAGTACATGCCAGTGTGTAGTAAATCATAATCCTGCCTTGTAAATCCTCATGCCTGTGCTTAATTTCAGGCACATGAGTGCATGTTTGCAGCATCAGGGACTATATCTCTCTCTCTAAATACACTATGACTTCAAAGTCAATGGAGCTATACTGATATACCTGCGTATAACTCAAACACTTTTATGTAAAGACTGAGTTTTCTCATTGCCTTCTTCTCTATGTTTGCCTTTAAAACATGCTCCTCAATTACTTTTTGCACAGTTCCCTACTCTTTTGCTGCGATGGTCACATTTACCTCTGTAAAATCAACAGGCACAGCCTCATTTTTCTCCTCCCCTTGTCACGCTGGACTGATGTGGGAGCCCCTGCCTATGCTCAGACACATGGTAGGGGATGTGTTACTTGGCTTTTAAGGTAAAAAATAGTTTGTAGGGGGGTTAGGGATTATTCCCCACTTGCGAATAAGAGGACTTCTCGCTGCTTAAAATAACACACAACAACATTGCATTGCTGCTGAAACCTTACATCCAGCCAGGAATCCAAATAATCGGGAGGAAAAAAAACCACAACGCAAGTCTAAATTTGCCCAGGCTAAAAACCATAACACGTTTGCTCAATTTGTTTGAGCTAATTGGGTTTCCTGGGATCCAGCTCCCGGTGGGATGACTCACAAGCTTCAACAAACTGGAGGCAGTGGCAAGTCCCAGGCTGTATGCAATAAATTACCTTTTCACATCAAGAAACCCAGATTCAAGTGTGGTGAAGGCTGGGTGCGAGAAAATAAATAGAATCAGGGCACTCTTATTAGCAACCTGAGCGAGCACCTTTATGTACGTGCAACAAAGCAATGAAACCCAAATATCCAAGCTCGATTCAGCACAATTGGCAGCATCTGGGTTTTGTTTTGTTTTCAAAAAGATGCAGATGCTGAGGAGAGCAAGGAGGGAGATGGTCCAGCACAGCCGTGTGGGTGAAGCTGCGGTCCCTGCAGCCATCCCACTTTTTCAGCTAGCCCTGTTCGCTCCTCACTTCCAGCCACCTTTGCAATTCCTCGAATCCGCGGCCACGAAAAGGAACCAAAACGGAGAGGCTGGTCCATAACCATCACACGTGGCCATGGGACCACCCGAGGTGACACCCTGTGCTCTGCATCAGACCACCTCGCCTTCTCCCAGAGAGAAAGCACGCAAAGAAAGACCTGCATGGGTTTTTTTATAGTCGGGAAATAAATAGCAATCAAGGTTTGTATTAACAAGTCGTTTGTCCTCACGTCCCTGCCGGGGGACAGCCCCGTTTGCTTCTCCAGCATGCACTACTTCTGCCAGGCACTCTCAGATGTGCAACTTCAAAGCCGCTGGCAGAGTGTGCATGATGAAAGCCGCGGGAGTTGATCTGAAGCTCCAGCGATTATGATTCCCCTAAAGCAAAGCATGCAAAGGGGCTTTTTCCCTCCCCCCCCCCTTTTTTTTTTTTTTTTTTCTTCCTCTGAGTGTAGGGGATAAGGGTTAAATATTATAAGGACCTGTAAAGGTTTGTGGTTTGGCGTTTTCCCGGTTTGTAGACAGATTTCGGTGGGGTTGGAGGGGGAGCAGTGAACATAACTTAAAGAGTTAAGCCTGGACCTGAAAAATCAAAGCCCATTTGGAACAAGCAAAGCGCAGGGAGCCCAGGTCTATACATCCCCACGCTGCGGGATAACCAGCTGCTCACCTCTGATAGACTTCGATCGCGTGCGTGCTCTCTTATCGTCATTTTCTAAACTCATCTGGAATGGAAAGAAAAGATAATTGTTGAAAGACAACAAGAAAATTGTTGTTAAAGGACAGTCTCACATGTGGTTGTTGCTCTGTGCTCTGTGCTTTCCCGTGTTTTTGAGAGAGAGGTTTCTTGCATTGAGTTTATTGTTCAACCCACAGCGCTCAAATTAAGCAACCTTAAAATAATTTTCACATCCTGGGACACAACATGGACTCTCCGCTGGTCGGGTACCGCAGAGGGACAAACACCCAGATGCGATGGCCCGTGATGGAAAACGGCTGGGTCTGAGATGTCACTTGTTACAGCCAGAACTGATTTCTCTGGATTTACACCACAGAAGTGCTGTGAGCAACTAGGTGAGTAGCTGGCACATGTAATTGTTCAGAAATCTCTGAATATGCAGCTGAGCTGATCTTGTGTCCGGGCAGGGCAACTTTTCACGTAGTACCCCAAAGACCAACCTCTCCTCTCCACTTCAATTTGACACAAAGAGGGTTGCATCTAAATAACCCCTGCAACGTGGACATCAAACAGGAGGGTCTGTGGGGAATACGGGCATGAATAAGTAACATGGGGGACTTCAAAGTGCTTGATATTAATTAAACATCACAACATGCCACGAGGTAGCGGAAGGCTGAAGTGCAGCCACCCCTGGGGTGCGGTGTGGGCTCTGCGCTCCGGCATCGGGGGCAGCTTTGAAATCAGGCTGTGCCTGAAGGTGGGAGCAGTGAGAGCAGGGAACCTCCGCGACGGGGCAAAAAGATATGGCCAGAATAATAGAAATGGGATTTCGTGAAACTTGTCGGGGAAGTTGCTGACGTGGTCAAAGAGCTGCCCTCAACACAGACGCTCTTTCTGCGGGCAAGTGCGTTTGGCAGCAAATGCCAAGGGGGGGATGGAGGATGAGGGTGTGAGCAGGGAGGTGGCTCATAGCCTGGTAGGCTGGGGACAAGACAGTTTGGGGTTTATCGCAGTGCTACTGTCCCAGTGCTACTGGGACGTTTCTTCCTGGGATAACAGGAAGGAGAGAGAATCAGGGGGAGGAAGGACCATTTCTGAGTGGGATTTGACACACTAACCACAAATTCTTTCTGGCACTTTTTCTTTGGAGCATCCTCTACAAGGCCCAGCTGGCAGAGCATCCAACCAGCTCCTGTGCCATCCCTAAATGAGGAGAGGAGGCTCCACAGCTAACCCTTCGGCACCCCTAATGCAGGGGGGACACAAGTGGCTGCTCTCCCCGGTCGAGGAGCAGGAAGGGGGACACATGCAGAGGATGCACGCATGACGTGTGCCACCGCATCCCCACAAGCGCCTTGAAACGCCTTCTTGGTGGATACTGCTCACAGTTCCCAGCAGGAGGGGCTGGGAGCCCTCACCCATCACCCTCAAAGGATGAACTGCTTGGTGTGAGCCTCTCTTGTCCGCTGCCGAGGTTTGGGGGTGGCGAGGAGGGAGGGAAGCTGTTGGGCAGGCGGGGAGAGGGGATGGAGGTCCCCAGCCGATGGGGCACCGCAGCTGAAAACACCTCAAAGGGGAGGGATGAAATTTCCCCGAGTGCCTCTCTGCCTCCCACTGCCGCCCTCCAGAAACATAGCGTTAACACGCAATGATTTATGTGATTTGTTAGATGGGGAGATTGGAGGGGGGAAAAAAAAAAAAAAAAAGAAAAAAAAATCAAAACCTGGAGCAATTTATGCATCCTGTCAGCATTCAGCTCGTGGCACCGCGGTGTTGGGCTTCACGTTTATTACAATCTTCCCAATAACACAGCAGACAATTACTATAATTTCTATTTTTAAAGCCCCGGTTCCCTGCGGACCAATGGCTCACGTTTAAAGTGTGGAGAGGAGCAGGTGTCAAAGGGACTTCATTACATTTATGAGCCTTTCAACGTCGGCGTGCGCTGAGCAAGCTAGCTAATGCCGCCGCCGCATGCCAACAATACGACGAATACGTTTGATTGCTGGGAGCCTGCCTCCAACCAAAATGAATTTCAGAGAGGGCTTTTTATTTTTCTTCCTTTTTTTTTTTGTTTTTTTTTGTTTTGTTTTGTTTTGTTTGACAATTTTCCCAGGGAATTGGCACACGTTGGGCTGGTGCCTTGGCAATATGGGTTTCCTGCAGATAAATTATTCAAAGCGGCAGAGGAGGGCAGGCTGCGGGAAGCGTAACGGGCAGCGCCTGCACTGTGCCAGCGCCGGCCAAAAAAAGAGAAAGGGCTGGGACCCCACAGGGACAGTGGGGGAGAAGCAGAGCAAAACTTCCATTTTCTTAAACCTGCCCTTCAAGGACAAGCTACTTGTCTATAAGTGGGTGAGATTCAATTTCACGTCACATTTGTCTTCAAAAAATTAGATATATCTGAGCTAACATCCAGGCTCCTCACTACACCATAACACCTCACAAAGCAATTCCTCCCATTGCCTTCAACACCTCTTTCAAGCCAGGATCAAACTCCCTGGGAAGACAGGAGCACACTCGGTCACCGCATGGGCAAAGGGGACAGGAGCCACGTAAGACAGGAACAGACCCAACCTTGCTAAGGACCGAAGGGTGGAAAAGCCAAATAGGCTGCCTTACCTGGCTTACTGTGCAAAGCAGCCTGTTTTCTTTTTTAATAAGACCAAACCTAAATTATTGTGGTTTTTCCCCATAGAGAAGACCCAGTTACTTGGTTAGAGAACTTGACACAACCCGACCACTGCGTATTTAAAAAGTTTTGCTTACAGCTCCGGAGGAATGGGGTGGGCTCTGCACACCCAGACTCTGTTTTCTACCATCAGGCTCCTTTTCTCAACTTAAACCAACAGCAGCATCGTCCTCAAAAATTTTCATTTGCCACCAAAGCGCAGAAACACCAGGAAAAAGATCCATTTCTGAGCTGAGCCCCTGCTCCTTCCAGGCAACTTAAATTAACTGACGTGGCCATTACTGCGCTCCTGGAGCCTCCGTGGTTATCGGGCTCGGATGCATGAAGGTTACACGAAACCACTGTCCTTTATTGTTCACCTCCTCAGCGAGAAGCCCTCTAGACAGATCGTTTTAACACAAAATTTCAGGTCACATAGTGCATGTTTGCAGTCTTGGCGACTGATGGGGTATTTTCATTTGTTCTTGCTTGCTTGCATAATAGCCAGGCTGAGAAGCAATCTGGATTTCTTTCTTATTATTTTAACTCTGAATGGAAAACAAAGCAACCTGAAAGGAAACCTGGAAATAAATTATTGCTACCAGATGCCAGCCCCAGAGCACGTTAGTCTGGCTAGAACAAGACAGAGGTTTATACTGCTTCTCCTCACCTTATCGCTGGATTCTCTCTCACATTAAACCAAAATAAGCATTTAGCAGGTTTCCTAACCCAACGCCACGAGATAATGCAGTGGAAAGGACCCTGCGCTGGATCTCAGGGTACTCACTGCAGGATTCAGCTCCATCCTCTGCCACTGACAGTCGGGTCAAGGTAACCTTGAGAACATCACTTCATCTCTGGGTGCCCCTCTTTTGTACCTTCTCTCTGAAGGTGCCACGGTGCAGGGGCTGTTTCTTACCATGTGTTTGCCCCGTGGTAAGGAGCTTCCTGACATGACCATAATACGAGCTATACTGATGATGTCCTGATGCTGCAAATCTAGATCAATGAGGTGCAGGCGGAAAAACTTGAAAGACGGTTTAACCCGAGTACAATGTGAATTTTAACAGCCTACTTCTACGGTAACGGTCTTGCTCTGCTGCCAAGACTACAGCGATACAGGGAAACAGCAGCACGGATCTGAAGTTTAATTTTATAGAGTGCCTACAGAGTTGATATTTTCTTCTTCTTTCTTATCTTAATACACATTTCTTTTCCAATGGAAGACCGAGGTGGTAGCATAAAACTGCTCTAGCCTCCCATGTGCTGATGCCCAGGTGTGCCTGGGCTTTGACAGCTCTATGCAAATATGCCATTAAGGGCCGTGCTGAAATTCCCCATGGTCAGCGGTAATACTTTATATGTATTCAAGAGCACCGTGGAGCTCAGAGAAAATAAACACGCTGAAAAAGCCTTCAGCTGGACAAAGGGAGGTGAGGATTCAGCGGAAATATTTATTTTACTCTGAAAGCAGCAGAGCTTCCATCAGTGCTTATTTGAGGATATCGCAAAATGCCATTTGCAAGAAGCTGTGTCTGAGCTTTAGAGGGACAGACGGACAGACAGAGTCTCTATTTTTACTTAAAAACCTCCAAAATCTAAAATTTGCCTAGCCGCAGGTAAAGCAGGAGGAGGAAAATGCTAGAAGAAATTACATTTTTCCTACAGAAGTGTTGAAAAGTGGTTTTCTAGTCAGCCCTCCCCCTCTTCCAGGTCCGAAGAGCCCCTTCTTTAGCTCCTCAAGGGAAAACACAGTACCAAGTGCCCCAACGAGGTAGGAACCCACCACACCTCACTCTACCCTGACCATGCACCGTCAGAGGATGGTCCAGGTCCCACAACCCTGTTTTAGGGCTGGGTTCAAAACCAGGATGAGGGAAGGAAGGGAAGGGAAGAGAGAAGGATGCTGTGTGGGAAACCTCCCCCATCAGCCTTGTCCCAGCAAACTCCTTCAAGCTCTCACCAGGGAAGATTAATTTGCTGGTTCATTTGCACTGTTTGCTGCTTTCCTACACAAGGATCACCTTATCAGCACGAGCCAACGAGGGGAGCAAAACCCCAAGGTCCAGCTGGATGCAGACTATGGGGCAAAATCACAGCCAGGCAGCAAAACTGCCCCTCAGCACCCAAGCAGCGAGGATGGGTTTGAATGGCCATCCGGATTTCTTTTAGAGGGTTTTTGTTTTCCACCCCATGAGGAATCCCCCCTTGGCCGCTGCAGGCTGAACACGGGTGGAGACAGCTGGATCCGGGTCTCCAAATCTCTCCCCCACCTCCTCTCTGCAAAGTGCCATGGCATCATCAGCCACTGCAGGAAATGAAGAGGGCTTCATCCCGCTGGGCCTCCTCTAGCTGTTGATTTTTCAGAAAATTAATAAGTAAGAGGTGATGGAGGAAGAAATAACCCCTTGATCGCGAGCCTCCCTCTACTTTTAAAAAAGGCTCAATAGCAGCTCCCAACTGCTATTTTATAACCACACTCTGAGGTTCAGGGTTTTTTTTTCCCCCTTCTTCCTTTAGGGTCTTCCCTGCCACTTGATTTAAATCCTCCTGACGTTCCACCTATTGTGAGTCCCGTCCTGGGCTGAATAAACTCCCATCTGCCTTTTGCTCTCTCACTGCTTCCAGGAAAGGACACCCTGCGCAGTGTTTTCAGGCTGGGAGTTGGGGGGAGGATTTTGCCTTGACATCTTTCGATGCAAAACCGCAGCTTGTACCCACCTCAAATTAAAAATTACAGCTGTGTCACAAACATCCTCCTGAAGCCGCGCTGTCAGTTTGCATTTGCAGAACGGGTCCAACCCCCACCCAACAAAAAAAAAACAAGCCACAAACCCAATGCTGCGAGTGAAACGCTTACCAAGCGCTAATGCTCCGTAGCGATAGCAGAGGCATCCTCCGCACAAGTGAAGTGGACCAGAAAAGATGCTCCCGAGCATCATGTTTGACACAGCCGCGGCTGCATCGTGTGCCTCCGCAGCGCTGACATTCGAGCATTAGGCCGGGGTGATTTCATATGCGGTAGTTTAAGTTGACATATACTTTCCTCTTGACTGTTTGAAAGTGCTACCACACGCAATCCGAACGCCGTTTGACGCGCCGAGAGACCTCAGCGGCTCGGTACGTGCAAACAGCTCTTACACCAGAAGAGGAGGGGTAGGAGAGAAAAAAATAAAAATAATAATAAAAAAAAAAAATTGCAGTTCTTCAACCCCATTGTTTTCAAGCTCAGTAATAAGCTCCCTTTTCCGTAAGATTTTCCTCGAGCGGCACAATGCACGGCGATTGCTGAAGTGAGCTACGTGCACATCTCCAAAGAGGACTGCGGTAGCCGGTGCCGGTGGCAAGGAATGGGCTCTGGTGGCCCCATCAATGTCAGCCCTACCTGTCCTAACAGCAGCCAGCCTTCAGCAACAGCCTGCCCGCTGTTCAGCTCACCGCGCCGCAGGAGAAGAGAGATTTGGGAGAGAAAAGCTCATTTCTCCATCAGCCACCGTGGTCCAGGACGAGCGCAAGCAGGACCGTCCACGCGGACGGTCTCAGCTGGCTCCGTGCAGAGAGCACCTCTCCCAGCCCTCGTCGCAGATCTCATTTCAGACCTGCCATGGGAAATTTTATCCGGCACCTGGACTTCTTTAGTGACAAAAATAAATAAGTAAACGTGCCCCACACATCCCATTGTCCTTCACTGCTGTGCATCCTGTGGGTTACAAGCCACAACTGGCATGAAAAACACTACATTTAAATACAATATGTATTTATGAGCACACATGCAAGTACAAGCGTGCGCACACGGTGCGGATCTGAAGGTTAGAGAGGGACTGAGACCTCTCTTCTCGCTGTGAGGTAAGAGGGCTGCACATACACAATATCCAAGCCTAAACTATCCTAAGTTCTACCTGGATTTTAGGAAAATACAGCAGAAAATAAACACGCTACTGCAGTGACATGCAAAGAAATATTTTTTCCATTTGCCTAAATGAATTTAAAGCAACGCAGGGGGAAAACTGCTCATAGAGAGCCAGCAACAGCCTTATCAAAGCCACCCACCTCCACCCCTTTCCTATTCAAGTTTAATTTGCCTTTTGTAACGAAGGACCAGAATTCCTCTATTGCTGACTCACACACCTCAGGCCAACAGGCTCAGCCTCGCAGCCAGAGGTGCGCAGGATCAGGCCCTCGCGTACCCTCAAGATCCCACGGTGTGACTCTTCGTGGACCTGGCTTTGCAGGACCAGCACTCCCACCTCCAAAGGCTGCAGCTCCCCAAATCCCGGTCCCAATTCCGATGCCCCCTCCCACCTCCTCCTCTCCCCCCCAGACCAGTCACTCTATTAAAACACAGATAAGCAGAGCTGGGGGCTGCAAGAAACAGTTCATATTAAGCAATGTGCTTGGCAGAGGCAGAGCACTAGATGAGCACCAGGTACTAGGAATATTACCTTTTTGTAATCATTGCTTTATTAACATACAACAATCTTATTAAATCTAATCTAAGTGCTTATTTGGCAGGTTCAATAGAAAAGCCTTAATTGAGCTGGCTTTAAATATAGCAACAACTGCTTACGCTGCTTTCTAAGAAGGTGTGAGCTTTCCTGGCGACACCTGCTTGCAGCTGACAGCTTGTTAGTGAAGAAGGATGATTTTTAAGGGTGGATTTTTGCTGGTTTGGGGTTTTCCCAGGGCACGGTTTATTTGGGGAGACAGGAACAGTCGGTAACATCAGTCACCCAAGGAGGGCTTCCTCCACCACCCAGGTGGGTCCATCCACCCATCTGAGATGGTGTCTCGCTACCGAGAGGCAAAAACGGGACAGGAAGTGCCATTTGCGTAACGAGCAGCGCAGTTCTATGCTTAATTAAAGCTTCCCAATCTACTGGCAGTGAATCTGCCAGGAGGTTTGACAGCCTTGGCTGGACCTCTTTCATCAGCCACAGCTGCAGCAGTAAATGAGCAGCTCTGTTGAGTCCCCAGGAGCCGCCCGGGGTCCCGGTGGGGATGAATGCCTCGCTTGTCTCCACCAAAGGCACCACGGCTTCACCTGGCGTACAAGGGGCTTCTTCCGACCAGCCGGCGCCTTGGAGAAAGGGGCTATTTTAACAGGCCTGGGACTGACCTAAATACCCAGCTCTGAGCCATCCTTGAAGGATGGGACCAGAGAGGAAGGGAAAGATTTAAATATCTGGACCCAAAGCCAAATCTTGACAGCTGAAAGCCCTCTCTGCCCGGATTCACCATGCAGGAGGCTCAGCTGTAACAAGGAGACAGAGACTTCCAAGTCCTGCCCATTGCTTTGGGTACAGGCAAGGCTCCATCCCCCCAAGACCACCTGGTCCATAAGGTCTGGAGCAGCATGTGGCCCTCATCCTGTGGCCAACATGTGGGGCGAGGGGTCACCGTACCAAAAAACTACACGCTTGTGGAGGATCAAGGGCTTTCTGCTCACCTTGATGCGTGTGCCGTGCAGGCTGGTGGCTCCCTCGCAGCTGCTGATCTTCTCTCCACAGGTCCACCTCTGATTCAGCAGCTCACCCCGAAACTCATTTTCTGAGGAGGGGAAGAGGAACATGGGGTCAGGACGCAGAGTTAGCCCGGCACCTCATCAGCAGCATCAACCGGAGGTGAAAATGCAACATTTATTCCCTGCCTGCTTTCTTTAGTGGCCATACAAATCCTGCCTGGGGGTCTCCAAGCCCCGAGCAGGACACCATGGTGCCACGCCAAGGCCAGGAGCCCCAGCCATGAAGAACTTTCATGTGCAGCCTCAGCCTACCCCAAACGCTGCAGCGCTGCTCAGCTTGGTCCTCAGTTGGAAAACACAGTATTAACAGTGAGCATCATCACTGGTGGGCTGGGAAAGGCAGCCACCAGCACCAGCCCAGGGGACCTCGTGGTGCCTGTGGCAGCTGGCAAAGGGCTTCTCCCTTACACCCTCTTCTCTTTCCAGAAATTAAGTTAATTTTTAATCTTTCACAAAAATTCGCACATCTAAAACAGTGGATGAGACCCATTAGCTGAACATCACTGAGAGCTGAGTGGGGTCCCCACGCAGATTTCCATGACAACTCTCGGTGACACCAGCATTTTGGGAGTGGGCCGTTATGGCGATACACAGTGAAGGTGCAAAACAAGGGTCTCGAAGTTAAAGCCCCCAGAGACAGAGCTGCTTTGGGAGCAAGGGAGAGGCAGGCAGGGAGGAGCCTCCAACTGAAGAGAAAGATTATGGGAAATGCATACTTCACAAGCGGATTCTTGGCACTTTCCCTTCATCTAGTACAACTTCAAATATCTCCAAGGGGCCAGCACCAGCTCTGCCTCACAGGGATGGATCCGCAGCGGCTGGGCCAGCACGGAGGAGCTGCCGTGGCGCGGGAGCTGCATGGCACAGCTTCCCCTCCCGTGCAGTTATCGCTCATGGTGATGAGATTAAGAGCATTTGCCCCCAGACTTTCGCCTCCGGGCCCTCAGCGTCACAGCTCACCTTGGCAAACCGCTGTCGCTTCGGGCGCTGCCGCCGCCGGGAGCCTTCCCCTTGCATCTTTAATTGCAGCTCCCTCTGGCATTGAGTACTGAATAATTTACTGCCTGTTCTCCAAGTCTTGCTCCATTCATCTTCTACCACCGATGCAAAGGAAAGAGGAGAGCATCCCCCCAGAAGGAGGCATGTGAGGAGCTCCACACGTGCCGAAACACTCATTCATCTCAGGCTGCTAATAGCCTGGGGAAGCGCTCAAGGCAGAGGCTTCGCTTCCTCTGCCAACCAGGCTCCTGTGCCTCCTTGACTTATGTTTCTATTATTCGGGTGATGACAAAGACGGAGAAAAGCAGGGGGAAGGCTCACACATGCTAAAGGAAACCTGTGGAAGGTGGGTGTTTCCAGCCATGGATAACTTGCTGAGTGTGTAGGACACCAGCTGAGCAATTTCGGATCCGTTCTGCCACAGAGCAGTTTTTAGGAGAAGGCACAGCAAAAAGCTAGGGCATTTATTTCTCCCCTGCCTGTGTCTGTTCTCTATCTATGAGATTTTAAGGAACAACCGGTATATCCCACAGCACTCTTGCAAGAATGAGTACATTGAAAGACTGGGACAATTCGATCCTATGGTGACGTACAATCCAAGTTACTGCCTAAGGTAGATGACCATGAAAGTCACCTTTGTGTATTTGTCCTAAAACAAAGCTGTTCTGAAGCCAGGAGGGCAGCTGGGAGGACTTCTCTAGGTTTCATCTGTGTTGGAGACTCCACTCCAAACCCTGTCTGAAGCACTGTGTTCCAGCCTGGACCCACAGAAAAGGCACAGGCCTTGGAAACAGAAATCCAAGAGTTGCTGAAACATTATTCTGCTTTGGGAAAGCTCTGAGGAAAGGGAGTGGGGAGGCACAGATGGCCAGGCAGATGATGAAAACCAAGCAAAATGTGGGAAAGAAGCTAGAAAGGGACAGAAGAAAGGAGAACAGAGGGGGGAAAAAATATCAAATAGGAAGAAATAAAGATGTTTCTATAGCACATTCGTACAGCCTGCCTGCTTATCTGAAGCATTTCCCTGAGCATCCTTCTCCCAGGCGGTGTGTTTTAAAGCAGGAACATCCTCTCTGGGATGCAGTGGAGGCAGGAGTACAGAGTGGGTTAAACTGTAGAAATAATGGATCCTGGATGCAAGATAACCCTAAAGATAACTTAGAAGATTTTTGAAATGTTGAGAAGTCATGAGATTCAACCCCAAGGAGGAAAAAACAGCAAAACACACAGATGCACCCTTATTCTCTTTGGACCCGTTTTGCTCATATGTGCCTAAGTCGTAGGCTAAGGGTGAGCTCCGGAAGCTGCTGCGATAAATCTGGCCCAAGATGCCAACTTGTCCTTTCACGGGCCCCATCCCAACCTCCCCGTGCTGTCATCCCTATGAGCAAAACGCAGGGAAGGGGCTGCGCGTTGGGGTGAGGAGCGTTGACCAGGCTGAAGGTGCGTTGGCCGCACCAGCTTAGCACCCTCCTGCCCGCTCCTGTCCCTCTGCCCTGCCCGGTTCAGATGACCAAGGCAGCTCCGTCAACACACGAATCAGATTTCCTCTACTCTGTGCCGCTTAAATGCATCTGGTCTCCGGAGAGGATCAGCTTGCACTGCTGGTTGTGCCCTTTCCACCTCGCCTCTGGACCCTGGGTTCAGCAGAAATACAGCTCACTGGCTATGTGAAGGACACTTCTTTTAACCCCTGTTTGGGCCACCCAAGAGGAGATGCAGGATATTGCTTTAAACGCAAGTTTTTGCCCATGGGAAGCAAATCCCGGAGGGAGCAGCACATTCTGCGGTCCCCTCCTGGCACTTGCATCCACTCCCCCTTGAAAAAAATAACCTAGATGCTCAGCTGGTCTGATGGATCACTGCCTGACCTTCACATCACCAGCTTTCCCCCACCACCTCCATCCTCAGTGCCCACCACTCAGTCAGGACTGGATCACACACTGGGGTCCCTCAGCAGACAGGTTGTTTTTCCCCATCAACATTTATGACAGTCCACCACCAAAACATCAGTGTGTCCTCTTCTGAATTAGGTTCTTTCCCAAACCTTGAAACTATTTGTCCCCTCCTGTCCTTCAGAACTAACTGCTCAGCAAAGTCAGCTCTGAACCAAAGCCTTGTGAGTTATGCAAAATCCTGGCAAGAAAGAGCAAGTTCTGTGAAACCTTTGGGTCACCCTCATCAACTGCAAACAAGAAGATCTGGAAACTTGAGAAGGAGACCACATGCAATTCAGAGTGTCCATCAGACTTGGGTGTGTTTTACTTTCCATTACCAAAGAGAGAATAAAGCACTGATTTGCCAGAAATAAAAAAAAATAAAATTAAACCCTGTAAAGAATGGCAGAAAGTTCCACCAAAAATAAAGCCAACAAACCTCACAAGAAGTTTTGGGGTGCAGAAGGTGAATAGCAATCAAGGCAAGATGCTGCAGGAGGGGGCTGCCTGGGTGGCAGCCAGCTCCCACATGTGTCCTTATGTTTGCGGGCTGCATCCCGGCTGCAAGAGCAGCACCGCCCTGTCTCCAAATCTATGCAGAGGTTACTTCAGCTATAGAAAAGTGATGGGTTGAAAAGCCCATCCTTAGAGTCCTTAGAGTAAAGACGGGGGGGGGGGGGAGGGCTTTGTTTCCTCGTAAGATGTGTCACTGCATATTTAAACTGAAAGACTAGAAGAAAAACGTATCAATCTTCATTTGCTCCCCCAAGTGCGAGAAATGAAAAAGAAAGAGAGTAAGATTTTTCTTCATCTTTGTTCAGGCACATTTTTCATGGGAAAGGTGAACCCTATGTTAACAAGGCAGCAACACGTTGAGAACAGGCTGGGTCCTTCAGTGTCCCACCAGGCAACGTGGACTCACTTCTCAGAGCAAGTACAGCAGCAGTGTCAGGGATCAGGGGGTGCCCTTTGGATGCCATCTTTCATACGAGTTAAAACAAAACCAACTCAAATCCAAATTTTACTTCTTCTCTAAGCTGCAAAAGCCACCCATGGGCCCCCTCCACCCCCTCCGCGTTGCTCGCTGGCTAACACCCGTGCATTTTGCAGCACATTGCCCACACACGCTGCTCTCTAATGGCCACCGACCTCCGCCTGGAGAACACCGGTAACTGAATTTGCTTTCCTGCGTGGCCCCAAACCCACGGTGCAGTGAGGGCTTCTCTTCCAGCAGGCAACGTGAGTCTTATCTTTGATTTAAGGCTCCAGTCTGAGATCCCAGCTGCACCGCTGAACCCCCTCGCACAGCCCCCAGGACTCAGCACAGCCCAACCCAGCCTGAAGCCCGGCTAATTGCCCAACGCTCCTGCCCAACCTTTGCCAAGAAAAGACTCCCCTGAGCCGATACCCCGCGCCAGTGCCCTGCCAGCTCGGCCTTCACGCACGCGGGAGCGCAGCAGTTATGCATCAGGGTGCTTATTTCAAGGGAGATGAATTAAAACCTCCGTAGGGTTCAAAATACACTGAAAAAGTAGAACCCAGCTACTTCAGCAATTCTTCTCCATTCTTTGATGCCAGGAGCGCTGGTTTAACCCCCACTCAGGGCACAGAAATACCATCTATTCAATGCAATTATCGCTGTTTACTGCAGCACGGCTATGTTCAGTGCTTCAAATTTAGGTTCCCAAACATGTATTTAATTTAAGAGTTAATACCGGATGTTAATTGTATATTGCACAGTAAATGGCTGATCATTAAAACATATTAATTGAAGTTTAACAGCTGTGTAATAGATATTACATCTCATACTTATCAGCAAATATGATTTAATAACCAGTTAGGACGGGATGTATGGATGGGAGATGTAGAACGGTCAGCTAGATTGCAGGTCATTCGTTGCTGATCTAAAGATACTTTTCCTTAGCATGTCTGGAAAGAAGGTGGGCAATCGCCAAGCAGATGTTGAGCTTTGATGCTCTCACCTGGGGAACTTACTCGGACAAGCCTCAAAGAGTTTATTATCTCTGTAAAAGGAGAAATGAGGGAGCCATGAGCAGTTTCCTCCTATAAAGCTGGGGCCAAGCTGCAGGGCCTTGGCCCCATGACAGTGTTTGCACCATCAGCAAAGCAAGGAACCAGTGAACCCCAGTGGATGGGGAGCAAACACCAGGAAACGGTCATCCTCCCCCAGCACCTGGGGAATCCTTTCCACTTTATGGAAGAGTCACAGCCACCCTGTACTTTCTAATAGCGACTCTTATTTAAAGCAAGTTGACAAACATCATTGCCCTTGACGAGGCATGCGTATATCCCAGTCCGTATGCTCTGGGGAGGTGTCTGGGGCAGTTGACCTGAGCGCTCGATCTCCCACCACTTCTGTCCCCTGCCTCCATCATCGTATTGACCCAGCACATCCCATTCCCGCAGCCCGGGGCTCGCTGCTCCTTGTCCCCACATCACTCCCACCCGTGCCCCCTCTCGCCGAAGCACAGAGCTGGACAGTACCTTGCTGCACTGGGTGGCTGTTCGGAGACCCAACAACTCATCGTACCAGCGAGCTGAATTGTGATCCCATGGCCCTGACAAACACACAATGCTGGCATAACCGAACCACAGACTGCAACATCAAAGGTTACCAAATCTGTGGTGCTCACTCTGATCTTTTATTTTCCCCTTACCCAAAGTAAAGGAAGAGTTTTGATTTCAGTAAGATCAAACCTTTCTAGTGTTTTCACTGCCAAACGGAGGCTTCCAGCACGGCACGCGTTGCTAACCTGCTAAGCAACCAGCTCAGCACCAACAGGGCTCAGAAGTGTTTGCTGCTGACAGCCAAGCGCAGCCCTGCTCAGCTTCACAGGTCCTGAGGGGACAGAGGAGAGGAGGGGAGCACCAGGGCTTCCATCTGGCTATGCAAAGCAGAAGACAACAGGTCATCTCTAGCACAATGCCACTATTTCTCCATCTGCAGGAACCTGCCACCTTCCTTCCAGCGATTCCTGCTGTAGTGCCCAGGGGCCAGCCAGCAGCCCAGGGAGCATCATCCCCCACCTCGGCTCCCTTTTCCAGCACTGCACGAAGAAAAAGTGACTCATGTCCTCCTTCCCAGCCCCATGCCACCTCACCTTTTGGCTCATCCTGCTGTTGATGCCATCAGCTGCTACCTTTGCCCAGGCAGCTGCGTCAGCCCCTGTGGCCACCTCAGCCATGCCAGCTCATGCTTTGCCCCATGATACCTGGCAGCTTTAGACGCTTTTGAACTCTCTTTGCCAGGTCCTTGATGGGAAAAGGGAGTCATAGAATCATAGAATGGTTAGAGTTGGAAGGGACCTTAAAGATCATCTAGTTCCAACCCCCTGCCATGGGCAGGGACACCTCCCACTAGACCAGGTTGCTCAAAGCCCCATCCAGCCTGGCCTTGAACACCTCCAGGGATGGGGCAGCCACAGCTTCTCTGGGCAACCTAGGCCAGTGCCTCACCACCCTCAGAGTAAAGAATTTCTTCCTACTATCTAATCTAAATCTCCCCTTTCAGTTTAAAACCATTACCCCTTGTCCTATCACTACATGCCCTTGTAAAAAGTCCCTCTCCAGTTTTCTTGTAGCCCCTTTAGGGACTGGAAGGGGCTGTAAGGTCTCCCTGGAGCCTTCCTTCTCCAGGCTGAACAACCCCAACTCTCAGCCTGGCCTCACAGCAGAGGTGCTCCAACCCTCTGAGCATCTTTGTGGCTTCCTCTGAACTCGCTCCAACAGGTCCACATCCTTCTTACATTGGGGGCTCCAGAGCTGGGTTCTCAACAGAGCGGAGTGGAGGGGCAGAATCACCTCACTAGACCTGAATTATCCCTTTCCCATGGCCCTGGGGTAGGACAAGGAGAAACTGGCAAGAAAATTCCATTTTCCCAAACATGAATACATGTGGCAATAGGAAGGGAAGAAGCACCTAAACCTGCTCCTTGGAGAGGGAGCAAAGCCCTCAGTAGTGGGGTTCAGCAGCAGGTTAAAGATCCACCAAGAGCAAGGTACGAACATCACCTTGCCATGGGACCTGGCACCCCCAGACCCCTGCGATAGGTGCTTTGCTGTCCTTCACCCAGGGCCCTCTCTCCATCCCTGCCCAGCAGCTCGGCACACCGAGCCGTGAAGTGCTCTAGGGAAGGACCAACGTTTCACCTCGTTTCTCGGTATCACCAGCGCTACAGGAGCTGAAGCCCTCAGTGCACCTGTGATGCAAAGGAAGCAAATGAGGCTACAGGCTGTCCTCATTAAGAGCAATATTCATGCTCCAGCGTTCATGGCCAGTTAATAAGACTTTTTATTAAGGTCTTTTTTCTTTTTCTACAAAGAGGCAGAAGCACACCACACAGTGCTGAACAAGATAGAAAAGGAGGTGGTTTTCACCTTCCATCCTTGTATCACTTGTGTACTTTTCAAGAGAGGAATAAATGCTGCATGCCCACAGTAGCACTGCTGTCTGTGCATTGTTCTTAAGTATATTGATCAAAAAAGAATAGAGAGAGAACATTGATCAACATCCCATCTTCCCCCGGCTCCTTGGAGGAGCTGTCAAAATGCAAAGCTGCTCCAAGCGCGGTGAGCGGGGCCACCAAAAAGAGGGAAAACAAAGCAATGAGGTTCTCCACTGGAGAACCCCTTTGAGGTTTCCAAGGCCCAGGGCAACAGCAGGGCACTGAAAAGCTCTCAGCCAATGCTGAGAGCAAGAGCTGAGCCGTGGGCATCTCTGCCTCCTGCCTTCGCCCTGCCAGCCATTAAGAGTTGCCCAAAGCGTGCATTTTCCTACTGCAATAGCAGGAACTTCGTACGAGCCTGCTAATTAATTCCTCTCCAAATATACCTGAGCCCGAACAAAAAAAATTAATAATAAAATTTAAAAAAAAAAAAGTCTCGAGCAAATCCTGGCTTATCACTTCCAAATGACGAGCGCCTGCATCCCCTCCTCTGCCAGGCTTATCCACAGCACAGACAGCTCCTGCCACTGGCTTCGTGTCCAGTGTCCAACCTTTTGTGCACGCAGAGGGAGCCCTGCTCAGCAATGCTCATCTGCTTGTGCCCGGCGTGTGTGCAAACAGGCGTGTAACACGTCAGGCACGCAGGAGAGCATCTCCGAGAAACAGGATATTTCTTCTTTCTTCTTGCACATTTCCCTCATTATTTTGTTCTAATTTGGCTTTCCTGGTACCTTCTCTATTCAATAAAAGCAAAATGCAAACCGTGTCCCTTAATCTCTGAAACAGCAGCTCACTGCTGAGAAAATAATATAGATGTAACTTCCAGCATCACACACTTTCTTTTCCATTTATATGCAAATGCCGACCTTTCACCCAAGCTGTCTCAAAGAAGTATTTCCTTAAAAATGCAAATAGCATGTTGCAGGCAGTAACTCTGGCTGAGTCTTTCTTATATTATTATTATTATTTCTTTTAACCTTACCAGCACTGTACAACACAACTGCTAAACTGCACCCTGGTAATAATTACTTTTCATACCAAATCGAAAGCCTCCGTGGAGCCAATGTGTCGAAACACCAGCAGGAGAATTCATCGCAGATGAATTTTTAGAGATGGTTTTGGATAAGTGTGTCTCGGGCCAAGGGGAAGGAAGCAGCTCCAAGATGTGTTGCTGCCAAAGGGAACGAGTCGATGGCTCAGGGTGAGGTTACAAGACCATCTTCTGTCTTGTAAAACCTTCCCATGGTGCTGCTGACAGGCGGAAGCCCTCAGGAAGGGGACAGCAACCCGCGTACGCTGTTGAGGTTTGCATGGGACGAGCACAGCGGGCAGAAGGAGTAAGTCCACCAGTACTGCCGGTGTTGGACATAGGTGTCCTTCCCCCCCGAGGTGGTCTGGGAAGACCTTTAGGGTTGTGTGTGTGTGTGTGTGTGTGTACACGGTGTATCTGTGCTGTACAAAGGGGCCCTGATGCAGCAATAGGACTCCTGGGGCTGCAGATGGATAGCGAGAAGGGCAGTTGAGAAAGGGGTCAGTGGGGAATTGGCCATGATGAGATGATGGATGCAGAGGAACAAACCAGATTAGGAGATTTCAGCTCCAAGACCCCCCTAGTTCACTTCTTCTCCCAGCCATTGAGAGAAGGGTTGACCTCCAGGGACAGCAGCGTGGTGATGCTTCCACTTCCACCGTGGCAGCGGTCCCAGTACTAGCAGCCACGTGCCAGACAGCCCTTGGCTTGCATCTCCTCACCCATAGGGATGGGGACAGGGTTGTCCCCCCACATCAGGAGCGCAAGCCCACCCCGGCAGGTTGGAAATTGAAAGGAGGCATCAGCAATTGCTGCAACCAAAGCCTCCCATTTCTCACGGCTGCTCTGAGCCTGCACAGGGAGGTACTCCCAGCGTGGATGGACGTCAAACAGACCAAGTTGGATGCATTGACCCAGCTCGGGTATTTGGCACCCCGTGTCCAAGCTGCTCCATCATCAGTTTGGAAATCAAGAGAGAAGAGGAAGAGCGAGCCTGAGCATTGCACTTGCAGAAGGGGATACAAGGCTGCGCACTCGGGGGAAGCCAAACGTATAAAGCAAAGGTACTAAATGAGGTTCTTGGCACACAGAAATAGCAAGTGAGAAAAGCCAGCTACAGGTGGCCTTCCTGGGACAGGGCAACACATCGTTCAGCTCAGTACCTGTTTCTGAGCAGCAGGTAAAGATTTCCCCAGAGTAAAAGAAACAGGTGAGATGTGAACTGATCTTTCCTCTATCATTTTAGTCATGTATATATTTAACTGCCAATGACTCTTTAGTTCCTTCTGGGCTCCAAACCTCCTGAGATGCCCCAGTGATGACTGTCACAGCCCAAGTGAATTTGAACCTGGCTCTGGGACATTACACTTGGTCCCATGAGTTCTGGACAAAAAAGCTGCAAAAACACCACATTGCTGCTGCCCCAATCTGGGCACGCCGAGGCGTTTGAGGGACACAGACCCTTTTGCCCTCGGCACAGGACTGGGGTCCACCACCCGCTCGAGCGAACGACGTTAATTTTCTGGATGGGGATTTCTACCACATGTGACACCAGGGCAGGCAGAGGAGGCAGAAGCTGCCTGGAAGAGCCAGGGAAGAGGCTGGCAGCGCCTCTGACGCAAAGTTAGATGACTAAGTGGGCTACTTCCCAGCTGCCAGCTTGTCTTTATGATATTAAGCCTTTCCTCACTGCTGCCATATAAGAAGTGAAAAGTTGACACATAAGCGTGTGTCATACGGAGGTAGATAGACAGAAGCAATAAGGCATAAAAGGAGGTGAGATCATCGTACAGCAACAACTCCCCTGGGGTAAGAGGCAGCGCTGCACAGCGCCCGCTGGCTCCCAGCCCCCCACATCCCCCCCCAGCATCCCTTCTCGTGGCACGGGCTCGGCACGCTCAAACCAAAACCCATTTCCACGCTAAGCCTCCCGGAGCAGGGGCGCGCACAGGGTGCCACACTGCCCGCCACGAAACAAGACAATTAAGCTGACCCTTCAAATGCCTTTATTAAAAAGGAGCCTCCGGCGCAGCGGACGGCTCTGCCAGCCGTAATGTCACGGCCCCCCAGGATTATCGCCGCTGAATGGGGCGGCTGCTGTGCACCACTTGCTCGAAAAGAAGGAGAGTCGTCAAATATGTTAAGTTTAGAGCCCTGCTGGCACCGCTCTTAGCGCTCCTGCGGACCCCGTGTAATTGAAATTAAATAGAGGCGAGTGATACCTTTCTGTCTTTCCTATGGCAGCCTGCGCTTGCTTGCGAATACGAAGCGGGGACAACGAGGAGGCGGGATGGGGTAGAAGCTGGGTGCCCACGGGCAGTGCTCTCGGAGCAGTTTTCGTCGCCCCCCTTCCAGCCGCTCCCATGGGCTGAGCCCCCTGCACTGCATCGCTTTCCCCCCCCCGCCGATGGCAAGCCGGGAGCAGGGAAACCCCAAGACCCCAGCGGTGCGCTCACTCCCCAGACCCCGCAGCCAAGGATTAGCTCATATCCTCTAACTGGGAAGTTTATTGGGAAGTTTATCTCTCCTCCAAACCCTTCTTTTCCCAATCCTCCCCTTTCTGCTGGGGTGTCCTTGCTCTCCCCAGCAATGCTCCTTGCTTGGCAGGCAAGCACAGCGGGGAAGCAGCCAACCTGCCCGAGCTGCTCGGCCGGCACGGCAGCAACCGGCCTCCCCGGCAGCCAGGAAAGCGGCTCTGTGACAGGAGGGAGCCGAAAGTTTCTAGGGGATGCAGGAGAGGAACTGACAACTCCGTGCTCCTCTGAGACACTGCAGGCAAAGTTAACTGTTTAGACTGTCATTTTTTTTTAAAGCAACAACATGGCTCCCAGGCATTTTTTTTTAACTTTTTTTTTTTTTTTTAAAAAAAAAAACAA
>VYXH01004686.1:501516-527700 GCA_013397275.1 Burhinus bistriatus
GGGGACAAAGCCCCGCCGGTGCCTCGGAGCAGCAGCAGCACCGGGGGCCGCCCTCCCCCTCCCCCGCACCTGTAGCCCTTCGCAGCAGAGTCCGGGGCAGGGAATAAGACCGGGAATTCGCTTGCTAAAAGCGAGCACGGGAAAACCACCCTCTGAAACACTCGGGGAACCTCTTGCCACCATGCCGTTAGGAGGAAAAACACCCTAAAACAAGGGGATAGTTTGTGGGGCCGTCATTCCCCCTCCCCCGGCAGACCGAAGCCCTTTGCCAAGGCGGGGCTTAGGCAGAGTTAAGCTGCTCGAGTGCTTTAGCGGAGAAACGGGGTGGGGGGGGTGGAAGGAACACACACTCAAGAACCCCCCCACACACCCCCCCCCCCCTCCGCCGGCAAGCGGCTACGAACCGAGGAAAGTCCCGCAGAGCTTCATCCTTGCCGGGTAGAGGTGGCTGCCTTCGCCCGGGGCGGTGGGGGGGAGCCTGGGGAGGGGGAAGGGAGGGAGCGGAGCCGCCGCGGGGTTACTCCATCGTCCCTGGGAAAAGTTGCCGTCCGGAGCAAAAACTTATGCGCGGCGGCGGCCAATGGGACCTCGCTGCAAAATCACTGCAGCGCACTCGGCGGCCAATCCGCGGGGACCCCGCACAATGGCTCTGATCCCATCCCCCCGGCCTCCCCCCCCATCCCAGGGATCACCCACCCCCGGGCTGGGCAGGGGGGGAGAAGCTGGGGAAGGAGACCCATCCTCCCCAGCGGTTGGGGGGGTCAGCATCTCACTTCTGCCTTTAATTAGGAGAGAGGTGAAGTGACAACATGCACATCCCAATGGAGGGGTGGGGTCGGGGGGGGAGAATCCCCCCTCTCCAGGCAAAGCATCCCCAGGGAGCCCCATCCACCTCCACTGTCAAGGAGGCCACAAAAGACACCGTATCTGCTTGTGGAGTGACAGTCCCTCCAGCTCACCCTGGGGCTGGGCAGGGGGACGTGCCCACAGCCATGCGGGCAGTCCATGGGCTGGCAGGGGCTCTGGGCAGCCCAGCGGTCAGGCCACTGGACCGCTTGCAGGCCCGAGTCTGTTTAGAAATCCATGAGTCTCATGATGGCCCCACACAGCTTGTTGGACGTCTTGGTCGAGTCCAGGGTGCACGGGGGAAGGGAAAAGGGGAATTGCTTCTGGGAGAGATCCGAAATGGAAGAGGATGTCCCTCTGCCTCAAAGGACAGATGGCAACGTTGGACTGAACTGATCCCAGCTGGAGGAAGCTGGCTACAGGCCAGTGAGAGTGTTCCTCACTGGCCTCCCAGATGGAAAAGTGGGAAATAGTTATCAGGAAATAATAATAATAATAATAATAATAATAATAATAATAATAATAATAATATAATACAGCTAACCAGAATTGTGATTAACATGTATGATAGCACTGAACTGTGTTACCCTGTTGGCTTGGAGGGCAAAGTGCCTTCTCTAGGTTGTGTGACCCACAGGACTCTGCTCACTACCCTAGACAGAAACAAGGCCAGCTCTTTCTGCGGGTCAGCCCTGGCCTGCAGAGAGAGGAAAGTGCCATTTCCGAAAGTGGGAGAGAGGAGGGAGTGCCTGGCAAAAAAGCCTGAGTGTCAACATGCAAACTCAGCACCCTGACCTGAGTGGGTAAATAAGTGCATTTGCAGAGAGAGAGGGCGAGCCCACCGAAGCCTCAGCTCGGGTAATTTGGGAAAGAGAAAGAGGAAAAGCCTGTGCTTGGAGGGACAGGTGGCACCAGTAATAAGGAGCCTGGGACAAAGCTGATATTAACTGAGGGAGAGTTGAATGCAATTTATCTCAGCAGGGCATGCCTGTATATTTGGGTAATCTTTTATTTTATAAACATAAGAGAGGATGCATTTGGAATAAAGGTCAGCAAAGAGTGTAGAGCAAGAGGCTAATTCACTCTTTGGTGCAAGAACCCAGGCCAAACTCTTTGTTGAATATATCTAATTCCTTAACCCAGATTTTTTTGAAGGCAGAGAGCTGGAAGAGGGAGTGGGGAGGAACGGCTTTGCTGGGTTGGGGCAGGGGCGCGTGAATATCAAAGTGCACCTTTTCTTCTGCACATCCATCATGGTTTTCTGCTGGTCTCAGGGAGAGCTAAGAAAATAATAATAGTAATAATCGTTATCATCATCAATGGATTGAACTGAAAGTCAGGAGTTTGAGTCAAATTAAAAGTGTAACTGCTGAATAGGTGGGCTTTTTTTGAGATTCTTGCTCTTAGAAGGGCCTGGATAAGCCATGCTTAGCTCAGTCGGATCACTCATCCTGGCTGGATACAGCTCAGGAAAGGAGCTGGAACTGGTCTCCCTGCACAGCTACATCTGAGTGCACAGATCTCCCAGCAGAAGGGGGTGTGAGACAGCCTGTTTGGGGACTGGCACCTCTTCCGTCTTTGAATTAGCAGCTCTGTCTTTGCAGAATATTCTGTGCTTTATTGTCCCTTCAATCCCCACCTTGGAAGATGAGAGGTGACATTGCGGAGAGCTCTGCGCTTGGAAAATGACTTTCAGAATTACGTTCTGGCAATTTGAAACTTTCCCTCTCTCATCTTCAGCCTCTTGGGGCTTTAATGGGAGACAGCAAAGTGCCTCTTCCTCCTCCCCTCTTTTCTTTTCCTTCCCTGTTCTGCAGCTGCAGCGGCTGCGATTCAGCAAGGTCACTCAACTCCATTGCCCCCTGCATGCAGGAGATCTCAAATGAAGGGGTGTTGGGAGCAGCCTGTTGAGATGAAACAGCCTTCGCTCAGCTCCAGCAAGCGAGGAAACGAAACCCATTCACAGTGGCTCCAGACCGGCCCACCGTCCCTGCGCATTAGCTGGGGAAAAGGCAAAGGAGGAGAGGAGCGAAAAGCAGAGTGAAATTACTCCATCCTTGAGCTGGAAGCTGCTGTCTTTTGTCTAGCAGAGGGAGCCCCAAAATGTGTGGAAGCAGGCCGTGTGGCTGCATCTCCCTTTTCCACTCCCTCTTGATGTTTTCACCAGCATCTCACCTTGGTTCTTGTTTCCTCTTAAATTCCTGCTGCCGCCTCCCCGTTGCTCCCCTTCACCAGCGAGGCAGAGCTGGCCCTGGCTCCCTCCGTCCTCTGGTCCCAGAGCACAGTGCAAAGACGTGGGACTTTACCCCTTTGGGCTCGGGGCTTGCCAGCGGCGTGATCTTCTTCCCAGGTGCCACTGGCCTTAGTCCTGTGCAGGCGTTAAGGGGAGCAGATTCAACCCCGGAGCTGAAGAGAGCGCAAACGAGAATGGAGAAAACTCAGCGACACTCAACTGATCTCGGGACGGTTCCCTGCCGCGGGTCCTGGGAAGCCACGTGGCTCACATAGAAAAAGACCAAAGGACATACCCTCTTTTTGTAGGCTGTGGTTTCTGCTGATACACTGACAGACTTGGAGGGGGGGAGTTTATTCCACGTGTGCAGTTTTACATCCGAAAAAAATATAATCCACCCGAATGTTTCACTGTGCACCCCACCACCGTGTCACCAACAGCCTGTGTTATACTTTCCTCCTCTTAAACAGCTCCCCCGGGCCACAGCAGCCCTGGCTTTTTCACAAAGAAGGGGGTAGCTTCAATTGTCTGTTGACTGTTTGCTTCTGTCTTCGATCTCTTCCTCCAGCACCTCTCTCCTGGCTGTGCGAGGGAAAGCCGGAGAAGCAGTATGCAGATATTGTCGAGCTCAACTTGATAGGTACTGTCAAAACTGCCAGAGTGTGGTGACAATAAACATTTTAGCTGGCTAACAATTTGCTGCAAAAAGGGTTGACCCTGAAATCAAGTTCTGCTGTAATGAACACTTTGTCTCCAAATATTTGCATTTTTGCTGACAAGGTTCACTCTCCAGGAGATTTCCTCCGCCCGTGAGCAATCTGCCTTCGTGCGAGATGGAGGATGGATGCGGTTTCCTGAGCCAGTTCGCTATCTGGTGTGCGAGAGGAACCTGCACGTGCCCGAAATCAGCAGAACCAGCGTGGATGGGCGATGCCCGACTGGGGGAGCCGCTCAGCTCCAGGGTGTTGCTCACTCTCTTTGAGAAAGCCCTTTTCTGTTGGGTTCCGCATGGCACTGCAATGCTGACAGCGCAAAACTGAAAGTTTCGATTAGCCTCATTTAACAGATGGGGAAATCGAGGCACATGGTGATTCGGGACCGTATTTGGACTGTCTTTGCTGAGCTGCAGAGGGAGCAGCTAAGAAAGTGAGAGTCAGTGCAGACTACCTGTCATCCAGGGCTGCCCCAAGCCAGCGGTGGGAGGAGGCCGACGCCATGCCGGCACTCCCAGCAGCTCGGTTTGGTGCTGCAGCTGCTCCGTTCCTCCGAGCGCATGGAAAGCTGGGGCTGCCCACTCTCAGTAGCTGCTGCACTGAATCTTCTTCCACCCTCTTCAAAGTGGCAAGTGATTTGGCCAAGGTTACACAGGCAGTCACTGGCAGAGCTAAGAGCTAAGTAGCGTCTTCCTTAGCCCAGAGTCCAAAAGCCCAGCTGGCTCCACTGTGTCAGAGAAGATGCTCAAAGTTCCCTTGCTGCAAAGGCAGAGATGCAGTGCTTATGCGTTTGAGGATTAAGTTTCTCAGGACAACTACATTTGCAAGGATGATCACCACCTTGGTGGCCATATTTTTGTCTGCTCCCATTAATGATGGGCAAACGATTCTCCCTAATTCCCCAGGGCCATGTTTCCAGCCTGGATGGGGTGGAGATTCACTTGCACGGTGCATCTCTGTGGAATAAGTGTCCTTCAAGGCTCACCTGAGCTGGCTTACTGAAGTCGAGCACCTCCTGTGCTCTGCACCAGCACAGGGAAAAGCTGCAGAGTTCAATCCCACAAATTCCAAGATGTTGCATGTGGGAATGTCCGTTGGCAGCCAGCGAGTGGGTCAGTGCACACCCGCATGGCCTCAGGTCTCACACGTGCAATTTNAGGACATAAAGGGAAGAAAAGCACAGCTTATTTCATTTTTATCTCCCTTTCCCCTCCCTGCTGTAATGAAAGGCAATTTTCACTAGCAGAGTGTTGTCATTTTGCTGAAGAAGAATTCACAGTTTTGGCCAGTGAGGAGTTTGTTGTTTGTTTTTTGGGTTTTTTTTNCCCGTGAGCAATCTGCCTTCGTGCGAGATGGAGGATGGATGCGGTTTCCTGAGCCAGTTCGCTATCTGGTGTGCGAGAGGAACCTGCACGTGCCCGAAATCAGCAGAACCAGCGTGGATGGGCGATGCCCGACTGGGGGAGCCGCTCAGCTCCAGGGTGTTGCTCACTCTCTTTGAGAAAGCCCTTTTCTGTTGGGTTCCGCATGGCACTGCAATGCTGACAGCGCAAAACTGAAAGTTTCGATTAGCCTCATTTAACAGATGGGGAAATCGAGGCACATGGTGATTCGGGACCGTATTTGGACTGTCTTTGCTGAGCTGCAGAGGGAGCAGCTAAGAAAGTGAGAGTCAGTGCAGACTGCCTGTCATCCAGGGCTGCCCCAAGCCAGCGGTGGGAGGAGGCCGACGCCATGCCGGCACTCCCAGCAGCTCGGTTTGGTGCTGCAGCTGCTCCATTCCTCCGAGCGCATGGAAAGCTGGGGCTGCCCACTCTCAGTAGCTGCTGCACTGAATCTTCTTCCACCCTCTTCAAAGTGGCAAGTGATTTGGCCAAGGTTACACAGGCAGTCACTGGCAGAGCTAAGAGCTAAGTAGCGTCTTCCTTAGCCCAGAGTCCAAAAGCCCAGCTGGCTCCACTGTGTCAGAGAAGATGCTCAAAGTTCCCTTGCTGCAAAGGCGGAGATGCAGTGCTTATGCGTTTGAGGATTAAGTTTCTCAGGACAACTACATTTGCAAGGATGATCACCACCTTGGTGGCCATATTTTTGTCTGCTCCCATTAATGATGGGCAAACGATTCTCCCTAATTCCCCAGGGCCATGTTTCCAGCCTGGATGGGGTGGAGATTCACTTGCACGGTGCATCTCTGTGGAATAAGTGTCCTTCAAGGCTCACCTGAGCTGGCTTACCGAAGTCGAGCACCTCCTGTGCTCTGCACCAGCACAGGGAAAAGCTGCAGAGTTCAATCCCACAAATTCCAAGATGTTGCATGTGGGAATGTCCGTTGGCAGCCAGCGAGTGGGTCAGTGCACACCCGCATGGCCTCAGGTCTCACACGTGCAATTTGTCCCAGTGTCGGGAATGGGGCAGAGCAGCAGCAAGGGTAGGATGCTGCTTTCTAGCTTTGGACTTCAGCATCCCAGCTCCATTGCTACAATCACTCCTTGATACCGAAAAAACAATCCCCAAGTGGAGAGTTTTTCACAAGGACTTAGGAAGTGGGAGATCAGGATTTCATTTCTACTCCTGCCACTGATTTTTTGAGGGTGGCCATGGGAAAGTCTCTTCATCCATTTTCCCTCTGACGCTTGGCTTCTCTATTTCGAGTAAAAGGTGCTCAGAGCCCACCCTGCCTCTTACTACGCCTAACAGCAGTGTTTGCCAGACTGGGGTTGTGATTTGCTTGAGATCCCTAAATTCCTAGACAAATACACAATAAATCGTAATAAAATTTCTCACTGCTGCAGGAANTTGGGTTTTTTTTACCCTATTCATGACAGAAATCTGTCGCGTTTCTGGCAGTGGTGGTAGCGCTGTGCCGTGGAAGGCATCCGGGCTCCCACCTTGGTGCTCTCCGGCTTTGCCGTCCCACTCCCTGCCTCCTCCCTGGGCTCACCATGGCCATCACCTCCCAAGGCAGGTCCCGTCAGCCGGTGACGAGCATCTCGGAGCAGCAGCCTTGGCTAGCTGGTCACCACGCGATTTTGGCATAGAAATACAGCAAGGTACCACAGAAGTACTCTGCTGGTGTGAGGGGGGAGAGTTAAACACAGAGTTTTTCATTAAAAACGCTCGGGGAAATGCAATACACTAAATGAGTATGAATTACTATGGGCAGACCTTGTAAACTGGGCACGAACAGGGTAGTTAATATCGGCGGGATAACTAAACGGGTGCTGCTGTGCCCGGTTGTGCCTGGCCAGCCCACGCGAGCCCTGCGAGGACACATGAGCCATCGCCCATCAAAAGCAAAGCCTGCTGCAGTTGCCCCGTACAAACACCCCCAGAGGAACACGCAGGCGTGCCCACGTCCCTGCAGTCCTTCCCCTATACTGTAGGTTTCTATCCGAATTTTTTTCTCATGCTTCTCATTTCAAGGGAGTTTCTCAGCACTGGCAACCATCATGATGGTCCTCTCAGCCCTCTTGGGTTTCTCCATCTCCTGGTAGATGTCCTAAGGTTACTTCTATTTTTATTCTCTGTTATAAACTCTGGGAGTCACTGGGAAGAAAACACCCTGGTTAAAGGCTACAAGCCAAGTTCACCGATTCACCATTGACTCCAAAGAGGTGATTTTCTCCTTTTCCTTCTTTTTCCCCTCATTCCCTCCTCTCCGGCACAGGACAATTACCACAGCTCTGAGACACACACCGCGAGCCCCTCGCCAGCTGAGCCGTTTCACCCTGTCCTCGTCACAAGCCGTGCTGGGAAGCCCATAAAGCACAAGGGAGGGATAATTACTAGTCCCAGCACTGCGATGATAATTAATACTCTGCTAAAAGGAGCGCTTGTCAGGTCAAGGAGCAGAAGGAGAGCTGGGAAAGCAAATAGGCAAAAATAAAACTTGAGCAAAGGTTTGCTGTGAGGAAGGGGTTGGGGCTAAGGGGGCAGGAGGAGCTGTGGGGTGCAGATGTCCAGGGGGATGGGGATGGGGTCTGTGCTCATCCACAGGCTGTTGGAGAGGAAAGGAAGTGTTTCGCCCCCCTCGGTGGGCTGTCGGGGAGCTTCAGTGTGCATCGTATCACAGGACCCCCTCCCATCCTCCCTTCATCACTAACGGGCTGAGAGCCAGGAAAACCCTGCAGCCAGCAACACGCTCCGCCAATCTGGACCAGAGCATATTTGCCTCCCCCCGGGGAAGTGAGAGGGATCGGGCAAAGATGCCCCCAGTTTTTGCCAGCTCGGTCGCATGGGGAGGCTGAGCAAATGCCTCCGGCTTCGGGGCTCCCTGGCAGCCCCCGGTGCAGAACTGCAGCTCTCGGTGTCACCTTCTCCCAGTCCTCTCGACCAGCGAGGGAAAAGCAGTTTGCTCGAAGGGGCTCTGGGTCGGCCGGTGTCTGCCAGCCAGGCTTCTGCCTCCAGCCGGGGTACTGCAGGAAAGGCCATTTATATTTTTCTTTGTTTGAATGACTGCGGCTCCTCCTTGGCAATTTGGGCTCCCTCGGATAGCCGGGAACATGCATCTTGCTGCCTGCGTGTCACAGGGACTGGAAGTGATTTCTGCACTCCTATTGCTCACTTTTAACATAAAAATCTCTTTCTCGGGGGAAAAAAAAAAAAACAAAAAAACCCCACTCTATTTTACTTTCCTTCTAAATATACCTATTATTTAGCAAACAATTTTTATTTCCCAGCCAGACTAGCTCAATCTCTGAGCGAGCATCCTGCAGACCTCACGTCAGAAAAGCAGGATGTTCAAACAAGAGCATCTGCTCATCCCATTCACGCATGCAGAGAGTTCCTTGTCCCCTGAATTACGGCTCTCCTCTCTTCACGAGCTTTCTGAATTTAAGAATGACTTCACTATTTGAGGGACATCAGAGTCCACCTTTTAATTGAGGTTGTAGAAGAAAACGTAGAAAAAATGTAAATAATTCCATGGTAGCAATGGGGATCTTGAAACCTAAACTTCATAAATCTAAACTCAATAAATCTGAGCAAGGTGAAGCATAAGAAGAAAGAGGATGTTAGCCAGGGAAACGTGGCCTTGGGGCTTTCCCCCAGCAGCGGCTTCTGGACAGCCTTGGGCAAACAGGTTCATTCTTCTCTCCCTTCCTCTCATCACCTGAATTACCAGCAAAATGCCGCTGTGTACGCCGCATATCAGCCCGCTTGCGACAACTGAGCTAAACCAAAAAAGGCAACCCAGAACCCATGGTAAAGGGTGAGAGAAACAGAGAAGCGCTGGCAAGGGAGAACAATATGTTTTCAGACAAGATTTAAAAAGAAATGTTATGTTAATACTAGTTTGGCGTCATACTGTCATAACACCATCAAAATGACATGCTGTCACCACTAATACGACTGTTTAGGGAATATGCAACATGAACAAAAAAGCAATTCGCTTAGAAACAAACTGGGATGAGTCTATATTGTAAGAAAACAGAAATATGTTGCAATCCAAGGGAGGACCAGGCAAACGCTCCCTGGTTTCTGGTGACAGTGGTGCAGACGGGGACCAGAAGCTCTGAACAGAACTTGCTCCTCGTTTTCCATGGCCTCTTAGCCTTCATTGGGATAATCTGCTCATAAGAGAGAAACAGTTTAAGGACAGCTGTTCTGGCATTAATTAAAAAGCCCTGCAGTCCTTTCCTAATAAAACCACTTTTCTTCTAAGATCTTCTTCCTCAATTTGTTTTAATACCTGTCCCTAATTAAGTCCGGTGAGAGGAATTCACTACTTCAAATGAGTTAAACATGGATGTTCTCAAGGCACCTGCATCTGAAGAAACTTATTTTTGAAGTCCATGAATTAAATTAAGAGGGGACATTTTCAAGCTGATCGCTCCCTTTTGATTAGCACAAACGAGCTGCTCTACCGGCGCTGCGTTAAAAATCGTCACGCTTGCTTTTCCGGCTAATTTGGAGAGAGTTCAGCCATTAGGGTGCTAAATAGTCACATTAAAGACTACAGACCTGTGAGTACATTAAGGCTGAGCCTCCTTTAAAAAGGAGATTCAGCATCACATCCCCTGAAGATGCCCCTCTCCATGGATAGCTGTGGAAACACGCTGCCCAACAGTGCTGACAGCGGCTTGTTGACCAACAAAATCCTGGCACGAGCCCTGCGTATCAGCCATGGCAACCGGGCTGACAGCGTGGCAATGGCAGCTGCTCTGCCCGGAACGGCGCTCTTAAAAATATCACGGCTGAAACCCATTAAAGAAAACAAAAATAGAAAATATGCAAGAAAACGAGGCTGCGTGGGAAATAGATACCAGGAAGGATGTTAGGTACATTTATAACTATAGCCTGCCCCAGATTTTCCTGGACTTTTAACCCAACACCTCTTCACTATAAGCAATCCAATTTTTTTTTTTTTTTTTAGGTTAGAAAAATGTCAAATTTCCTGCTTTTTTAAAAAACTCTTCCTAATGTGATCAAAATTGAGAGCTGAGTTGTATCAAACTAAAGCCAAATCACTGGTATCTGCTGATCTCCCAGGCTTGCCCAGATCTTGTTCACAGCACAGGTTTTCCTCCGGGCCATCCCTTTAGCCCCAGTCGGATCCATCAGCCGCAGAATCAGACGACGGGGTGCGAAGGGAGATGCTGGTTGCCTCACTCTTCCCAATACAGTGTAAGTCTGATAGAAAATGGCTTGGAGCCTTTCTGAGGGGCATCTTTAATGATAATTTCATACCTTTTGTCAGAGTCTGCAGAAAAGGCGATCAATCAATGAGGGGTGATGTGCCGGGACAGAGCGTAAGCTCCTGGAAAGCCACCCCATCTCCAGCTGAGCCTCGGGTGAGCTAAATTCATTCCTGGTGTCAGTCCAGTGAAGCACACAATTATGCAGGAAAGATTTCGGGCTGTGCTGTCTAGTTACGTTAGGCCACCGCACCAGGAGCTGGCGAGATTGCAGCCAAGAATTTGCTTATGGAAGAATGAAAAACTGCCCTGTTCAATCTCTTCCTTCCCACCTGCTGGGCTTTATCTCTTAAAACCTGAAAAATAAGGCAGAAAGATTTGCTCCGGGAGCTTTGACCCATGAGTTGGTTTTCTCACATTGCGAACAGCTAAGCATTTCAAAAAAAACAAGCCCAGGCTTTGCCATCCGGGATGAATTACCCGTGTTACAGCGGATCTGCACGGTGGCAGGCCGGTTTTTGCTGGAGCTGGGCATTTGCCGTGCTTTCCTAGAAACGCTCGCCACCGCTTTCCTTGCAACATTAATTCCGAACAACAGAGATGGAATGAAATGTACGTTTGAAAGCACGCCACGAGGCGGAGAGTAATATTTAGCTTTCCTCTCCCAGAGGTCTCACCTGTGTTGGCACTGATTTAAAGATGTTAGAATGGGATTAAGGGGCTAAATCAGATATTTTATTAGTTACAGGAGCCCATTTTCCTTGCTAAATAATTGAACGCATGCGCTTAAGGCCAGGGTCTAGGCTGGCAGGTGGAAGGAGGTCTATGAAACTCCAGGCTGAGATTTCACAGAGGATCAGATGGAGTTTGCGGTATCAGTCTGTCTGCAAAGACATCTGGTTTTCCTTTCACCCGGAGTGGACACTGCGTGTTACTGTGAATATCAGTTCCTGGGACATTTCTGACAAGGATTTACATGAAGAGATAAGAAGGTCTGAAATTTCTTTAGAGGAAATAATTTTTCTTCTAAATAAGAAAACAGGAGCTGAATTTGTCATTTTTTGTTAGTTTGTTTGTTGGCCAACTCTCTGTCTAGGATGAGAACTCAAAGGCCTGGTTAGGTTCAGATCTTCGTGTGGTGTTAGCCAGTCCAGGAAAAGAAAAAGCTGAGAAACTTGCAGAGAAATCGTTCTTATGAATTTTTCAACTGTTCTGCAGATTTAATAAATTAAAATACTTCTGCAAATACTTTGAAGCTTATTCATCTCGGATAACACTTGGTACCTTATCATTTTCTAACTGAGCTACAGAGAAAAACACATTATTATGGATTTTGTGGTAGATCCTCCAATTTATCAACATAAAAAGATTTCAAAGCAATAGAGGCTTTCTATATAAGTTAATGTGTCATATGCTATTTATCACCCAGGGTTTGCTGAGTCTGCGTTCCTAATCAATGACTTGACAACCTGAGTTAGTGAACACTTAAAGATTATATCTGTGCAAATTAAAAGATGTGACCAAAGCAGTTTCAGCCTCCAGGAGGGGACACTGGGCACTTTGGTCACCCGAGACGTCTTGCACATGTGAGGTTGCATTGCCCAGGGATGTGCATCAACGGTAAACATTATTTCCTCACAGCAAAAATCAGCAGAAGACGATGCTGAAAGACCCCAAGACTCAGTCAATGGTGGAAAACTTCCAACGTTCAAGGTGTATAATTCCATTCAGCCTCCTTCAACTCTCCCTGGGGCCAGAGGTGTCTGTCCTTGCAGCCATTCATCACATCCCCACCTCGGCGATGCTGCGCTGGTTTTCCGGCCATCTGCTACGCTCTCTCCCGGAGGTGGCTGCCTCCACTGCAGGTGAGTGACGATGGCATATGCAGGGTGTTATGGGCACTGGGAGGCTTAACGTCACTAAATAAATGTAATGAATATACACGATTTCGTTTCACACCCCACACCCCGCAAGATGCATTTCTACACTTCCATTTGATCTCACTGACTTACTGCAGCCTTGCTCCGTATAATCCACACGAACTCCACGTGCCTTGGAGTGGAGCCGGGAAACTTGGCAGGTACGAGCTTCAGGCGAAAGAGACCCCGGCACTGCGTATGCATGAACGGGCACCCAGCAAAGCCGTGCATGCCACTGCATGCCTGCCCTGAAAGCTCCCGGGGCTGCAGCATCCCATCTCCAGCCTCGACACCTCTGTGCATGTACACAAGTGCTTATGCTGTGTGGTGTACGTGTGCTGCATGGATGCAGAGCCAGAAACACGAGAACAGGCAGGGCAAGTGTTTCCAGACACATTTAACGGACTCTCGGGAGGGCCAGGGATGCTCAGCAGCCGGGTGCTGCCTCCACCTCGGCAGAGGAAACCCATCTTTTAGCTCATGACAGATTTACTCCTGTGACCCAGCGAGCGGAGGTCAGAAGACCCTGACAGAAAACAAATGAGAAATGACATCTTTCAGAAATTCCTGCAGTAACTTCTTTCCCCTCCGGCTGCGACATCTCTCCCACGGTGCAGAGCTGTGATGGAGGGGCTGGGCAGAGAAACACCCTCCCCAGTCTGGGTGTCAACCAGGATGTCTCCCCGGGGCTCCCCGATGCTTGCTCTTGGCCATGTTCTCCCAACTACAGCCTGAAGTGCTCCTCAAACTTTACACACTCTTGGGGCAATGCCCTGTAAAACCACCCGCCGGCATCTCCCATTGCTCCTGCTTTGCCTCACGCCGCTCCTTACAGCTCCTGCCGCCGCCGCGCCTGTGAGCAGTGAGTTATGTCCGAAATAAAACAGATGCATTAAAAATGACTTCATGCAGAAGCAGAGGCACGGTGCAACTTTGCACGCTCTTGTTTATGTCCCTCTATCAAAGCCCATGTCCCTCCCTGTCTCCTTCGGGGATGCACTTGAGGCCACTCATCTCAGCGAGTTGTTACGGGTCCCCATCCAAAATCCTGGCTTGGGAGCCCCTAAACACGAGGCAGCACATGAATGGGTGTAAATCATCTGAGCCCCACAAGGACTGAACCCCCTAACCCCTAACCCCTCCCATTTACTTTCCAAAACGTCCCCAGTTAGAAGGGGTGAACATATTTAGGGACACGGTAATTTATTGTATCCTTTTATGACAAGGGCAGTGCACCGTCAGTCAGAACGCAGGGAAAGAAATGAATTAGCTGGGTTAGTTTTCTTCACCGCTTAATTGTTCCAGAGAGGCTGAGTTCTGGGGAGGGTGATGAATCATTGTTTATGAAATATTTCTTCCAAGAAGATGATTTGAAAAATACATTTATAATTTATTGCAACCTCTTGCTTTCTCAGGGAACGGCAGCCAAAAAAGGAAAGTTCCTCCCTCCCCCGTTCGCCTTCCTTCAGTTCATTATCGCTATAATCTTATCTCCCGTACCCTCTCCTCACCCTTTGAATATTACATCTCCTCCCGCTTGTGTGTGGAGGTGTAGCCACGCGCGGGGAGCAGGGGGGGAAGCCAGCGGGGAGGGGGAGACTGGGAAAAATCGTCACATATTTCAGGCTGGCTCTATTTAAATGAGTTTGGGATTGTGCTTCTCTGGAGCAGATGGCCCTGGAGATAATGATGCCTGAGCAGCGGAGGCTGGAGCCCCTCTCTCCTGTTGCCATGGCAGGCCACGGGGCTGAAATGGATTCTGCTTATTAAATTTGCGAGCTCTTGTGTACTCAGGATGAATGGTGTTCAGTCATAAAGAGGCCCAACCTCCTAATGTCACTGGATAGTTTTATCTTAGAAAGCCAGGCACTCTAACTCTGCCAGACGAGGGTCTCATTAACCTATTAACAGCAGCCGTGGAGGAGTTCAACCCACAGGGGCTTTGGATGGGGAGAGCAGGGTGTTTCCAGGAACGTGCTGAACGCCGGCAGTCCTCGTGGTGTAAAAAACCCCGGGTGAGGGTGGTCCGTCAACTGGCAGCTCAAAAAGGGGAGAGCTTCGCTCCGCACATGGAGACCCGCGTGTTTCCCACACCTGTTTGTATGGGACCTAATGCAACAGAGCCCATCGGCGCTTCCAACGTCACCGTTAGCTCCGATATGAATATTAACAAGAGTTTGGGATTCACCAGGCCAGTGAGGTTTGCACAGGGCAACAGCCCAGTGTCTGATTTACAATGTAAACTCTGCTTTTTAAATCGAGATAGCATAGAAGTATGTACGATACTACCTGGGAGCCATGGCAAGAACTTGGTAGGATAGAGATCATGGTTCATGAAGGAAACTGCAGGAGGAGAAAATGGAAAGATTTGAGATTTAGAGGACAAATTTCTTAAAAAAAAGAGAAAGAAACAAAAAAATCAACGATAAGATTGGTGATCCTTTCTTTTCTGACTTTCCTGTAGAATGGGTCTTGGCTAACGCTCACATAGTGACAACACTCCTCTGAGAGACTAAAGACATTGCAGATTAAATAAAGGAGGCTGAAAGGCTTTACCCGAAAACTTTCTTTCGTTCTACAGAAAATTGTGGGTTTGGTTCAAGTAAATATTTATATGTCTGTTCCCGACATGACAGACAAAGCTGGCTGTTTCCAGAGAACTGGAAATGGGTGTTTCCTCTGGCTAGCTCTTCCACCCAACCCTTCCATCCAAAGGGTGCTTCAAATGACACGGTGAGACTTAAAAGAAACAATTAAAACTTTTTTATCAATATGAAAGCAAGTTTACTGACAATGTGAGGTGTAGCACGGTTGGGATTTTGTTTTCTGCTGTACTTCTTTGTAGAGCCGCCTTTCAGAAACACGCCGATGGTTTGGAAGAATGGAAATTTGATATGCAGTGAGACAACGCATGTTACATTATAATGCAGTTAACTTTGATTAACCAGAGGTTGGTAAAATAGCACTGCACTATATTTAGTTTCACATCACATTTTTTTACATGTTATTATGCAAATTTTTTGCACGAGTCTTATTTCAAATGCAACCCAACTCTATTTTCTTCCCCACTTGGGGGGGAATCTGCATTCTTGCATGGCCAACAAAAGCCCACCTGCCCGTGCTGAGCTGGGTGGTTTCCCTGCTCTGGCAGCATCCACCTGTCCAGCCAACCTTGTGATATAAAATAATCATCCCAAAGATTGTCAGCACTGGGATTTTTTCCCCAGGTGTGACACGGAGGTGAGGACTGCGTACTTTAGTGCAAGTCTTCCCACTCCAAAAGGAGCGGTCAGAGACCAAACACCTCCATGACCTAGTGATGGTCTGTTGCTGTAAAGTTGGTGGGAGATTTTCTAAGGGAAACATTTCCCCCCCATCATTGGAAAATGCTGATTTGTTGGAAAGACAAGCACTCATGGGATGAGAAATTGGGGTTGCAGGTCTTCCTTCTTCCACAAGAGGTGAGCAGGGAGCTTGACCTCTTTGAGTCTTAGGGCATCTTGGCAGGTAACTGCAGAGTCACACAGAAGGGGTTGGAAATTATCTAAAAAATCCTCCTCAGCTGCCAAACTCCTCGTCATGACTGCGTAAAAGACAGTCATTGCACAGGGTTGGTGCAAATAACCACCCGTGCTTTGGAAACATCATCCTGGCTGCTGTAAAGGAAGCACAAAAGTCAAATCCAGCCAGATTTCTTGGCATTCAATTCTCCCACCTTCTTGATCTTGAGGTTAATATTCTTAATGAAGTAATTGCAAAAGGGATATTCACAAAAAATTTTTTCACTTGTCAAAGCCAACTGAATATTTAGATTTAACACTCCTATTTATTTCAGTGAGTGCTGAGTATCTACATCCTGCAGTTGGCTTTGAAAATCGTGGTTTCATCCAGGGACTCTGGACATCTCCCCCATCAGCTGCTGGCCTCGGAGCAACTTCTGCAGCGTGTGCATCTTTAAGCCGAGATGATATGAAATCTAACCCTCGCTCAGCATCGGCTATTTAGAAGGCTCAGCAGACCAGAGGAGCAGAAACACGTGCCCTGATTTTCACAGAGCTCTCAATATACAACCCCAGCAATAGTGAGTAGATGCAATTCAAATTTCAAAAGGCTGGTTTGAAGTGCTGGTAAGGTGTTTATGCATTTACTTGTTTCCAGTTGTGTCCCTCAGCAGCTCTCCTGACCTGGGCTGACCACTGGAGCTGGGCTGCAGGTCAGCTTCATGGATGGGTTGGGTGTTAGCATGCATAAGCCCGCTCTGGCGCCCGTGTAGATGTAGTCTGTGACACTTATCCAGGGTCACCTTGGGAGGCTGTGTGAGAGCAGAGGACTGGAGCCAGGTCTTCTGCACGCCAGGTTGGTGTCCCCACCCCTGACCCGCTGCCCTCTTTGTTCTGAAATCCCCGTCAATAGGGAGGGTGGAGGAGAGGACAGGCAAAATGCTTCTGGGCAGCTGCCTATGAGTCGTGCAGACCATAGAAAAGGGATTAGCTCCGTCTTCAAAATGCAAATCCCCTTGACACACGCCAAGCTCACAGGCTCTCCTGGAGCCATTTGCCCAGTCCTGACTTACAGCTTTTACACAGGCGCAAGCTTGCCAACTTAACGTTGGAGGTATGAACACCGGTGAATTAAAACGGAGACCACAAATGAAAAGCCGATTAGCAGATATTAGAAGGACATTGAGACGAAAAGGCCACAGCAGTGGAGAAAGGCTTCTGACCCCCACCTTGGTTTGTAGCACGACCTCCTCCCTGATCTCTGCAGCTCCTTTACCACGTTCTAATCCCCTTGCACAGGGACAAGCTGACACCAGAGGGAAGAGGGGCTTCTGCAGACTTATCCGTGTCAAAATCCAGCCCCCAAATTACATAGAACCACAAGAAGAAAAGGGGACCACAGCAGGCTCCTTGCTCTGCAGACCAGCCCTACGCAAGGTGATTGTGTGCAACAGGAAGGTTCTCCATTACCATTAGGGAAAGTTTTCAAGGATTTATGGAGAAATGTGGCTGAGAGGCTTTCACGTGTGCTGGACATGCAGGAGCTGTCAAACGGAGTATCTGGAAAGCTTGCTCAAGCAATTGGTAAAGCTACCCTTTATCATCACTCTTACAGCCCAGACCTTCACATTCCTATCCTGCAATCAGCATTTACACACTTTTCCCTAAACTGAACACTCATTAAACTGGAAGACTTTGTTTGCCAAATCATCATTGTCTCTCAAGACCTGACTACCCATCAGATAGACTAAGCTGCTGTAAAGAGGTGGTCGTGGCCCGAGCTAGCAAGAGTTGGGATGGTCAATAAGGAGCTCCACCAAAGCTGCTGCAGTCCCAGCACTTCACACAAAGCTGAGCAAGGGCAGAAAATCTCTTTCCCTGATCCCCAGAACAGGCTGAACTTCAAATGGGCCAAAAGGGCAATCATGGCTTGTGACAAGGGAAAGACTTGGTGACTTCTCATCAACTTTACTTATTCTGCTGCTTTCTCCATCGTCCCTTGAGGAAGCATTTCTCAGGAGAGGCTGCCACAAGGTGGGTGAAGAAGTCCTCATGCTCGTGGGCTGGCATCAGCGCAGGGAACCAGAGGAGCAAGCAGGAGATGTTGAGACTGGTGATCAAAGATCACTGTGTATTTCCTGAGACAGTCAGTTTTATGCCTTAGGATTTATGAAGCAAACAGGGAAAAGTCACTTTAGAAACACTGGCAAAGGCAAGTTGAAAACACAGGATAAAGATTGGTCTTTTCCCTCCCTTTGTTACTAAACAACCAATTTGGAATCTGAGATTTTCTCGCTTGTAAATGTCTCTTGTGTCTTCCCAAAGTGGGACATACCCACAAGCAATTTTATAAATTGAAGACAAACACTTCAGTCACGAAGCCAGCTTAACTTCATAGGGAAAACAAGAACGGCATTAACCCGGCGTTCTTGAAGTAACGTTTTAGTTTTTCTGTTAAAAAATAAATTACTGACTGCGGAAGGAAGAAAGGAATCATTTTGCTGTGATAATTGCAAAGCACAGAAAAAAGGTAATTTTTTGCCTGACTTACATTTAGAGCATGTCTCAGCTTTTACCAAACAGCCTTGGTTACCAACAGAAAGAAAGCACTGAAATATGCAAATATTTAAAAACTAGCAAGCAAGTCCCTGGAGAAGAAGGAGCAAAAACGAAGCGGGGGAAGGGGTGCCAGCAGATACAGAGACATTGAGGGCTGGGAGCTGCTTTTCTGAAGCCTCTTGGAAGTTTTTGCTGGGGGCAGCCCAGGAAAGCAATGGCATGAGGACATCCTCTGAGGTCCAGCCCTCAAGCCGTCCTCTGCTCGCTTGAACCACAGAAGCAAATCACCGCCGTGCAGGCTGTGATGTTTGCAGCAGCCTCAGCCTGCCCTCGCACGCGCTCCAAGCAGGACATTTAAATACTCTTTAGGCTTTGGCAGGGACACTACAAAGAAGGGAGAGCTCGCACCTCTCAGCTCTTTCCCAGCCTGGATGAAGACCGGGCAGATATTCCAGCTTTTATTTACACCTGGCCAACATTGAAGGTTATGTTGCAAATCATGAGATCTGGTGATTTTATCTTTTTATTCCAATCAAGACATATACTCCAAAGCTTTCATCCTAGGAACTTTGCTCACCCTTGATGACAGGGTCTATGTCAGGTGACTGGTCATCCTCAGCCCAAGGAAGGACCATCTGTGAGGTGGCCTTGCTCAGCGAAAGCAGCTGTTTTGGTTTTTTTCCTTGCTCTTTGCTTGCATATTGCTAATAGCCTCAATAAACATGTTACACCAAGAGTGTTTCTATTTCTAAAATGCTTTATAGGCACTTATGGGTTTATTCTGTTGGGTGGTGACTCCCCTTGTAAATGGGCATAAAAAGGGACACGTTGAGGCTTACAATGCAACAAACCCAGGCAGGCTGCAAGTTGAAAAGAGTCAGAAGGAGATATTCCTTTATGAATTATTTGTGGAGCTGGGAAGGAAGTTCCTTGCCTGAGAACAAAATTATACACATTCAAAAAATTGCTAGAGAAATTTATGGAAGAAAATATCCCTCGAAACCAGCTTTGTGTCTCACGCAGGATTTTCTGGAGCCCCAAATCAGTATGGTTTGGTAAAGGATTTTGGAGGAAGCCTCCGGCTCTTCTTCCCACAGCCAGTTCCTATAGGCAGCAGTTCCTGTGCACCTACAAATCCCACGTGCATCCCTCCCTCCCCGTCCCGCAGCTCGTGCCTGGGTGTCCCCTTGGTGTCGGTGACACTGGGGAGCCCTGGCCGAGGTAGGTGGGTGGCGGAGGCGGGTGCGCGCGTCCGTGCATGCGTGTGAATCCGAATAGCTGGGTGCATTTTCTTGCCGGCATGCTGACACGGCTTCGCTTTTGTTTCCTGAGTAAATAGAAAAGCCACGGTGGCAGGAAGGAGAAAGGCAAGGCCGGGCTCGGCGAGCAGCGCCTGTTTACAATGACAAAGGGCTCTGCCACACTTCGGGGAGGAAATTTTCCTTCCAGACTTCAGGCCTCATTAAGTGAGTGGGCACAGCTAATAGGCTTTGTGTGCGAACGGCCCCAGCCTTGCAAGGTCCAGCTGTCACTGGGGCGAATGTCAAAAATAACAGCGGGCTCAGCCATTCTCCACCCCGCTTGGGCTTTAAAATTTATCTTTAAAAGGGGGAGGAGCAGGCAGTGAAAAGTAGCAAGCAATTAATAGGAGACAAAAGCAAATGGACCCGCCGGGGCTGATTGCAGGAGGGGGGAAAGTCGCCCGGAGCTGGGCTGGAGGGTTGGTGGGGAAGAAATAGAAAAGCTGAAGAGCCCCCCTTGACAAGTAGAAACTCATTGCGGTGATAAATGCACGGGCAGGGCTGGGAGGATGCTTAGGAATTGAGGGTCCCGGCGGTCCTGGGCTGATGCAGCCGTCTCCCTGCCACGCGTCTTCACTCCCCGAATTCTCCCTCACAGATGGTGACTCCAAAACAGCGAGCACATGTCTTCCCTCAGATAATCCGGAGGTCAGGCTCCTCCAAAGTTTAGTCTCTCACTGCCAGCAGAAAGCTGAAAAAATTATGCAGAAATAAATATGCTTCTATGTTTAACTTTTCTCTTTCACCCCATCCAATCTCAGCCTGCCCTGAAATAATATTTGCATGCGTTTGGTTTATCCCCCTGTCAGCTCCGTCTGGAGGGAGACGCACAAATGGCTTGTTTGAGGGTATTTGTGATTCATGTGATACATCAATGGAAAAAAGGATTTAAAATCTCCAGAACTTTTAATAGCTTATTGGGTCTTGGCATCCACAGTCCCGCAGAACGTGTCTGCTGTATTTTTAGCTAACCTTGAGCTGACTTTGATTTCAGGCAGCAGCATCACCACTCCACAGCTTGCCACCATCTCTTTGTTTTGAGAGATGTGCCCTCACTCCATACCTGAAGTTACCCATGTTTTTTAAATACACAGGGACATCCCTTCACTTCTACTGCTGGAGACTATTCTTCCATGAATCTTTGAGCCATTGGGTCTCTGCATCAAGGAAAGATTGTGCCTGATCAGTCTGAACTCATGACATTTACACAGCGCTTTGGTACTTCTGGGTAGGAGACATCAGCTACAAGCAGTGGGTTCTGTACATCAGAAAATTTAGGGGCCAAACTATGGTTTTCAAATGGAGAAGTGCTTTGTTTGTGAAAATCCTCCAGATCCCATGTCTGAAAAATGGTGTTCCTGAAACAAAGGCGCTTGCAGGGGTCTGCCCGTGCACAAGGGTTTAACTAGAGGGTTTAACATCATTTCTCTTTTTGCCAATTAGAAGTTCAAGCTGCAGGGACAGTTTGGTGTCCCGGCATCCCAGGAGTACAGGTTGGGGCTTTGCTGTCTCTAACGCCTCTGGCAGAGCTCCAGGCTGCAGGGAAGGGCTGGGATGCGCAGTGCTGCGAGGTCAAGGCAAAAGATGTCTGAGATAGACACAGTCCCAGAGGACTTCAGGGCACCTTCTCTGGAGCCAAGCAGCCTCGGAGAGGAGATGCTGGCACATCTGATTCAATTCTGGCTTCAAACAGCGGTTGCACACCTTTCCCGTGTCCCATTGCATCCTCTGTTTTCTCATGCAGAGATATACTGTGATAAAACATAAAGAGGCCCCTGAGGAGGAAGTTTTGGATGAGTTTGAGGCTCAAAATACGACCACAGAAGAGGTAAATCATGCCTGGAAACCCTTGAGGGTCCCTGAAAACAGCACAGAAATTTTGCCCGAATGAGTCACACTGGTGAGAGCTTGAGCTCTCAAAAGATGCAACAATACACCTTGATGGGAAGGAAGCGAGGAGAGAGCGCCTACTCCAAACACATCTGCTCAGATCCAGGGTTCAGCTTGTTGCGCTTGTACAGGGAAATCTGTGCAAACAAACAGTTATTGAATGGGTCAACTGAGCGAGCGGCTGAAGGAGCCGAACAATGGGGTGGTTTATTCACTTAATGTATGCCAAGGCCATTCACCAGGCAAGCACCTCTTAAGGAGCCACGTGACAAACAGACTCAATTTGCTGTTTGCCGAGGTCATGCATTTGGGATGCCGTGGATGATATTTGATAACGGGAGCTGCAAGGACGGCGAGGAAGCTGTCTCATTTCCAGCACCTCCACGGCGTCGGGTTTTTGTTCTGTTTAATTGCATGTCGGTAGGAGAGGGGGCTGCTGAGCTCCTCGTTGACAGCAATGTTTGTGGCTCTGGTGTTTTACCTCTCCCAGCCCTTTGCAAAATTTGAGAAGTCAGTGTGTGCTGCCCCACGTTGCCACGTGTCCCTCCGTTGCTAGTGCCTCCATCGCCAGCCTCGTGTCAAGTGGGGTTTGGAGTCCAACAGTAAAGGCAACACAGAGCCACCGGCATCCAGCGAAGGGCATGGAAAAAGTGGGCAATGAATTCAGTGTTTCATTCACATGTAACCTCAGCTTTCTCAGTGCTGCCAAACGCTCAGGGATCCAGCTATACAAACAGCGGGTTTGACAAATTCATCCTTTCCTCCTGCCTAAGGACCCTCCGTGGCCGCTCACAGCTTCCATGCATTTATTTGCTATTCAAACAGATTTGATGGATAACTTCTCTTTAAAATAAAGCATACGCACTGTTTATGGACCACGGCAGTCTCCAGTTGGAGTTTCTCTACTGCGTGGGGGTGAGATCACAGGCTGTAGTTTTTCCCTGCTTGCTGATGAATGGTTTGTTCAACCCTCCTTAGCCCTCAAAATCCATCGCTTGTGGTGAATGCCCACCTTTGGCATGGGACGGGGACTGGAGCTGCGAGGGTGGTAGGGATGGGGTTTTACACTATTTGAGCAGTTGGATGGGGTTGTGCTCTGGGTGAGATAGTGCAGAGCACCCGGAGCTGTTGGACAGCAAATGAACAGGATCCAAATTTCATTTTCAAGTATTACCCTGGATCTTCAACAAAAGACGGCAGGAGGGGAAAAGCGTGAGAACAGGCTGATGAAGAAGGGATGAGGAGGAACAAGAGAAAGGGCTAAAGTATGGACAGACAGATAGGGCAGGATGGTGCTGCATCACGGCGAACATCCCCCCCCCCGGCTCCCTGGGCTGGCGGCTGCTCCTGATCCCACGCACACCAGGGCAGCCGTGGGGACAGCCTTGCTGATGGGCTCCCCCCAACCTGGCACGACGAGGCGGAGATTTCGAGAGCCGCACATTGGCCGGCCTCACCTCTTTGCCTGCACCAGTGGTCCCCTTCCCCCTCGACGCCTGGGACCCGCCAGGATTTCCTACGCATCTGTATGCAAATCGCAGGCTGCCGGCACCGGGAGACGCACTTTGTTCAGAGCATCCCCGGCACAGCTGCTCCGCTTCCCCAGGGCCAGGCAGGCTGGCAGGAGCCCCTCCGGGCTGGCCGCACCGCAGGGCTTGGGCACATGGAAACGCCAAGTAAAGCATTGCACAATCTTAGAAGACCCCAAGTGCTGCCCATCCCACAGCCACGGTCTGCCATGAGTATATGCAGCGCTGAAGGGTCCTGGATAGGGGCAGGGAAAAAGAAAACCTGTTTTTATAAAGCATCGGGATCGGTCTCTGGGGAAACAGGAGGTGGCACAGGACAGAGCCAAGTTAGGGAGCCTAGAGCATTTTCTGTATTGATGTGGCTCCTCGTGTCCAGCTCAGTGCCCGGCTGGGAAATGATCTGGTCCCAGGCTGGAAGACAAATTCTTGCAGCTGAGACTTGGTTGCAGCCCAAGAGACACAGAGCACAGCCCCCCCTGCTCCCAAATATGATACCTTTGGTTTTCTTCAGTATCTCAGCCAACAGCCTCCTTCTTCTGCCTCCGTCTTGGAGTCTTTTTTCTGTCAGAAACACATCACATCCTGAAAAAAAAAAAAAGCCCATTGTCTCAAAAAACTGTTTATTTTCAGCAAGAAATGTTTACAGGGCCTCAGTGAGTTCCCAGCCATCTCTGCAAACAGAGAAACCAGAAACACCCTGGGAGGTGATTTTTCAATCTACCAAGACAGGAGCACTAGAAATCTCTGGTGATGCTAAAATGAGCCATTGCTCCCCAAAACAGAGGATAACATTAGAGGCACTGGTCCTGAGGAGCCACCTGGGATGGTTGTCTGATGGGGGACGGACAAACCACAGCAGCCCCATGGCTTCACCGAGCCCTCCTGCACCTGGGCAGCCCCCACCGCCGCTCCTCACCATTGGAAACCATGGCAGCTACTGGGGGAGCAATAGGAAACCCCCACCATTGGGGTCCCTGGTGCTCACAGGATGTGCAAAAACCAGCACAAGGTGACTTTTTACCAGTGTCAGGTTGATGGTACGGCCCCGTGCGCAACAGGGGTGGCCAACCTGCGTGCAAATTCCTCATGCCTCTCCAGTACCCTCTTCTAACCCAGTTGTCATTTGCAACTCAAACAGCCGGTGCCTCAGGGGATCTGTTTATTTTTCTTCTTTCTACTGGACGAGATTCTCTGGCTCAACACTTTATAAAAGCAGATTTTATTTTTCCCTTCATCCCATGTGACACAGATGCAAATGGGGAACAGTAGGATGCCAGCTTATCTTTTATTTGTGCTTTTAGGTTATAATTGCAGTCTGAATCACTGACTTTTAAGTTATGCTACGTTCTGCCTCAGCAGAGAAAGGGAGAGGAGCGGAAGCAGGGAACGATCCCTTGAAGTTCAGTAACACCAAGCAGCTTTGCCTTCAGACAAAACGGCATTTGCAAATGTTCCTCCTGTTCGTTAAAGGCACAAACAATTTCCGTGATGAAATAATAAAGAGAGTTAATTGAGATGGAGGAAAAAAAATAAATCAAACAAGAAAGGCTGCTTTGGTTCCTGTGTGACCATTGTGCTCACGATTGCGGTATCCATTTTCTAGCTCCGATTTGGGGAGTTCAGAGTGTTTCACCCCACCCCCCAAAATCACCATTTTGGTGGGTTGCAAAGCAAAGCTCTCCAACCACATCGCCCCCATCTCCCCGCGCAGCCCTGCCTGACGCTGGCAAGCTGTCTTTCTGCTGTCACCGCATCCGTCCCCGCTCCTGCCGGGGCCAGCGAGTCCAGCCACACCGCGACCTGCATTAACGCATCCCGCAGGAGCCAGGGCTGCCGGCCCCGCACAGCCACAGACACGGGAGGCACTAAAACAATCTCAGCCCCGCCGGCTGCTCCGGCAGCGTGCGAGACACCTGGACACCCTGGGCGCTTGGTCCCTCCTCCCCGTCCCTCCGCAGGGATGGAAAGCGGGATGTTGCTGTAAATCCCCGAACAACATGGGCTTGGCTGTGGAAAAGGCATTTTCACTCAATATTGAGCCTTAACTTTGTTTTGAAGGATGTACGTGTTTGATTAGCCAACCTCAGCACCCCCAGAGCATCAGGTCAGGGTAATTAGAGACCTTGTGTTAACGATAAACAGTGTCTCAAGAGCCTAATTGACACTTCCAAGCCCACGCATGTTGCTAATTGCCAGAGCTGGACACGCAGCCCCTGAGTTAACCCATATGAAACCCTGCCTAGGAATAAGAGTTATCCCCTCTATTCCCAACACTGGGAAATCTCCAGCACTGGGACAGGGGGAGAAATGTAAGCTGTTGGGATGGGGGCTGTGAAATGCAAGATCTTGGGATGGGGGCTGTGAAATGTGAGGTGTTGGGATGGGGGCTGGAAAACACAAGGTGTTGGGATGGGGCTGGAAAACGCAAGGGATGGGTACTGTGAAATGCAAGGGATGAGGAAGGGTGTTATGTGCCTTTCTCCTCCATTAAAAGCCTGTCCCGAGGCTCCTGAGCAGACAATACCATCGCGCACTGCCCCGCATGCCCCCAGCAATGACCCCGGAGGACCACCCTCCTCGGAGGTGAAGGGTAAGGCGGCCGCCCCGCTCCATCAGCCCTCTCAATCTTCCCCAGACAAAGCTTGTCTCGGGGGAGCGGGTCCTGGGGATGGGGGCCAGGGCAGGGCTGTCTGGTGGGAAGCGGTGAGGCTGGGTCCTGCGGCAGATAGTTTTGGAGGAGAAGCGGCAGAGCAGAGGTGAAAGGGCAGCGCCCCCCCCCTTCCCACCACCCCAGCTCGCTCCTCCTGGCCTTTGCTCCTCCGTCTTGCTGCTCCCCCCAGCCTGCCCTCGGAAAGAGGGAAACCCCAGCACAATTCGTTGAGTACTTTGCTCCCAGATAATTTACGGATGCAGCATCTGCCGGACACAGGGGACACCGTACTTAATCTTAGTTTTCACGCCCTCTAGCTTCTTTCACAATCAGTTTTGGGTTTTGTTTTTTTTTTTTTTTTTTTTTTTTTTTTTTTTTTTTAAAAAAACACAAAAAAACAAATAAAAAAAAC
>VYXH01004686.1:532374-559500 GCA_013397275.1 Burhinus bistriatus
CAGGATAGCAGGCCCGTGGCCTGGAAGGGGCCCGGCTGCCGCGGAGGAGAGGGCAAGGGGGCAGAGAGTAATTTATTTACTCCTTACAATGTGCTGTTTGAACAGACTCCTAAAGAAAACGGAGGAGGAAGCAACACTCTGCCAGGCGGGAGGAGGAGGAGGAGGAGNAGGGCTCAGCCCCTGCGAGAGGTGCAGCCGCATCGGCTGCCCGGGGCACCAGGGAGAGCAGGAGCAGCATCCCGGGCACCATAGGATGGCCAAAGCTTTGCCTTTCCCCCAGGAATGAGGTGTCGAGGCAACAGGGTCACCCTTTGTAGCTCCAATACCCCAAAATCCCCAGGCTTTGCTTAGCTGCGGTGCCCTAAAAGTGGGGTTTGCAGGTTTTTTGCCCCTGCTTTGTGAAGTTTTGATCAGTCTTATCTATACAAATGTCTATAAATCCTTGTGGGTATATAGATGTGCATACATATTATAAAACTTTAAAATAGAGACCGTACTTTTGCCCCAGCAAGAATAAACATAAAGCAATTGTTTTAACTGCTTAGTCCCCTCCCAAGTGATCCCAAATATTAGAGGATGAGCATAGTGAAAGGGAGAGGATGGGCAAGTTCATCATAAACACCAAAACTTCCTGTTGCAAGAGACACTTTCCTCCTCTGTTTGCAGCTTCCGATCAGGAGCGAGTTCGGTACGTCCCCAGCCCAACAGCCTGCTGGCTTTACCCAAAAAACCTCTTATTTCTCGCTCACTGATGCCGCCCCTCAGCACTGCGCCTGCTGAGCGGGGTCTGACAGCCCATCTCAAAGCCTCTTCACAGCCTGCGACATCTTCTTACCTGGGAATTCCTGGTTTGAGGAACCACCTGGCCTTTCCTCTTTCTGTAAGATGGACAGAAAAGTACTTTTCAGCCTGGGGAAAAGTTTCCCTGTGAAAGGTTTTATTGCTCACATATGAGACAGTCACTAATTGACCTTTCAAATGGCCAAGCCGTAAAAACGGGAATGGCGAAGAGCTGTAACTTTAAGGGAGATAAACAATATTGTGTTCCCCCCCGCTTCCTCTTCCAAATGACCATTTTCTCCTTAGCCTGAAACCACGGGATGAAGGGCAAACTCAAATTGAGGAAGGAAGCTTGATGATTTCTGATGCTTCCATTACTGCATAATCAGAGACTGAAACTGCAATCAACAGAACCGCCTTTGCAACCCAGCAGCTTTCAAAAAAACTCAAGTGAAAGGAAGATAATTTTCTTTGTGGGACTTTATGTTCCTGAACCACCACCTCCCTTCCGCCCTTCTTTCTTAATGTTTGTTTAGAAAAGAGATGTGGTGGAGGGCCCTGAGGAGACGTGCGGACTCTGGATGAGCACAGCCAAAGAATGGTTTGGGTTGGAAGGGACCTTTAAAGGTCATCTATGCAGAGATCCAGGGAAGAGTGATGTGGGACAAAGGCATTGCAGCCCTGAGAAGGCAACTGGTCACCAAAGAGGCTGGAAGAGTGACTGTATTTGTTCAAAACTGCAATCACCCAAAGGATGAGGAGACCAGAGGCGGTTTTTTTCCTTTTTCGCCTTGAATGAACCCATTTTTTGAGTCATCCCAGCCAAGATCTGTCCCTACACCCTAGCTTGCCCCTGTAAAAAGCACCAGTGTCCCATCTCCATCGGGGTTTCAGCTGGACACCACTACTTTAGGCTGGTGATCTGCGGCAAAAATAAGTTTGTGCTTGCGGGGAAAACTCAGCCTTGAACATAACTGCGTTCCCCGAAGCAGCGGTGTGGGGTGTTTTCTCTCTGTTGAGATCCAGATCTGATCCCACCATGTGGGAATTAACTGTCCAGCTAAAGAAGAATTAAAAAAAAAAAAAAGGTTTTTTTCCAAACTGAAAAGAGTTTTGCCCCTCTGCCTAGACCTAGTTGCCAGCATTGAAAGGAGGTCCATGGCCAGTGCTCTGCTTGCCCAGCCAGCCTGGGGGATGCTGAAACAGGAGCTGAGAGCTGGGACCACAGTCCTCAAGCAAGCCAGACCACCAGCCGTTTTCCCCCCAGCAAGCACAAGCCTAGGGGTGTTTTTTGCATGAAGATAACTGGCTGATATGGATTTAAAAAACCTGGCTCTTTCTCTAGCAGATTAGGATTATTGTCAATATTTTATACTGCTGAGGCAGCTTCTGGGTCTTTCTGAAGTCCTGGGAAAACCTCCAGATTGACACTTCTAAGGCTACAGGATATTTTTTCCAGGAAATCAATGCTCACAGATTGAACCTGCTCAGCCTTGCCTGGTTAAGCCAAACCCTTGAAAAGGCACCAAACTAAGCCGGGACTGGCAAAGATCAAGTCGAGACCCGGGCAGCCCCAGCGTGCTCCTGCCTGCAGCACACAGAGGCAGGCAGGATCCAGCCTGCCTTTGTGTTTCAGCAGCAAAACTGCCTTTTTCCATCATTCCCAGCTAGAATTAGTGTTTCTTGGTTTAAGCCTCTCCTCTGGTGGGACCTCTTGGTAGGAGTGCTGGTTTGGCTGCCAGCAGATAACTGGGAGGTGCTGTGACAAGAGGGTAGATGATGTGGAAACTCGATGTCTCTCTTATCCATCAAGACCAGCCGAGCAAGCAGTGCTGTTTTGTGCCCATATTGGCTATGCTCATGGCGACCTGAACTCCTGGAGTCAGGTGATTTGAAAGTAAATATAAAGATTCCATATTTTCTTACATTTTTCATCTTACTTTAGCCAGTGTTAAGGCTTTGGCAGGGGAAGGGTGCTCAATTGCCGCACGCTGGGGCCGCAGCAGCAAGCACGCAATACAGCAGAGCCTCGCATCCTTTCATCTCCGAGTGATGGGGCGCAGACCGGAGCACGCATCACTCGCTCTCCTCTTGAAAGCATCTCTTGGCTTCAGAGGCTTCCCCGTCCCCTTTGACAACCACCTCAAGCCTTTGTAGGCGACTATCAAACTCTGCCACACGCGACATGCGCCGCCAGCTATTCCCTCCGCTGCACAAAAAGCATCACTTTAAAGGCAGCTTTTGATTGCATTCCAGTCGGTGGATATTTGAATAGCCTCCGAGCAGCGGCGGTTTGGTCTGGCTAGAGGGGACCCCGCTGCGTGCCCTGGGCACACCAGGGGGGTTTGAAGGATGGTGGCGGCTGCTGCTGGCAGGTGAGAAACACCCATCACTGTGCGAGCAGCCCACCCTGTGGGATCATGGGGCTGTCCATCCCCCTCGAGCCTCTCCTTGCCCTCCTGGCCAAAGCACCAAGACGATTCCTGCAGCCGTTTGGGTGCTCCGATGAGGCCGGAGTTTGAACCAGGGGTGCAGGAAGGGAGTAGGAGGAAGGCAAGGGGACATCAACATCACCGCCCAGCTCCCAACCTGCTCCGGCTTTGCTCCCCGCCACTGGGTCAATTTTTGCATTTGGGGTATTCTTACCCCTATGATTTAAGTGACTAAAAAGTGAATAAAGCTCCTACTACAAAATTACATGAGTACACTTTCCTTTTGCACCATGGAAATGACAATTGAGGTTGTAAGACAGTGGCAGCCTCAGCTGCCCAGGTTTCCCATTGCTCATGGCTTTCAAAATACACAAGGTAGCAATTTTTTTTTTTTTTTTAACTACTACTATTTTTGCTGGAAAATTAAGTTTTACAAGGACTAAATATAACAAATTTAGGTTGAGAAAATGCAAGGAGGAGAGTGGACTTAAAAAATGTCAAAACACTCTGATGTAGCATTTTTAATGAAATGTTTCACTTCAGAAATGCCAAAACATTTTGTTTTGACATTTCAAAATGAAATTTAATGATATTTTTTTTTCTTAGAAACAGCATGGATTGCTTTGTAATAACCTGAGTTAAAGAAAAAGGAAAGAGGAGAAAAACGCAAAGGCTTGATGGCCACCAAAACAAAACAAACTTTCACCATCCTTCCAGCGATGCGTTGACATGGAAAGAGCATCTCCTTCCCTCCTCCTGCCATTTTGCCAACAAATTTAAGCATTTTCTGTTTCACTTCACATCGCACTAATGAGCTCCCCTGCTTTTCTGCTCCAAAAACAGACTCTCGCCTTCTCCTGGCTTCCAAGATCCTCCCTTCTGGAGACACTCTTCCCAAGCTTGGCCTTGCTGGGGGAGCAAGGTTTCCTACGAAGCTGGGGAACATCCCTGTGCCCATGGGCGTGCTCAGCCCACCGCAGCTCTCCTGCCCCTGAGAGGTTTTAATACAAGCAGCAGTTGCTTTCTCCTCCTTGGGAGAGGAGCTGCCACCTCCAGTGCTTGTGTGCTGAGCATCCTGCAGAATGAGACCTCTCTCTGCGGGATCACCCGCGTCAGAAATCGCCCTTTGCCTTGGGCTCGTGCCACGCTTGGGAGGCAGAGCTGTCCTCCCATCCTGGAGGAGCTGGAGCACAGACATTGTAGGTGACTTGAAATGTCCCAAATGTTCCCTCCCAAAATGTTAGGCACGGCAGTTTAAAACACAGTGTGCTGGTCTAGCCAACTACTCTTACAGGACAGACTAGAAGAGACAGAAGCCCAGTTTTCCTGTTGCGTTCAGAGGGTGTGGTTCAGGAGGGCACCCAAACCTCTGGCAGGGCAGAGGGGTGAGCGCCGGTCCATGGCCGACCTGCAGCATCCTGAGCCCTCCTCCTCTGCAGACACAGTGATAAAATGGACCGTGAAAGTTTATCAGCCATGAACCAAATGGCTGTTTACATGTGTTTATTATGCAGTTATTTGCGATCCGCAACCTTTCTTCTAATGCCTCCTTCATAATAGTCGCTACCCTGCGCTGAGCCCCTGTAGACTAACATCGAACGGTGCGGATTCAGGGAGGTGGGGATGCATTTCTGGAAGCAGACTTCACGAAAAGGAAAGAAAGAAGCAGCTGAATAACCCTTGACCCCAGGCCTGGACCACGGGGCACCAGGCACCCTCAACACATTTTCAGATGTGGGGTGGGACCCCTCAGCCTCCCACAGGGCAAGGGGACCCCATCGCATGGCATAAATCCAGGCTGAAGCACAGATGCCAAGGACCTCCCCGGGGAAAAATAACCCTTGCAAAGGGAGAAATACAAGCAGAAGGAGTTGCAAGCTGTGAAAAGAGCAATTGAAAGCTCAAATCCCCAAAATGGAGCGAGTCAGGTCCCTTTTGCAGCCACCTCCGGTCGGCTCCCAGCCCAGGCATGAGCGGCTGCAGCTGGGGGGGACAGGAGCTGGGGCAGCTTTTGGCTCCTAGGAAAGGAGGATGGATGGTTTCCCTCTTCCAAGTAAAGAGGTGACTCCTTGCAGGGAATAGCAAGAGCTGATGTAGTTGTGAGCAAATACGTAAAACCAAAATATGTCAGAAAGAAACAAACCTGCCTAAGGAAACAAGTGCAGACTTTGTCACTTCTTGTTGGAAAACACACACCCAAAGAGGCGGTGGGGAGAGCTGGTGGCATCTCTCCATGGCAAGCTAAACCCAGCAAATCCTGGCAAGCTGTCGCTGGGCAAAGGAGGTATCAGAGACCTGCGTAACCCTGGCCCGTCCCCGAACCATGCTGCATTAGGCTGGCGCAGGATCCAAGCTTAGGAGAAGGCAATCAAAGCCCTGAGCAGCCCTTTATTTTTGAGGCTCAGATGCACATGTTTCACCATGGGATATTTCGCTTTGCTCAGTGCGGAAAAGATCAAAAATAATTAATTGCTTGCACACCCCCTGCACATGCAGACCTGTATTTACATATGGAAATTAAATCCTTGAGTATGCAAAGCCAAGCACATCCAATGGATTTACATCAGGCTCCTTACCGAGGCTTGCTTGGAAGTGGCTCCGTAGCACCAAGACTCAGGGGCCGCGCCACAGCGTGTCCCCGGGTGGCTGATGGCAGAGGGACACGAGAGTGTTTGAGGATGCGCTTGGCCACGGTGGGTACCCCTGCAGCAAGGGCATGATGTGCCTGGTTGGCTCCGTGTTCCTCAAAGAGGGAGATTGGACCCAACACCCTTCCATTTGCTAACGAGAGTTCTGCATCCTATTTAAAGGACAGTGCTGCCTATTAACCAATTTACTCTTTTCTAATTGAAATTATCCAGTGTACCAGGTTTTGTGCTTGCAGCTGAGTGCTCCCAACCGGCCACAGTCTCAGTGAGAGGAAAAGAGATTCAAATACCCATCCTCTGCAAGGAGAGGCGTTTTGTGGTGGTACGAAACTAAAGGGAGAAAGCAACATATCCCAAAATGTGAACTGTCCCTTTAATTTCTGTCAAGGCTAAAGCCCACAGACTACAAAAACAACATTTTAATTTAAATTCCGATTCCACATTCATTCATGGGAGCTGGCTCTGAGCGGGGATTTCATTAAAGGCTTTAATAGATTTTATAGGACTTGTCAGATCCGGAAAGGTTATGGAGCAAATGCATTTTCTCTGCTTCCAGAATTTCAACAACGGCTCGGTAAACAAATTTACCATGAAAATGCAAAGAGTCCAGCCTTGTACAGACAAGGAGAAATGAACTTCATCTGAGTGACTTAAAGGCATCAGGATGCACTGTCTGTCCCCTTCCCAACTCACTTCGCTCCTTTCCCTTGGTGTGCTGGGCAGCTTAGATGGTGTTTCTTTTTTTTGGTGGAAAACCAGAAAAGGAGAAACAACTTTTTCCATTGATCAGACTTGGATTCGGAGATATTAATAAATGTCAGCAGCTTTAGCAGCAATGCATAGATGGGGTCTTAGGGGGGGCTGCTGACAGACCTCTTGTCCAAGAACAGCTCAGCCCTTGTGTGAACAATTGACTCGGCGCGGTGAGTTCTGCAGCTAGAAATGATCTTGTTAGAAAACCCCTACGTATTTGAGGACAGATGTGCATCAGCTGGTGAAGGTGGTGGTGGTGCGGGACAGGCGGTGAACAGTCAGGAGAGCTAGAAACAACCTCAGCTTTGCTCCTGACCCATCAAAGGCTGCATCACCCCCTGTTTCAGGGTCTTATTGACCACTCCTTTCAATTCAGCCGGGAGAGCGATGGTGATTTTGGTTGAACAGCCATATATGCACAAGCTCCGACCAAATATCATTTTGCCAGAGTCTTTTCCACCTGTTTTTTTGCCCTTGACAAATCAAGCTTGAAGGCAGGTCCTTATGTGAGGCTCGGGAAGGAGCCCATCAAGGCTGAGTGGTGGAGGTGGATGTCCCACCATGGGGACATGGTGCTGCTCGGCTGCGGGATTGGTGCTGGGATGGCCAAGCTTGCCACTCACGGTGATCAGAAGGTGTCAGACATCACTGGTGAGAGCCAAACTGCAGGAATCAAAGGCTGATGCCTTGGCAACCGAGTCGTGGTGATGCTGAATAAAGTGAAGAAAAGGCCTCTTGTTTTTGGATGAGCTCTGCAAACAGAGATGAATGTCAGAGGAGATTTTGCCTGAGTATCGTTTATAGGCTGTATAGTGGCATCACAGGGAGAAATCAGCTTGGAGAAAATTATAACTAATGCAAACCTCCAACCAAAAACCTTTTTTCTGTTGGAGGGTAAGACAAGTTGATGACTTTATTATTATTATTACGATGATTATTTTCCCTCCTTATGACTTTGCAATTTGAGATTGACAGGTCCTAACACAGCTGCTCTGGATCCTTTCCCAGCTCCACAAAGAAAGCCGTAGCGTGAAAAGCAGCCAGGCGGTTCAAGAGCCGCTGGCGGGGTGGGAGCGGGGACCGGTGGCTCGGTGACAGAGGCCCCATAGATGCGGGACCCAGCGCCGAGAGGTGTCGAACATCTGGGAGTCGCTTTCACCGGGAACAGGCGTTGCAGGTGGCTGGGGATGTGCCTCATAGCTATGCTGTAATTAGAGGAAGCTGAGGAGAGAAGCAGATTTAAATCAAGTGACTACTGAGTTAAAGCATGAGAATTCCCCGTGTAATTTATGGTGCATTAAATAGCCTAAATATTCTGGCCCGTGAGTTACTCTAGTAGCTAATAGCTCTCATTTTGAGGCAGTTTTTTTCTGTGATTCACTTTAATCTTGATTTTTTTTCATATCCAGCATGTACTACGTTAAAATTTCATCCTCCACTGAGTGGTATATACTTCAAATGACCCATGTCAGCTTGCTAAACTCCCGTTTCATCAACCAAGTGTGAAGCTTTAAACCAATTCACCAAATAAAGCCTCCAAAAGCACTTTAGGAAGCCTCGGCATGGCTGTACCTGGCAGACACATACAGATGTGGCCTCAGGGTCCTGCTGACACATCTAGGACACACAGACAGTTATTTGAAAGGTATCGAACAGCCTGGATGGTCCTTCTGAAGACTCATCTATCCCGGCTCAAGAAGGGGTATCAGACTTGGTGCAATCAGTTACAATGCAGAGAAAACCACGTTGCGTTAATCCAGATGAGCACAATCGGCACACACAGACCAGAGAGTTGCAGATCAGACTGACAAGCAGAGAAAACCTCTGGATGTCCCTGATCCAACCTCCTGCCCTGACCAGGGCTACATTCAAAGTTAACTCAGGATGTCAGAGCCTTGTCCAGTCGAGTTTTGAAAATCTCCAAGGATGGAGATGCCACAGCCTCTCTGCCAGCACAATTATTGCTTCAACTCTGTCTCCTGCAGTCACATCTCCTGACTGTGATGGACCAGCTCGTACCAAAACTTTTGGACTGCTCTGATGTGAAGTTTGGTGGGAGCATCCCCCTCCACTCTCCCGCAGGCACTTACAGGTGTCTCCCACGCACACACCACGCAGATCGCTCGGAGCTGGAGGACACACAGAAAACTCTCCCGACCCCGTTCAGCAAAGCCTGCAAACTGGCCTGAAGTCAGGACAGGGCTATGAGCTGGCCAGAAACACCAAGAGCCAACGGGCTCCTTCAGCCAGCAGCCATTAGCAGGAAAATACTATCCAGAGCAGAAGTCACAAAGAAATAGGAAAATCTTTTCCCTGCTGCCATCTACAGTTTGGGTTGTGGCAGGAGGCTGGGCTGAGAAACAGGGGGAAAGGCAAGCAAGAGAAAGGCTGAACTCCAGATAACTGTTACAGCTCTTCTGAGCAAAGGCTTCTCCAGCAGCACCCGGGAAGTTGCTGCCATCTATTGATGTAAGGGACACGGTGTCCGGCGCAGGGATGCTCTCAGCAGCAGCCCAACAGAAAGGGTGGTAATAACTTCATTGCGAATAAGATCTGATGAGGTGCGCAGACCTGAGAGCCTGGGACACACGGCTTGGTCCCCACTCTAAAAAGCTTTGCTCTTAAAAGAGGCCCAAAGCTGGCCACAAGCTTGACGTGCTGCAAAGTACGTCTTGCTCGGTGGTTTCTCCTCCGGCTGAAGTTAGAGGACAGGGTCTGAAACACCTTCAGGCAGCCTCTTCTGTGCTTCTCTGAGCTGGATTTTCTAACATTAACTCATCACTGCAGAAAGTCCTTGCCCCCTCTGATGAAGACCATGAGCCCCAGTGACTGTGGTCCCCATCACCGTGCCGTACCACTCCAACATGCTCTTTTGTGTCCCCAGCAGAAGTTTTCCCCAAAGCCCTGGTGGAAGAGAGCTCTGCCATGCCAACGCACCAGAAACAAGGCCCACACACATATCCAGAGCCAGGTGGCCAGGAAGATACCTGCCTTTCCCCTTTCCTGCCTAAAACACCCCCAGAGCCGTGAGTTCATTCTCACAGAGTGTTTTTGAGCCAGGCTGGTCTCCAGCTCCCCTGCCCTGGTGTCCTGGTTCAGATGTGATGATGTGAGGAGACACTGTCTTCTTGGTGCCACCGCCTGAATCCTGAATGCTGCTCCACAAACTCCAGATGGGATTTTAACCCTGTTCCTCCTCCAGGAACAGTGACATTTTTAGTCTCATACAAATCCTCTTCCAGGACTAACTGATGGCAAATGGATGAATCCCTACATCTGCGCCTCCTCGGGCACCATGCAGAGCTTTCGCAGCAGGGAAGGAGAGGGGGAGGATGGCTGAGTAACTTCATGGCTTAGAGTCAAAAAATTCTGTTCTGTGCATCTTTGGCTTCCTCTGCACGGTTAGGTTGCACGTTTACCCTCCCCAGAGACCTTTTTGATTTGCATCTGCTGTTTTTCCTTCCTTGTGGCCCTCGGGTGGTGGGCTGGATGGAGAGGGTCCCCTGGCCAGGCCCATTTCAGGAGAGGGAGAGAGGAATTCAAACAACACTGAACGGCCAGGGCAGAGCTGTTCCAGCCAAGCAGTGATGACAAGAGGTGACACAGACCTCGAGTGACCAGGGATGCAGCAGAAGCTGGAGCAAGCAGTGGCTTGGCAGGGTCCTCATCTCCCCCGGGAAGCTACCACCACCCAGGTAAGGACTGCAACGAAACCAGCCGTAGGCAACAAGATTAGTGCTGCAGGGCTGAAGGCACGGTGCTCATAGGGGTCCAACCTGCACTTCTAATCCAGGGAGGGGTTTGAAAAGAACACTAATAAATGACTCCAAAGTTAATTTTGAGCTGGTTTATTTTCGGGACGCATGAGGAAAGAGAGCAGTACAGCCCCCGCCCGGGAAAGATCTGTAGGGAATTTGTTCAAACAAATGTGAGAGCGATAACGCTTTCAGATTAATAAAGTGGAGAGAATACACACTGGTGTGTGCTTCGGGGGAAATAAGGTCAGGCTGCTGAATGGATCCCTTAGCAGGCAAAGACAACTCCAAAGCACCTCAGACTTGCTCGGGAAGTTTTCCAAGGACAAAAAGGACCCTCTTGGCTCAGCCCCCTCCCTCAATGCAGGCTTTGTGGAGCTCCCACTTCCACGACAGGCAATATTCTTTCCTGTTCCGTCTTCCTCCAGCCCCGGGGCCGCAACAGAGCCAGGTTTGTTGGACGGCACAAAGGGACCACACAGCATCTCCCCCAGATGCGCACCCGAGCGCAGCCCTCCTCCAGCTGCCCCCGCTCGCAGCCCTGTTCTGCTCCTCCTCCCTTTGGTTACACCAGTTTCCCAGTTCCAGCCCAAATATCGGCTCAGTTTAGCTCGACAGCCAGCATCACCCACATCTCTGCTCTGCCCTGATTCCTCTGAGCCCAACCCTGGAGCATCCTCCATGCTTCCCACAGACCGTCTGTCACCCTAATGTCACACTGCCGTTCCCACCGCAGGGGACGGGATGCCTTCCTCCCGCCACAGCTGAATGCAGGAGCGGAGAGGTGTGAGCACTGTCATTTCCAGCAGAGTGAAATCAGTTCCCTCCAAGAAACGTTGAGAAGGGAACAGGACAGTGTGGTTTTTCCAAAGGCTAAAAAAAAAAATTGCTTCTTTAGCTGTTTTTCAGCAATAGGCAGGTAGGCAGAGCTCAGCATGCTGCCACGTTTTCCCAGCATCATTCCAGCAGCAAACTAACTTATCACGTCTGACATTTCCCCCACCACCACTCAAAGGCCAAAATAATGCCTTTGCTCTGGATACAGATCAGTTGGCAAACAAGCTTTCAGACACAATCATTTTGTCCTGAGAGGATTCTGCAGCTGCTCCTCTTTTTCTTGAGATCAATACCTAAAGGATAATCCTGCAGATTATCCTACGGTTTGGTGGTGTTAGCTCAAGCTCTCATTTGCTTTATTTCTTTTATGAATTACAACTCCTCCTGGTTGGGGGGGGTGAGGGGGGTAGGGGGGGAAGTGTTTTTATATTCCGTATTGTCACAAATGAGACTTGATATCACAAGTTATCTATAGTTGGCTGGCAATTAACTTCATTGACTTTTTAGTCAAATTGGAACATTTTCTGAGAACATACCAATTTCAGGTGGTGACTCATCCCTTTCCAAAAGAGCAGAGCAAACAACAGCAACCAGCCAAACAAAAATCAGAGGAGATTTCTTTCTTCCAAATCTAGCAACTATATTCTTTTAAAGCGAATCAAGTCTGTAGGAGTTTATTCGCCTGCAAGTACCGTAGGTGGAAGGCAGCAGAGATCAGAAACATGTTCTTTGATATGAAGGGTTATTTTTGTTTATTTTTAACCTGTCACACGGTTCTGAAACCAACCACGTGCATCCAGAATAGCAGCTCATGACTATTTATTGTTGAAAAGTTTCCCAGGTGGTAAACTTGAAGAAAAGGGAGAATGTGTCTGTCACTCCCAGGGCAGATCAGCTGCTGCCAAAACAAAGTTTTATCTCAGAATAATTGCCACAGACTATTTGTTTGCTGCCCCATAGATCAGATTCATAAAACTCCCGGGCAGATCATCAAAAGCATCCTCCACGTGGGATGAAGGCATCTTCAAAGCCTGAGGGACTTTCTGAGGGATTGCTGGAATTTGAGGACTTCTAAAAATCCACCCGTGACTGAGGTGGACACAGACAGCTCCAGCTCAACCGTCTCAATCAGCCTGCAAAGGCAGAGGGTGGCGTATTCTGCACACTCACTGAAAACAGTAGCTTCTCTGGCTCTGATTTAGGAAGTGCATGTGTAATTTTAAGCCCTTGCCTAAATTCTGCTGGAGAAGGGTAGAGGTGGCTCCAAGGAAGAGCTCGCATGCTTTCCTAAACCTGTGGTTTGGTGGCATTTATGAGGCAAAACTGTCTTTAGTGGTCTTAGAGAGATTTTAACAGATGTTGAGTGCAAAACAACCTTGTCAAAAAGAATCCGTACATAAAGTCACGAGCCAAACCAAACAGAAGCTACCAACAAGCCTGACGTCCCGCTCTCTGTACCTCCTCCCATCTTTCATCAGCAAGACATTTTGGAGTTTCAAGTGGGAGCTCAGACCCACTGATTAAGCCTCAGATCAAAATACACGGTCGTGACTTGAACCTTGAAACGAAACTTCATTGCACCAGCATCGTCTGCCATGCATGGTTGGCACAGCTCCCACAGATCCACTCCTCGGGGACCCGGGTGAGCGGCAGCCTGTCCCTTGCAGGGCTGCGGCAGTCGTGCTTGGTGCTGGCAGTGACCAACAACCTGCCACGTCTGCAGAGCTTGGAGCACACGGGTGCAGCTAAACCCTGCAAATCAACCAACAACGGCAGAGCCGGGCACGGCCACCTAATATCTCCTGCCACTTGACAATTCAATTATATTGGTGTTCAAAGCGCTGTCGGTCTGTAAGTGAGCAGACAGGCAAGGGAATGAAGTGCCAATTAGTGTATCTCAGCAGCCCTGCTAGTTCTTTCCCCTTTATTTGCCTTTTCAAAAAAGACAATTTGAATATTAATGCTAATTGTTGCTTGCAGGGGGGTGCTGTGCGCCAGGAAAGGGGGTGAGGCTGGGGGCTGCATGGTGGTCAAGCTGGCCTGCCAAAACCTCGCCACGTGATGGCAACGCATGCAGCACTGAGGGATGGGGGTTAAACCTGGCTTCCAGCCCCCTCCAGTAGCCAGAGCCACCACGGCTGCCTGCCCGCAGAGCCCACAGCTCACACCAGGGTTCTTCCCAGCCCCTTCACTCACCACGATGTAAGCCCCAAGGACGGGACCCCCCGTCCCCTTTCTCTTTCAAACCTCACATCCAGTGGAGGATCCCGTCCTTCTCCTTTATCTTCACCCTACCTTCATTTCAGTATCTCCAGGGTAGGGCCACGCTGGACATCATTCTGCAGCAGGAGCTATCTCCAGTTCTGCATCTGCCACTGGAGCAGAAGCAGAGGGAGATGCAGGCAGGCAGCTGCCAGACCTGCCCACGGGCGGTGTGGGGTCCAGGTCAGCACACAGGAACCCCCCACGAGCCCACAGCACTGCAGAGTTGTGGGGTTCAGCTGGCCTGCAGCCAGCTCCCAAAACCAGCAAGCACCCCAAGACATGACCTAGCCCTGATCCTCAGACCTTGCCTTGCCTCTCATCACATCCCCCGGGAACCCGCACAGGAGCACCGAGGGTCCTAAAAAGCCATCAGGGAAGAGCACCAGAGTCAATACAAATGTCATATTTCTTCCAAAAAGTTGCACTGAAATTGTACCTTCTCAGCGTCAAGTGTATTCCCCGTGATCTCCGAGCCACAAGCAAAGGATTTTTAGCGTTGTTTTCCAATGCGTCGCATTTTGGGGAGAACCTTCTATAAGGTCTAAGGTGCGGAAAGGGCCCATTTGGGTACCTTACCCACCGGCTGCCAGGCGGGTGAAGCGACAGGGTTACAGTCCCACAAGGTGGCAGAGCTCCATCGCTCATCGGCCGCCTCCGAAACGCCGTGGAGAGGATGCACCGAGCTGGGAAACGCTGCTGGTGGCAAGGGGCTCCTTGTTTTCCTGCTTCAGCTTTTCCCAGTTGGAAGCTGGGTGTAAATTAAGTGTGAGGCTGCTCGGAAAGCAGGAGAAACAGTTCTTGGGGCTTTTGGCACAGGTGGAGGGGGCAAGAAAAGACAAAAACGCCACATTTTTTTACCTGCACTGACGTTGCTAAGAAAGTTTTGTTGGGAAAGTATTAGGATGTTCTTAAGCCACTTGAGGGAATTGTAAAGTGGGAAAGAAAATGAAAACTCTCAAGTGGGCAAAAGTCACCGTAATCAATTATAATAGTGTTCCAGAGCTGAGGAGGGGATTTTGCTGGGATTTCGGCCCTGAGGCTGAGCACTCGATGGCCCATCAGAGCAGAGTCCTGACTTTCAGCTTTGCTGCCCGGTGTATGAAAATGCCCTTTTCCTCGTCACGGCCTCACACCCTCACCACTTTTTCCTCTGAATGCTTCTCTTGGATAACGTTGGCGAACCGGGCGGATGGCTGGGAAGTACCATGGCTGCGAAGGACTGCAGTGAGGAGAGGGCTCCCCACGGGCTATATGTGAAAGAGAGAGACCAAGGAGTGAAATCCTGTATTTTTAGCATCTAATATTAGGGTTTCAGATTCCTTCCCAAGCTGTTCAGAAACAAGCAATTTATCCCTGTCCTCTCTGGATCTGCCCCGCTACAGTTCAGTTAAACAAATGGCAATAAACCGGCCATGAAGACATTTCAGCAGGAGACTAACACTAAGTTTCTAAGCTTCAGAGCAATTAAACTCCAAAAAAGTCTGAAAGGAGGAAGCACAAGCCACGAAAAAAAAAGAAAAAAAAAAAAAGAAGGCTTATTTTGATGTCGTTCTTGATCAGTTTAGGAAGAGCTGCAAAGTAATTGCAGCTCCAAGTCCGTCAGGGTCCTGCGCTGCCAGTGAGGCTGACCATTGCTGCCAGTGTTGGACAGGGACAAGTTTGGGTAAAGCAGCATGTTCCTGCAGGCATGGTTTTTCATGGATGCCCTTGGATTTCAGAGCAGACTCGTGACTTTCTCCCATGCAATCCACTTACTTTAGTGGTAAAAGACTTAAGATGTACTGAAAGTCTCGTTTCAGAGCTGACGTTTGGAGACGGGTCTTCAAAGAGAGAAATGAATCACAGTCAGTCCAGTAAATGGACAAATGAAAGGCTTCACGCTCCGAGTTGAAATCAGAGAGATGCGATCTTTACCAAGGATGTTCTCTGAAGCAGTAGGAAGCTACAGCAGGAATTTTCCACCAGAGGAAATCGCACTCAGAGGAACAGGCTAATTTGCTGAGGCAAAATTAAACCTTGCCTCACTCAAACACCCAAACCTACGGCCTGACAAAACAGTTACCATAGCAACCAGAGGGAAAAAAGCCACAGAAAACCGATTTTATTGTTTGGGGGTTTTTTTTTCCCCCCTCAATGAATTGAGAAAAATCAACTTCTAATTGCAGTGAACATCACCACGGGTGTCGACGGCAAGGCAGCCGCAGCAGCTCAGCCAACGCAGACTGTGGCCAGGGTTTATACCGTGATGCTGCAGGGCAAAGCTCAGGATTTGTAATTGCAAACCCTTCTCCTTCATCAGTCTGAGAAGTGCTGTGAAACCCTGACTGATTTGTGAAGAAATTTTTTTTGCCTGCTTTCTAGGAAAAGGAGAAAGCCCTTGCGGAATCCGCAGTGCGAGTGCCCCAGGAAAGGAAGGGAAAACAGGTTCAAAAAAAAAATCAAATTGTGATTTATAATAGATGGATTTGACCCACGGGGCCAAAGAGGTCTGAGTGTGTTTGCCCTCAGCACCGCCCCCCAAACCCTGGGCATTGTGTTTCCAAAGAGTTTTCCAAAAAATTATGTTTATCAGCTGTATGGATCAGTTCTTGAGCAGTGCGGTACCTTGCAGTCAGGTATAGAGCAGCCAAAAACAAGTGTACCCCAAAAGCCACAAACCTCAGATTCCCTGGGCTACCACTGCCACGTGGCTCCTCAGGAGCCCTCAGCTCTGTCCACCAGCTACGTGTGAGAGCAAGGACAAAAAAAATCCCACTTTCGCAGCTGCACCACATGCTGGCTTCTGCTATTTAATCAATTCCTGCCTCTTTTCTAATCACTTCTTTCAAATAATTGCATTTATACTGGAGAAATACCATCAGTCTGGGAGGTGCTCCATGGCAGAGAACACTGTTGCTACATCAGGACAAGCACAAAGGTCTTCGTGGACCATGAGCACTGCAGGGCCCACCACCACCTCAAGAGCTTTGCTCTGCCCAGCACGTGCATCCTCTGCCCCGAGCATCATCCCTCACCTTGGAGCTCCAAACCCCAACACGACAGGCTGCGATAAAGGCATGTTTGCTGCCGGTCAGTAAAAACCTCTTGAAAAACACACAAGAACAACCTCTGCAAACATCCCATCCCTCCAAAGAGACCTCAGACAAATCCAACAGTGCCCTGCCTTTTAATAAAAGCAGCCTTCACCCAGTCCAAGAGGTAATTGCTAGTACCGCTGACGCCTCCGTCGTGCCGTTTGTGGATATTTTTGTCTTGCCAATAGAAAACCCAGCTCGCTCCAAGGAGCCAGAACTTGCCTGCAGGCCCCTTTCCACTCCGGCTGCTCTGCAGGGCTCATCCCCGCGCCACCTCACCATCCCATGGACGTCCTCGCCTGCCTTGCTCCACACTCCTTTTGTGCCTTTTCCTTAACAAAGTGGTTTTTAATTCTGATGCAGTGCTTCCAGTTCTCAGAAACGGCATGGAAAGGACATTACAGTCCCCTCAGGTTTATATAAATATGTCCTGTTTATTATCCTTTGCGGTGAATGTCTGAGCTGAAATGCTAACATTTGCTAAAAAACAGCAGAAATTGGATCTTTCTTTTACCATGCTCGCACGAGGCTGGGATCGTGGCTTGGGTACCTGGTTTAAGAAGGTTTTAATCAAGTCCTTATTAAGGGAAGAATTTTTTTAATGGCTGAAAACATACTCTTTGGTGACTTGTTTTCCTCTTCCCAGGCTCTCCGCTTGCTCTAGCCGTCCCCCTGCATGGCTGAGCACGTAGAATGGCAAAGCCCTATCAGCACCCAAACCGTAGATGTCTGGCTCCAGCCTACACCCGTCCGTAGGGTGCTGGTCCCAGCACCCTCCCCGGGGGGGCAGAGATTCCCAAACCAGCCAAAACAGAAAATAATGCTTCGTTTCTTCCTTGTTTACATCCATTCCCTAAGTCATCAAGCAAACTTTTTTTTTGTTGCAAATCTATCATTTCCAGCCTATGATTCCAGTTAATTTATAACATGGCACTGCCAAGCAACAATGAATTATGGAGAAAGATTATGGGAAGGTTTGGCACCATTAATGTTTAGAGGAATAAATGGAAGTAGACTGTTAAATATAATTATTCTCATTCGTGTCTGTCTTTCCTTAGGGTGCCTATCACTAGAGCACAAGCGCCACGTGCATTAATTAATTTAAACAACACATTTACATGATTAGGGATTAACTCCTGTGCTTCTCCTTTGGCTAATTAGTGTATCTATAGATCTATTTAGAAAGAAAATACCTTGGGGAAGGCAGGAGCCTTCAGAGCTTATTTCATATAAACTGACTGTCAAATTTGGGGATTAGAAAAATGCTCGCTTCTCCCTTCCCTCCCATGGCACCTTGTATTTGCTTGTTTTATTTCTCTTGACTTCCATGCAGTATCTGCGCTAAGTTTTATCAAGACAACACTACTGGGTTTTTCTTCCCTCATTTTGCTCCCCAGTTTCTCGTTGGCTGTCATCCTCGGGCTGCTCACAGACCCTGCAGGCTCCAACCATCGATGTATCCAGGTGGAAAAGAATATTTTACAACGGGGATTTCACTTTGGTGGATTAATTAGTTTTCCCTGCACAGGATGCTCCTTCAGGTCTCTGTGCTCAGCTCACAGGGAGCCGGGATCTGCAATTTCAACATGACAAGCCTTGTAAACCCGGCTCCGGGAGCCCTTTCCCAGCTGCATGCCGCCTGGGCGCTGGTTTTGGATACAGCCGCCCTGACTCCAGCTGCTGGTTTCCATAGCGAATAGGTGGGATCACTGGATTCCTTGTGGGCTCCATGGCAACATTTGTACCCGTGCTCCTACCAACTTCCAGTCCACTCATTGGCCTCCCACCTTGCTCACATCTCCCCCCATCCCAAAACTCTGTTTGCATCCATGTTTCCCAGCCTGCGGTCCCAGGCAGCAGGAGGGATCCTGATGGTGCGTGGGCAAAGGGATGCTGCGTTCCTTCTCTGAGCTAACTGTGTTTCGGTGAGTGAAGCTGTCCTTGTAATCTCCATCACCTGCTTTACAGCTCCCAGGGGGCTCTGACCTATTCGCTGAGCTGTTTGGAAAGGCTGGTAAAGCAGGCGCTGTTAGAAAACGCACAAAGCACAGAAGAATTATTTAGAGAAATTAAGGAATTTAAGACAATTAAGCTTTTCCACTGGAACAACACATGCACCCATCAAATTAGATTTTAAGAAGCAAAAATTTTAGCACCGAAGGAAATAACGAATACTTTTCTATGGACTTCTGGATGAAACGCTTTTCCAGATTATTTTCAGGGGAATTACACGCACACATCCCAAGGGCTGTACCTCGACACAAAATTCAAAGAGGCAGCATCGGGTTTTGCCAGGCATGGGAATGTTCACCTCAAGGCCATTTTTTGTTTGGTGAGAAATCAAGCTCTTCTCAGGTGAAGACCTATTTTTTCGGGGATCTCTGCAGCTCGACAGTCCCTTGGGAAGATACCAAACACTGGCCAGCATCAACATAACCAAAGCCAAGACCATCTTTTTAAAGACTAACAATGTCTCTAACAATGTCAGTAATAAGTATTGTGCAAATGGGCTGCACGGACCCAAATTACTGCTCCTTCCGAGAGCACCTGGATTAGGCAATCACACAATTAACTCCAGAGAAACCCTAAGGAAAAACAGGCACTCTCACTTTTCAGGATGACTTGTCTCTATTTATTTTTTTTTTTTTTTCCCCTTTTGTAGGAGACAGGACAAGAGGAGAAGAAGTAAACCTTCCCAACTCCAGATGCAAACGCAGGGCTTTGTCTGTAGTAATCTGTAGCTACAGCCCATAAGACGCTTCTTTCCCCAGCAGAAAATTGCACAGAATATTGACTTTTAACACCAAGTAACCCTTTAAAGCATTGCCTGATTGCACAATAACTCCCTGCTGCTGCTCAGGGGAGAAGAGACTTTGCTTTCCCTATTCTCCCATGGAGGCTTTTAGAGACCTTCCTGGTGGCTCCAAGGTAGAAAAAGCAATAACAAAACCCCTCTGTCCTTTCAGGGCCTGACTTGTATTCACTTAAGCCAGCCCTGCCCAAAATCTCTGCAAAATAACCAGCTTTGCCATCACCTCAACCTAGAAACAGCTCTGCTCCCTCCCAGGCCGCTGCTACTTATAGGCTGGGGGGGAGGAGGAGGGAGAGGAGCGTTAATTCATTAATTACCTGTACCTGATCCAGCCTTATTGCTTGCCCCAGGTCCCACAGTGTGGGTTTCTGTGCTCGCGGTGGGCTGAGTCCCACCCTCCTGCTGAGCTTTCTTGTGGCAGAACACAGCAAACTTGGGCAATAGATCTCCTCTCCTTCATCCCTTTGTAAGGCTTTCGTTTTAAAGTGGAGTCAGATGCTTGCTGAGGTTTCTCTGCAGCATAAATCCATGCTATGGCAATATTACCCCCTGCAGATTTGCATTCTGCATAGCCTTGTTAGCATACTTGCATAAACACCAGTGCATTTACATACTGTACTCGCACTGTGAAAGTTGCCGTAACTCCCGTGCGTCTGAACACCGGAACGTACGCAGATATTTCTGTCTTAGCCCCGAGCTCCTTCGCTGCACAGAGGACCATGCCTGGTTTTCTGTATCTGCTCCCAGGATCCCACCCAAGGGTGTTTGAGGAGCGGAGCCGCCGTGCGTTGCTGAAGCGTGTCCTTGGTTGCACCAACAGTAGGAAATTTAAGCAGAAATATGAGCATTAGCGCTGCTTGCTTTTGGCTAAGATGAGACAGGAGCAGCTCTTGTTGTTGGAAATCCCTAGGGAAGAGCTGTAAAACCTCCTCTAGGGGCTTTCAAGCCAGTTCCCCCTCTGGGACCCAGGAAATGTCATTTCATGCACCAGCATCAACCAACCTGTTGCAGATCTCCTGAACCAGTTGGTTGTGAATCAGATTTAAGCGGCTCTTTCCGAGGACCTCGTTCCCACCTCTCCAAGCAGCAGGCAGGGCAAGCAGTTAAGGCTAAGCCTGATTATCCCTCTGTTTGCAACCAGTCGTCAGGGGAAGATGTTGTTTCAGAGTTTCTGCGCATCTCACGGCCTGTGAGCGAGCTTCACAATGGAGGTTCATCAGCAAATATTATATTTTAGTGATTCACAGTTTCCCTTATTGAAGGCTCATGAATCCATTTTGGAAACCCCAGAAAAGTGCCAAACTCACTGCAGGGAGAAGTGCGTTTTTTCTAGCTGAAAAGAAATCCAGCAACTATTGCAAAATGAAATCCTGAATGAGCTTTTTCATTCGCTTCTGCACAACGACCCTTGCTTGTGACCTTTGGATGCCTAAATATACAGAAGGTGCCTATGAGATCAGGTTTGGAAGCTAAAGCGGAGACCAAACTAAAGTTCCTATGCTGCAAACTGCCTTCAAAAGAAGCAGTATCTCCTTCCACAGGTCTAGAGCTGCTATAAAGCAGGACATTTCTCTTTTTCATCACCTCGGTAATGTCTTGGGCTCCTTAAGTATCCTAAATAAAGGATTCCTGCAGAACAAAATATCACAACTATAAAAGTATGTGTTGATTTTTAGGCTCAAATTCCAGTTTTCTGCTCTCTTCCACCACCCATACCCCAGTGTATTTTTCTATTTCATTCACGCTAACTCCCACAAAGACAACTGAAATTAAAAAAAAAGCTAAATGGTTCTTTATCTTTTCTTAAACTCATTTTGAATTTTGATCTCTGCTAAATAAGCTTTGATGGTTGAAATAGTTTAAAATAATGCTTTGGTTTAAAGGGAAAAAATCATGCAGTTGAACATCAAAATTATTATTCTTTCCTCTTGATTTTGACAGGTTTTTAAGCAAGTAACACATTAGCTTACAATGAGGAGGTTCAAGAAGCCCACTCATTTTTTTCTGTATACAGAAAGGAAGAGGAGAAGAAAAAAAAAACGCTACAGAAGTATTTCACTTGGCACTCCATTAGCAGTCGGTCCTTCACTACGCTTTAATTAGTGGAGCTGTTGGCTATGGTCATGCACGCTGCTAAAAATCTTTCCCTGCAAGTCCAAAGCTGTTCATATATTTACACTGACACCACTAATGAAGCTGGAGCAGAAGCAGACGTGTTGGTCCTTGGGATGTGTGGAGCAGGCTTCTATGCCGGTTAATAGGCAATAAATATTTCCCTGTCAAAAATCTGTGGCGTGACTCATAGGACTAAAATATAGACAGGTGCTGCATCTGGCTGGAGGGCAGAGGCAGTTTACAAAAAGCGATGTTTACGGGTGTGACTCCCGGGAAGAAATAGGCCACTTGGAATATGTTGTGGTGAAGGTGGGTATGGTTGGAAGGCAGGCAAGTCACAGCCGAATTTGGAACTAGATGATCTTTAAGGTCCCTTCCAACCCAAAGCGTTCTATAATTCTATGATAAATAAGGGAGAAGCTCTGCTGAAGATGCATCGGTCAAGAAGGTCCAGGCTCTTCTCAGAGGTCTACGCTGCTCCTGCGAGGCTGGTGAGTGCAGCGATAATCTTCAGCAAGTGTAGAGAAGAGGAAGAAATTTGGTTTCACGGGGGAACACCAGAGCCTATCCATGTGATGACCTGCTGGAATTTTTTTTTAATTTAGGAGAGAAAGGTATTAAAAAAAATCAGCAGCTGGAACCCGCCACCAGAAAATTCACATTGTAAATTCAACGCCCACCCCTAGGAGGGAGGGAGACGAACCACCCCAGCAAACCGCTAGTGAAAGGAAAAATCCTCCCTCGGCTGTTTGCCAAGGTTGGGGGTCTCCCAGGAGACCAGCTGAAAAGCTGCATGAAAAATAGACCATGGACACAGCGACCCCAAGATGTGCAGTAATTCATCTGAAGCTGCAGAGGACCACAGGCAGCATCCCCTCATCTTCCTCCTTCCCAGGGACATGCCTCATCCATCAGAGTCCCAATTAGTCTCAGATTACCTCAGGTGTTATTTGCCTGCTGGAGAGCTCAGATTTTATATTCTTCCAACAGGCTGGTGGAGTATGGATGGAATCAAAAGTTTAAAATTCATTTTCTGTTTTCCCTTTACATGAAGGTATGTACAGACCAGCAGTTTTGGGTTGGTAAAGAGGCACCCAAGGATTGTTCAAGTCTGCCAGTCTATTATTAATAATAAAGCACCGCATTTGTTGAATTGTGTCTGGATGCCCAAGTGGTGTTAACACATTCCTGACATCTTCTGAACAAAGGAAGAACTGAACTGGAAAACTCAAGCAAGTTTTTGTTGCTTCTGAAAACTGGAAGCAAGCATACTGCCCTTCCCGCAGCAGGCAGGGCTCACCCCCAGTTCTGGCCCAGTTCCTGGCTCTTCAGCACCACCTGGGCCCATCTCGCTGTGGAAATGTCCTGATTTACACTGGAGAAATTAAAAAAAAAGAAAACCAAAACTAAATATTCGTATGATACCCCAGCTCCGCTAGCTGGCAATAGCTGATGATGAGACACCGGGGAGAGCTGGTACGTCTGTGGGAGGAAGGGGGATCGTGCTAAGCAAAATAAGCCTGACATTTCTAATAAAGCCCCCAAATTCTCCAAAGCAAGCTGCCTCAACAAGATTTTGTAATATCAAAAAATTAGTTTCCTTAAAAAAAAAAAAAGTACAGGTGGAAAATGTTGATCCCGTGTTTACTACCATAAGATTTATTGCATGCTGCTGTCCCGCCAGCTGCAGAGCTGGCTCGCTGCCCTCCCTCCTCATCGCGATGCGACCTGTGCTGGGGCATGTCAGAGAAAATCCAGTTTTCCAAGTAGCAAGAAGAAAGGTGTTACTAGAATGCCATCACTTCCCCTCTTTATGGAGGCCATATAGGAAGCAGGGACTCTGCTGGCTGTTGGTTCTGCTATCCAAAATTGTTGGTGTTTTAAAAGGAATTTTCCTTGGTTTGAAGGAGGGGGAGTGTTTGGTGTTTCTCTTTTTTCTTTTTCTTTTTTCTTCCTCCTACCACCCACCCACCACAATGGAGAAAATTCTGCTTAAANCCACCCACCCACCAAAATGGAGAAAATTCTGCTTAAAAATTAGATTATAATTAAAGTGACATTTTTCAAAAAGAACAAAGATTTGAAGTTGGGTTGTAACTTTGTAGTGATTTCTGAGATTTTCCTTTTCACTCTCTTTGGAGTGCGAATAGACTTTTTTTTTAAAAAAAGTCACAAAAGTCTTTGTATGCGAAGACCATTGTTTCCTGCCCAACTTCTTCGTATGCATTAATTTAAAAAAATCACCTTCTTTTGAAGGTACATTTTAATCCCACCAGGCGAGATGAGTTAGTGCAGCTGGAATACAGGACAGTCACTCACCTACTGGCCAAATTACAGATTTTGAAAGAAATCATTAGAGGAGAGTTTAAAAAAACCCAACAGTTTGGCATGAGCTGTTGCTGCATTACCTCTGCCTTTAACGAATACTTTCGAGTACTTAAGTTGCAAAACGAACTTAGACAAAGTCGTTTCTTTTTTTGGCAGGTAAGCATCTCAGGAGGTGATCCTGAAAGCAACAGGAGGTCAAAAGTATCTTCTTGGGTTTTTTCTCTTCTCTGGGACCAGGAATATTTTGCACCTCAGGGATATCTAAACCACTTAGCTTACCCCGTTAAGGATTCATCCTGGTTCAACAATTGTGTCCAAAACTATCCTGGGACTGCGAGTGTGCAAGCAGGGGTTTGATTGTCTTGCAAGAATCAAAATCTCCCATTCAAATTTAATTTTTAAGAATAACTAATTCTCCACAGCTGCCAAATTTGCAAACACCCTCCGCTCCTTTCTACCCATGACTGGCTCCATCTCCCGCAATCCCACACGAGTACAGTATTCCTTCAGGAGCATCCCTCTCCTGCCTGGGAAAACATCGAGCTGAAAAGATGAAGGTGACTAAGCGAGAGGAGCCAAGCGGGAGCTGATGGGGAGCGGGACAGTAGCGAGCAGGCTGTGCTCTCCCTGCAGCCGTTCCCCGGCACTGGTTCCTTCCCCGTGCAAGGAGCGGTGCAGGATCCATGCAGGCCAAGCTGGGAACCCCTCCTTAGACCTATTTGCCCATTTCTGTTAATAAAAAGCTCTGTATAATTCTCGAACTGCAGTCATTTGGGAGTTGCCTTCAAACTGAGGGTATGGAGAAACACTTGCTTTTGTCAGGTTTCTTAGAGGCTTGGGATATTTTGGGGGTTTTTGTGGGTTGTTTTTTTTTTTTAAACTAAAAGAAAAATGCAGCTATTTAAAGATTAAAAGAGAATCCATAATCCGCAAGAAGTGCTGGAAAGTCTTACAAAATTAGCCCACATGTTCCTTAACCTAATCTAAAAGCATAGCTCCCGTTTGACAGACTTTGAAATATTTCATAACATTTGCAATATTCTCAGCTTCAGCTTTGAAGCTCTCCCCAAAGACTGGTTTTTCCCATCTCTGCATGGATTTATAATCACCTGCCAACGTCTGCGCCGAGCCTGAACTATTCGGGGACTTTCGTGCTTTGAAGTGACAATGCATCAAAGCTGAAGCGCAATCGATGCCGCCCCCACATCACCTCCAGTCAAATATTGACATGTGAGGAGGTACCGTTTCCAACTTGCTCTAATAACGTCTACTCACTGCGTACAGAGGAAGTTTTATCTGCTTCTATTCCTTCCTAGGACTTGGCAGGATTAAGAATAACACCAGAGGAAAAAAAACCCGACAACTGCCCTTCTTGTTGGGTGTGATGCCTTCAAGGGCTCTCCTGCTTGAACTTGTCTGATGCAGTCAATAAATGCTCCCTCACATAAAACAGTGCTGGCATTGCCGAAAAATAAGTTTCCTGAACCAGGACAATGACACTGGTATATCTCACCCCCCTACTTCACCTGAACCAGCTTTTTAGTAGCACTTTTTGTCCCAAAGGGGAAACTGAGGCAGGCAGCTATCACTCAACCCACCCAAATGTGCCTTGAAAAGAGCCCCAGTCTCCTGAGCTCCACTTCAGCTGCTTCCCATCTTGAAGCCTCATTAAAAAAAAATACCAAACGGTGGGTTTGGTGGCTCCTACGCAAGCCTCAAGGATTTATTTCCCTTTCAGGCCCCCACCACCCCCAGACAGATTTTGGGATGCACTTGTCCTCATTGCCTTAGGGACCGTACAGGGCTTTGGAGGAAAAGAGGGGAAATAGTCTGAGTTCTAGCACCAGGTGCTTTCAGATTTCCATCTAAATAGGAGTAATAGATGCTGTAATAATTACTAGTGATGATTGAATGCAGCTACAAAATCCTCCAGCAGAAGCTGTTCATATGTAGTCATTATGAGGTACTCATGCAAGGGGAGAGAAACACTGAGAGATCCAGATAAGCTTCGCTGGTCCCTGCCCAGAGAGATGAGATCTTAAAAAAAAAAAAAAAAAACAAGAAAAAACCCCAAAAAACAAAACACCAAACAAGCAAAAAAGACCTCCCAGAAAATACCACCAACCCCCAAAACAAACATCTTTGCTTTCCTTTAACTGAACAAAACCTCAGCATGTCGAAAGACTATAACTACTTTTGCTTCTTGGTAATTATTGATCCTGTGGCAGCATGACTTTAAATGGTGAAAATTACACCTATAAAGTGTTGTTCTTCTGTTGGAGAAATCTATAATTGTCATGTTCTGCCCCAGCATTTGGGGAAGAAGTGGTGGCCAGAGGTAAGAGGAGAGGAGAAGGGAGAGATTGAAATGATGACACCCCACCCTTGGGGTCAGTGTTGGGAGGATGAGGAACCATCCAGCCCTTCAGAGAAGATGGTGATGCAGGCAGGAGCCGGGGGACCAGCCCCACTTTGGGAAGAGCCCAGCCGGCCATGCCCAGGTGGGAGGAGGGCAGGATCCGAGGCTCAGTTTCTCCTCACTGCTGCTAGCGCAGACGCCCTGAGGACTTCGGGCCATTCCTTTTTGGTCGGTGAAGGTGAGATGTGGAGACACCTGTCTTATCTGCACTGAAGTTGTGGTGCCTGGCAGCGAACAGGCAGGACCCTGACTCTGGCCTGGATTTGCAGCTGTGGTTAAAGCAAAGCCTGTCACCTCCCTGCAAGACTGAGGAAGCTACTTAAATTTTTGAGCACAGGCAAGTTCTTCCTGAGATATCGCTCCCTTGGGAACCTCCATCTCCCTTTCTCCATCTGCTTACCAGATCCCAGCAAGCTTCCGGATGGGGCTGCACTGCCAGATGCTGGAAGAGAAAGCCTGATCTGTGCCTTGCTCAAGCTTTTCTCCCCATGGGAAAAACCCAACCTGGGTTTTGCTGCTCTTACCCCAAGCACTCCCCGCTCTCACCTCGGGGAACGGCTCGTCTCACCCCACAGCATCCCCAGGGCCGCTCAACCCAGCTTCCTCGGCACGGCCCCAGGGACCCGACACAGGGAACACCTGGCAGACGACCAAACACCCAAACTGTCAGGATTAAGGAAGGAATAACCAAAAGGAAAACACCTGCATTTGTGCAGCGTGGGTTTCACAGCTGTTTGCATCTGGCACACAGATGCGATCGTGTGTGCACAGCAGCCAAGCAGCTGGAGCAAAGCACGTTGTGGCCAGGCTTGCGCGTGGAAACAGTTATTTTCCCAAGTGAAGCCGCTCTGATTAGCCAGCAAATACCGAACAGTAAAATTGGAGGCTGGAGCTGAAAAGCCTGGACT
>VYXH01004686.1:559738-642266 GCA_013397275.1 Burhinus bistriatus
GATGGGTCTGAGCAGGGAGTGACAGGGCTCCCATTTTGTGGATTAAAAAAAAAAAAAAATATATATATATATATATAAAGTGCTTCACTTGTTTGATCAATTCATGGTATCCTTGGGCTTCTCAACAAGAACTTCATGTCCGTGGGGAGAGCATTGTATTTTATAGGAGCTTTATGTGATTTAGTGGGCATGCAGGTGGACTAGTGTTTGCTTTTGCAGCTGTAATATATGGTGACTTACAAAGAAGCCTGAGAGAAGAATAATGTTTCTGTACTTCACGATGAAGGACTTATTGTTGTTTTCACTCTTATTTGTACAAAAACAAAAAAGTGGTGCTGGGTTTGAACAGTCGAAAATAAAAGCCAGCATGAAGATCTAAGCACACAGTCACACGCTCACCCTTAGCTCTCCCTGGGCAATTAAATAGGCTCAAATTAATTCTCAAAGAAAGTGCCATCATTACATGATTTTTCTACCTACATTTTCTGCCGGATTTTTATCTCCCAGTCCTGGCATTAAGTGAATTGTCAGGACCATTCTCCTCCATTATGTTTTAAGTAGACTTTTTGCCTTCGCTCACACTGCAAGATGAGCTGTGGGGAAGACGCCAAACATTTTCCATTCCCAGCAGCTGAGCTGCAGGCACAAATCTGTTTGGTCGAGGTGGGACCAGTCAGGACTCTGGGATGGTTTTGGGGCCAGCATGGGAGAAAACAACCAGAGTCCACACCACAGCCTGAAAGTGTCCGTTCCTGTTGCACATGTCCATGGTAAAAATATACTGCAGCTTCTTGGCTTGGGAATGATGTTGGGGTGCACTATTCAGAAGCAAAGGTGAGGTGGTGACGTCCCACTTCATCATGATGCCCCCTCCATGCCAGACACGTTTCATGCAGGAGAGCTGTTCAATAAAATTGATCCCAGTTATCTCTGCCCCTATCCCAGTTATCACCAGGCAAAACCAGTCAGTGTTGTTAGCACATCATCAATGCCTGTTGCACGGGATGCCAGCTCATTTACTGTGTGCTAATTAGCAATGCAAAGCCTGTGCCAGCGTTTATCTCATTTCCCAGAGTATGGAAGGCTCAGTGATGTAGAGCTCAGCCTCTCAGTAACTCAGCCCGTGACTATCTCAAAGCTCACTAAAGCGCTTAGAAAAATAGCGACCTGCTTGGAGCCCAGCAGCTGGAGAGGGGCAGGATGCTCGAGGAGGAGGAGGAGGAGCGCCGGACTCAGAACGGGTCCAGGGGGGAAAAACGGCTCAGCTTTGCAGCAGGAGCGATGGAGCATGGCAGGGTTTGCTAGTGGCACCACTTGGAGATGAATGGGGGGAAAGCTCCGGCGTTGGACCCCCTAGACGGAAACCCGAGCCCCTCAGCTCGAGCACAAGAAACCCAGGGAAGTCGCCAGCATTAGAGACTCTCAGATGTTCTTAATTCACTACCACCTCAAGAGTCTCCTCCTCTAACCAAATAAGTTTGAAATGAAATAACGGCCTCATCCAGCTGATGGTTTTGCCACCTACTAGGAAAGTCCCATCCTTGCCTTCGAGGCTGGAGGGCTCATTCCTCCGTGGGGACCATCCTTAGTGAGGGGAGCGAGGGCAGCTTTCGTCTGTGTAGCCTGCCACCGGTGCCGTGGCACTGCTGGTCTGCAGAGAGGTCCACGGTGAGCACAGCCCGAGAGCAGCTGTTTGCCCTGGCAGAAGGAACGGAGAGAAAAAATGAATGAGCTTCTCTTCAATTCAGACAATGGTTCTGATCGCTTTTTAGGAAGTATGCCTATAAATAACCAGTTTCCTTCCGAAAAGTCCATTCAAAGTGACATCTCACTCCCTAATATCACAATCAGATGTTGTGATATTAGAGAAATCTTTCCTTTTTTTTCACAAATAACTATTTTGTTTAAAATAATCCTGCCTTGCAAAATAGTTGCATGTTGATAGAAAAGGCATTTTCATTAACAAGCCCAGCTGTTCCACCCCACAATGCTGATGAGCCCTAATCAAATGGCATTCACAAGCATCCCCCGGTAGGAATTATTTGTAGCATTGTTTGCTGGTGAATCCCCTCCCTTCACTTTGAAAACCCTTACAACTGAATTTTTATCCTGGTTTCCAAAGGCGGTGGGGTTTCTGCCACTGTGCTGGTTGATCTGGCTACTTCTTCTGTTCAGTTCACACTTTTTAAAAATCATTCGCTGATGGGTGGAAGGATGGCTAGAAGAAAGGAAGGAAGGGTCTCAAAGATAAGTTTTGGGAAAAGTATGGCCCAAGTAAAGCAAATGAAACAATCCAGAAAACTTCATCCCTCGCAAGTTCTATTGGCAACGTGCTGCTGGCCAGTCGGCATATGCTGGTGGACCAGTCTGCATCCATGCAGCCAGAGAGCAGCCCTCCCACTGCCCTGTCTCATCCGGACAGGATGGCCGAGGGCAGGATACAGGATTGAGGTTACTGAAATAAAAGGGGACACATATGGGAAAAAGGATACAACCCCACGGGACATCAAAACTCTTTAGTCCTCCCGCTGTATGAGATGCTGCAGAGCGAACCCCAGGAAAGCGGAGCTGGCAGTAATGGGAGTGCGATGCTATAACACATGATTCACAGACTCCAAATGAGAGAGTGGAAGTCAGGACCACACTCTTCTAATATTCTCTCCCGACAGCAATAGGAACACTTAGGGGAAAGATTCAAGGAGCTCTTGTACTTGGAGCTCTGAAAAACACTACAGAGCTCTTCAGGGGCAACGGTAAACAAAATTGCAGTCACAAAAAACCCCACAATATGAGCACTGCTGTCCCCATTGGAACCAGGTCTGAATGCAGATGTATAAGTGTTTGGGGAGGAGGGGAGAGGAGGTCCAGAGGTGCATTTTAAAGGGGGGTTTCCCCTGACCGGAGCTGGTCTCCTCCATGAGCAGCTCTGTTTAAGCAATGCTGTGTCACAGGGGAAAACAGGTGTATTTAAAAAATTTGGGCTGATGTATAGAAAGCCATCAGGTAGCCCAACAATATGTCTTATAAAACATAAAATATTCCACTTGGCACTTCTGAAATTACAGGCAAGGTTATCTGTATCCTTAACTCACCTCTGGAGCTCCCCTAACCCGTGCCAGGTAGGACTTAGATATTGAAGAAACCTCCCTAGTAGTAAGGACACTGAAGCAACGGAGCCAGTTGTGTGGGGAACAGTGAAGTCTCCAAGTTTATGAGATGTGTAAAAACAGGATAGGAAATAATAGATCAGATGGTAGATGGAGGAATGGGTTTCTGTGGTAGCCTGATGTCTTCTCCCAGCCCTGTTTTCTATGATTTTGTGGCTGTATTTATATATATCTAAGAGCAATATGGGAATTTCATACTGAAATCCTGGTGCTGTTGAGTTCAGGGAGTTTTTCAATTAATCAAAATGGCTTCATTTTGATGAAGCTCTAAATTTTGATTAGCTCTACTCAGATTTCTCAAGTAGAGTTTTGATTTGCAGGAGACCCTCCGTTATCCCACGGTCTCCCTGCGGAGCACTGGGCTATGCTAGATAGCAAAGGGCAGTTGGCTCTGATCCTGTATATTGGTGTCTTTACCCAGGTAGTGTTCAGGGAGCCTGGAAACCGGGTATTCTTTCTTTTGGTGGCTGCTTAGGTCTGATATTGAAGTCCTGCACAGTCCCATTTGTTTCAAGTTACCTGCACTGCATTAAACGAAGGGTAGAGTTGCTGCCATTGCTGTTTGGGGTCTTTCCTCCACTATAGTCACAGTGTTAGGAACAGATAAAAGACAAAGGCAGAAGAGATTATGGGAGCATTATCAGCTAGCTTTGAAAATAAATCAAAGCAGAGGACTGTGGAAATGACGTTTGATGACATGGAATTTTGGGAAGAGAATTTTTTCAAGACCAGTTGTTTCAATCCTCCATGAAATCCACTAATGCATCCTCATGCCTCAGAAATTGGTGGTAATTTAATTCCACTTACTCTTTTCCTCTCCTGAACTGCTGTCTCCTCACGTCCTGTTCTTCCCTTTCAGTCCACTGCTCTGTTTTCATAGTTCATTAAGACACAACTAAGGCTCTAAGGCTGAACAAACAAAGCCAGAAATAGGACAGCGGTGATTTTTTATTAAAAAAAGCAACATCCAAAGGCTACATCAAGGCCCTGCTGGCTTCCACCCATTGCAAACAGTTAGTTAATGACAGCAACGAGACCAGAGAGCTAACATTTTAAGTAAAAAGGCCCTGGTTTTGTTAAGTTATTGGTCAGCTCTAGGTCTTGCCTAGATCTTGTGGCAGTAAGTTCCCCAAGTTATTCATGTCCAAGAACAGCATCTAGAGCTTCACCTTCAGTAGCCTGTTCTTACCAGAGACAAAAGGGAGCAAGGTGGGGTTCAAACAGAGAATTAACAGCTGAAGTTGGCAGATTTGTTCATGTGGAGACAGGCATGAGTCATTGATGTCCATGACACAGGTTCCCTTGATTGCTAAGTGGAAGGCATTTACCCTAACTGAGAATTACCATCTTCATCAGGCCAGCACTGAGATTCAAGGTGAATTTTCCCATCTTCAGCTCTGAAGAGTCCTTTTAGGCTTATATTCAAGCAGCCCTTCGCTGACAGCCAGCCAGAGTCCATTGGCTTTGAAGGATGCAAAGTGTTGCTCAATCTGAGATATCAGCTTCTGGACCTGTCTCTTCAAATACATCCTTGGTTCTTGGTGAGAGCAGATCTCTAAGCCGTGTTGTGGTTCGTATTATGAAAAGAACCTCCGGCTGCACATCAGCTGTATTTCAGCAGCGTTTGTTCAGGGATGCTTTCGAGTGACAATGCTCTGGAGGTGCTCCTCCAAGGAGCACAACACCCGCTCCCCTATTGTAGTTTCTTCAGCAGGCATGCACAAGAACGGTATTTATCCTTTGCTTGCTTACCTACTACAGAAAATTTCATTTCCTGAATTCACCCTCCCCATTTTGTTCATTAAATTGTCTTTTCTTATTTACAGCGATGAGGCTGTTAGGATGACACTTATGGATGTGTGCAGATATTTGAAATGTACCCACTTCAAACACTGTTCATGCGAAGAGTGGGTAGCTACGTTCAGACACGGTATGAAAAATAATATGCCAGGCCCAAATGTCAAATATAATCATGGGTGATATTAACCTCCCCAGTGAAAGGAATACATCCCTTTGTGAAATAACCTGGCTTTAATGTTCAAGATTGCTACAACAGATTAAACGGCAGCCCCTGATAAGTTGCCTACACTAAAAGCATCATGGAAATTGAAAACATAATGTACCTCACTTAAGTGATTCACACTATTAATATGTAGAGTTTTCTAAGCTATAGTTTTATCCAAGTTGAACAGTGGGAATAAGTGAGGGTTTGTTTCCTCATTTTTTTCTGAATAACAAAAGAAAACAGATGCATTTATGTCCAGGGAAGAAAAAAGAAGCAAAATTGTTTCTGAGAAATACAGGTTGGCACCTTGAGCAAAATCTATTCTATTCTGGGTAGATGAAAAGGGAGAGCGCTCACTGTTGCCCTGCCCTTTTCCTGAAGAATGAGTTTGCCGTGGCATTTCCAATCATATTTGCACGTGTAACACGTGTCTCCGTCCTTTACAGAGTTATTGTGGTGTATCTCTCCATTGATCTCCTGTCCAGCTGGCAGCCAGCAGCTCAATTAGCCACCGGGGTCTGATTCCAGCTCTATCTCTTCGGTTCATAGCTGCGCTTTCTCATCTAGAAATCCAGCCCCCTCGACACGCGGCACTGCAGCATGCAGGGCTGTGTGCCACCCAAAACCCCCGCGGGCAAGAAGTGCTGGAATCCACTTTGTTAAACACAGCCTGAACAGCAGGGCTGGGACTTTCCACACAAACCCCCAAACCTTGGTGAGAATATTTCAATACTCAGAGGCAGAAATGAACCTTAGATGGTGCTGATGAAGGCCAGACTCCAAATCTGGTAGAAGATGATGGAGGAGAGACACTTCAGAGCACCATTTCTTTAAGTATGGGATGTAAATGCCGGTCACCTGTAGGATGTTGCATGAGATAATAAAAAAATAGTAACTATAAACCCAAACCAGATACACACTCACCCTTCTCCACACAGACAAATGAGCAAAGTAAAGGAAAGTCAATGCAATAAATAATTAATAAGATTGTTTTACATTTTGATGCAAGCAAGCACCAATCACTGTGGTAGTATTGAACAAGATGACCTGTGGATGCTTACAAGTGGTTCATCATAGGATGGACACACACACACACCCCCCAAAACAGGCACACCATCACCCAGTCTGTGTTCAGACACAGCTTCCAAACCTTCTGAGGTTTAGAAATATCCTATTTCCTTTCAATTATTGTCTCTCATAACCAATTTCAGTGGCGAGCCTCAGGCTGGATATCTCCGCTCTAAGAGCTAAACCATACTGTTTAATCTGCTTGTTGACTTTTCAGATTTAGTGCTGCCAGAGCTGCACCTTTGGTCTACAAAAACACGCTGCAGCTGCTCCTGTTCCCTTAAAGTGTATTTAATATCCAGAGATGCTATATCTTCAGAAACGGTACACTGTGAGGCTAGAAATCCCTTGCCAGTGCCTCTGCAAGCTTGGGATAAAGCTGCTTCAAAGCGTCCTTCCAAATGGACATCAACAGTGAAGATATTACACCTCACCCACACATTAGATAGCTCTCATTTTGTTTTTGCAGTGCTGTGAGACACCTGCGCCCAGCCCCCTCAGGAAACGCTGAAGGACAGAAGAGGCCAAAAGCATTTCCTCAGTGCCAAAATGGGAAGGCAAAAAAGTCAGCACTCCGTGATGCGGCCTCTGTTTCTCACTGCTTCGTTAGCACTTACGGGACACCGGTTGGCCCAATGGGTTTGAATCTGGCCATAGAGTGTCACTTGTGCAGCCATTCCTATCTCAAGTCCCCCATGGGACCACGAAAGCCGGGGACTTGAAGTAAGTGAAAGAAGCCAAAGGTTCTGGGAGAGAAATCCCAGTGTCTGTATGTCTGTATCCACGTGCCGATGCTGCGGGGCCCAGGAGGGGCTGCGTGGAGGACTCGGTGGTTTTGTATTGAAAGGCAAGAAGATTGCAGAAATTATCTGCCCTCGTCCCCCTGCACAGGCTCTGGTCGTCGGCTCTTTGCTGCGGTGATGCACGTGCTGGGGACAACGCTGCCGCATACAAACCATCTTCTTCACCGGAGCCTTGAGGAGAGGCTGGGGTTTGCTCTGTTGCAGACTCGTCCCAGGCAAACATTTTGGTACATCAGAGAGTCCTTCCCATTTCTCCTGGCTGCATTCATGCCTCAGCGAGCGCCATTTCAAAAGAAATATGGTTTACCCAAATCCCAGAGATCCCTCCCTTACCCAGAGCCCAACAGGCTCACAGCGGCAGTGAGGAGGTCGCAGGGATGGAGCCACAGAGCTGCCCCAGCCTCTCTTCACAACTAATTGCTCCCCAGAGAATACATTCATCAGCCTTTTATTTTACAGATCTAAGCTTTGTTAATCACAAAACGCAAAAGCTATCAGTTCCCAATGACTCCTCAATTTGGGTGGAAAGCGTTGCCTTTTGGATGTGTGAGTCATGGTGCGCTTGGGCAAGCGAGGGAGGGCGCGAGCTGCGCTGCTCATCCCTAAGGTGCCTGGTGAGGGGGGACAGGACCCACTCTTTAAAAGCTGATTCTGAGACAAGATAAGGGTCAGACCATTATAGGATTTCAAGCCACAACACTTCCTTGGTCTTTATTCCTCTGCTTTGCAGAAAGCTCTTGATACACCCAGTTAATAAGAGTCCCAATGCACCAAAGCAATTTTCGGCAGCAATAGCCTGTGAAAAAAATCATGAAGCATTATCATTCATTAACATTACAAGACAGAGAAGGCTGGGGTGGGGGAAAGAGCTGGAACCTCTTTGATTCTTTTTTCTGCGGCAAAGTGGATCGCTAAACAAGTACACAGGGTAAATTCACAGATGAGCCAGAAAAAAAATCTCGCCCTTCTATTTAAGTGGATAACCATGAAGGTCGGGAGGAGGCTATTCCAAGCTGAGGAAGGTTTACTCATCTCATCTCCTTGCCTATAAATGCATCCAGCACATTTCAAGCAGAATTTCGCCAATTCACTTTCTGCAGGCAAGGCTTTAAAGTGATCAAACAACACGAGAGCTCTCAGCACCCTCTCTCATTTCTGTCTGCAGGAAAAATCGTATTTGCATTTTTCCTATGGATTGTTGTTGTCGAATTGAAATCCGGGGACTGAAAATTGAATCCTGCTGAGTTCTGAAAACTTTTTTTTTCTTGGATCTGGACTTCTGATGGTTGAAGGTCTTGAGCTAAACTCACTCTGACTACAGCAATGAAAACCAGACCTTGCATTGGCATCCTGTGAAACAGATGGGAAGAGCTGACAGTTCAGTGGCTTACCGAAAACATCATCCCAGTTTTCAGCCTAGAAAACGAAAAAACAATTCCTGTGCTCAGGTATGTTTCTATCTGTCATTTGGGGACCCACCCACTTGTCCAAGTAGTTATTAAGACGGAGCATGCTGAAGACGAATTTGTACCATATGGGTATCATGTGTGATTTTTTGGCTGTGTGATACTCTTAATAACCAGGCATTACAAATTCAAAATGAGCCCGTACAGAGGCCTCCCCTTCTATGTTTTTATTCTCTTTACAAGTTTCTGGCATGTTGGCCCCAGGGACCACGAAACGCAATAAAACATATTCTGTAGCTAATTCATGGTAATTGTCATTATTAGGCATTTAACTTTACTAGACAATGTCAGGATAATGTCTGTGCAGCTGGAAGCACTTCCATTTGCTGTCTTTCCTAATTGAGAATTAACCTATCTTTCTTCTCACAAGAGAACATGAGCTTCCTCCTTTCCCACTTTCCAGACTGTTTGTCATCAAAGATTACTCCAGATTTATGCGAGTTTTGCAGAGGCAGGCAGGGGCAGCGGGTTATTTTTCTGAGAGAACAGTGTGTAGATACGACTTTGAATTGCTCTCGTGGTCCAGGGATCACATCCACTTAAACTCTACCAGCAGAAGATATTTAACATTGCTGCTATTGACTTTGCCCAACTTTGCATCAGACCTCAGGAAAGTTGGAGCATCCAGGAGCTGCAAAACAGGGTTCATTGGTAGCTGCTCCGGTCAGAGGCAGCTCCGTGTTACTCCTGAGCACTTCTGAACATCAGCCTTCGTCTGCAGAGAGTGTGGAAATAAACCTTCATCCCCGGAGCTGTCTGCACACAAGGTTTTTCACTATTGACAGTTTCTTCTCCGTGCCGCCTTACTCTACGTTCACTTAATGAACATGGGGCCAGATCTGAGCCTGCTGCGAGGTCCTGATAAAAGCGGGTGAGTCGGAACATCCCAATCTGCAAATGATCATTTTCTTGTACTAGCGGTGTGAATTTGGCTCTCAAAACCACAGGGTTTTCAAAAGTATTTGAAAACATATAAAACAATATAGACATGATAAGTGAGCTTCTGTTTCAGTGCTTTGGAAATGCCCCACCTTACTCTGGTTTGTATCGCTGACGCTCAAGTGACCTCATAAGTGCAGCCCTCTGAGTTGTGCAAGCACAAGACAGAGTGTCATGGCCTGCAGGAATTGCAGAAAAAATACAGGAGAGTCAGTCTCAAGCTCTCTAATCGTTCACCAGAAAGCAGGTCTGCCACTGGGTCTCTCAGGAATGGCTTTCCCTCCTGAAATACCTGTTCCCAGCCCACTCCTCAGAGCATACACTAAACCAGCACTGTCTATTATATAAACAGGAACCGGTTGAATTAATAGCGAGACTACAATAAGCCGTAAAATTCCTCTGCCAAAACAACCCATTAAACTGCCTGATTTCATTTCGCACCCTAATGGTCTCGTTGGAAGGGTCATGAATACACTGATATTCATTTCTTGCACTCTGAGCCAAGAAATACAGAAACGTCTCCAAAAGGAAAGGCAGCACGGCTGTAGAAAGCAAACTCAACTTCTTCATGGTTCAGCTCAAAAGGGACTTAAGAAACATGCTGCACAGAGACCCAAAAAACAGAGAGCAGCTTGTGCCTGCCTTTTGGTCTGGGCAAATTAAGGTAGAAATGTTTTTGTGGATGTCTTATAGCTAGTTTTGTTTTTTATCTTGCAGGATAGGAATGAGTCCTCTTGCCTGGGGCATTTCCATAACACGGTGAGTTACAAAGGAACATGCTCGAGTAATTTTGGGAGCATGAGGAAGAGCAGGGTTCCCGCATCATGGCAGTATTTTACTCTTGGTCCAAACCAGTTTAAAGGAACGACATTAAAGCTCTGACTGTTGGCCCACCTGTGCTATGGCTGGAGGGGTCTTTCTGTGGCTTTCCTTCACTTTTGGCAATTTCTTCTGACTTCAGAGGATGTAAAAACCTCAGGGGGACAACAAATGGGAGCAGGAGAAGTCCAGCCCATGCAGGAGCAGGTTAGCACAAAGGGGGAATCCTGCCTGTGTTAATTGCTTCCCTCCTGCCTCCTGCAAAGAGAGGGCAAACTGAATTTAAGATGTACCGCAGAGGGATTCAACCCTTCTCCAGCACCGTTCCACCAAGCATGCTGAACATATAATAGCAATGATGTTGCTCCTCTGAAGTCAGTGATTTTATCAGTCTTCTCACTTAAGAAATGATCGATTTTCTCATATTACCAGGATAAAATCCAGCCTGTAATATGTAGGTCACGAACTCATCTATCTCCACCTTCCACGTCTCTGGGCACGATACAACTAGAATTAATGGTAATAATAATAAACTCCTTTGGAGTTTAACGATTATTCATTACCAGGAGTACATCGGTTCTGCAGCCTCCTTTTCCCTCGGATGCCTGACACCCTGGGCTACGCTGCTATATTTAAGAGAAACAATCAATAAGCACCATGCAGTCCTAGGCTTTGTGGTGTGCTAATTTCTCCGTTATTGAGTTAGGCATGCAGTCCCCTTCGGTCCAGTTAATTCCTCGTGCCGAAAAAAAACCCCACCCAATGAAACACAGGATTAAAAGAAAGCATGTCTCCAAACTGCCTCTCATGAGGAGTGAGATGTCCTGGGACATGCTGTTGACAAGAGGACGCTGGGGCTTGACAAGGAAGATGAACAGAGGCATGTTCCTCACCAGCCCTCATCTTCCAGCACCAAGACAAAGCAGCTGAGAAACCATGTCCATACCCCAAATCCTTTCTGGGTGCCTGGGAGGATCGGAGTGGGGCAAGCACAGGGATGAGAAGCCATCACTCCTCTGCAGGGTCCTTTCTCCACCGTCAAGGGACTTGGGCAAGAACAGAAGCAAAGGTTGAGCCCCCAGGATGTAGTGGGAAGAGCTCCAGCAACCTCAATGGGATTAATATTACACTGAAAGGGGCTTTAACCACCTGTGGACCTGTGACTCAAGTGTTTCAGCAAGTCCTGATGTTCTGAGCAGAACATCACACCTGGTTCCAAAGCTTTCATGGCATGTTTTGATGTGCTGCACATCAAGACAACGAGAGCAGTCATCCTGCAGCCAGAGGGCTCCAAGCTTTCTCTTTTCTCTCTTTTTGGCCTCTGAATATAATTCATTTAAACTCTTATGAGGCAATTCATATCCAGATTTTATTAGAAGTGGAAGGCCCTTTTATTTCCTCAGTGTATTCAGCACACAGAGAACTGGTACTATGGTTAATTTTATTTCTATGCCTTCTGTGTTTTAATAACAATCTCCCCAGTTCCATTTGACTCTGAATAGATGGGGGAGAGATAGAGAGATATGAGTTGGAATAATGTAACCATGTACTGCAGACAGAGAAATACTGGTAAAAATGGTGTGTGATGAATATGTGACTGAAGCGGAGACATGAAAGATTGCTTAAAGTTATAAAATCTGATATATTTGCACACCTGTCAGGTATGTGTATGCACTGTCAAAAAAAAAAAATACAGGTATGCTTTCAAGAAAAATGTAAAATTATAAAAAAATTACTTTTGTCAAAAAATATTCCAGAAATGCAAATACAATACACACACCTAGCTCTGGGGCCACATCTCTCTGTGTGTTTTCTCTGTTTCAGTGGTTTTTTTGAAGCTAAATAAGATAAAGACTTAGCAGGAAAAAAATAAAAAAATCTTTTCGCGACAGTATGTGTGTGTTGAATGCCAGCAGGAGACGGCACACAGCTTCAAGCTCATACAGACCAAAGCTTGTCCTTTTAATATTTCGTTGTCCCCCCCAGCTGATGCAACCTCTGGGTTACCTCCCCATTCCTTGGGGATGGAGGATCTCAAACCAGCTGAAGCCACCGGCATGAGACACTTCCACCACCCGCTGAGCCACTAATTCGGCGTCAGAAGGTTTTTCCAAGTGGATCAAGTAAGCTTGGAGCATCGGGCGGCCTCGACAGCGGCTGCCTGGGACTCATGTAAAGGCAGCCAGTCTTTGTTAACCTTGATTAAAACCCAAAAAGGGATTTAACTACATTTTAATATTATCCCTTTAACTGATACTCGCAGTTTGCATGTTGTCATTAAACCAGTGTTACAGTTTCTAGGGGACGCGCACCGTGCAGACACTGAGAGACTTGGCGATGCGTGTTTCTTACCAGCCAAGAAACGGGCAAATTAAAATCTGCCGTGTGTTGGATGCTGGAATCCCCCTAGCAGAGTCAAGGAGGTAAAATTGAAATAAATGGGGTTAAACACCAGAGAATTTCCCTCTTGTTTTGGCTGGTTTTTTTCCCCGCGTGAAGTCAGCAATCCTGCCAGCAGCACCTCTGCAACGGGGCGTTGCAGAAGTCTCATGCTGTGACCCAGCTGAAGCGTGAAGGCTGATGCACAGCAGGCTGGGAAGGTTCCCATTTTTTCCCTGAAAACCTGTGTATTGCCAGCAGCACTGCTACCCGTGAGCCATGCAGAGCTTTCAGCTGGTTCCTAAGGAAACAAGAGGTGTAACCACGTGGTGGGTGGCAGTGCCCCACTGCAGTGTTTTGGGGTGCTGGGGACCAAGGATGCTCGGAGACCCCAGAGCGCTGTAAGGTCCATGCTCAGCTGCCGCACACCCTGGTTGAACTGGGCAAACCACCGAGGACGGCATGGCTGCTCTGGTTCCTGGAGGGAGGACTGGATGCTTCAGGCCTGTCCTATATCCGCAAAGGTTGACAAGTCCCATTTCTGCTTGCTTTTGAACGAATGGCAAAACTTCCTTGAAGACCACCCTGAGTTTTGACCCTAGTTTTTGCCGCCCATGTCCTCCTGCACCCAGAGGGACCAGAAGCTGAACAGGAGCATCCTTTTTAATAAGATGCTGCAGGTTCAGCTGAGCGATTCATCTCAACAGAAAGACCTGTCCGGCTTCTCCCAGTAATTCTTTTAAAGTGGGAGGTTGATGCAATTCAGTGGAGCTGCCCTTCGTCACTTGAAGAGAGACACGGGCTTTGAACATCCCCAAGTGAAGTGCTTCTGGCATAAACCCTCCTCCTCCTCCTCCTCTATCTCCCCTGACCCCTTCCTCCCCGAAGGGATGCCACATCTCAGCACTGTGTGATCTTCCCTCTCGAGGCTGATTATCCGGAGCTGAAGTTCAGGGAGGTGAGAGCATCGGCATCCTCACGGCGACGTTTGATCATCGGTGTCTGCGAGTGCTCCCAATTAGCCTGGAAATGCTGCCTCCAGTTCACAAATACCTTAAAAACCAAGTTTAACGAAAAGCCGCCTGCGTTGCCTTTCTTCAGCCCTCTCCGCCATATCAAAGCCTTCGAGAGTAGCTAAGGACAACTTTTACTGCTGAAAAGGGCCCGTTTGAGTGTCGGCTCATTAGTGCTGTGGTTGTACTGCCCACGGAGCTGGGGACCATCCGCCAGCCCACGCTGCTGGTCCTACTACCCGGGAGCACTTGCTGAATATCAGCAAGAGCGTTAGGCTATGAAGTTTACCTCTGAGGGAGCCACCAAAGGGCCTTTCAAAGCAGAAAGGTCACCCGGCTTCCAGAGGAGCTGATTAGAGACAACTTGTTTCGGGACCCGTTGCTCCCCGCAGCAAGTCCGTCCTCTCGGTCTTTTTTCTCCCTCTTTTTGCAGTAATGATCTGCAGCTCGTCGGAGGGGGCTCAGCAGGGGAGGACAGCAGCAGCACATATTTTAATAAATAACATTTGTGAGCTGGCTTTCAAGGCTGCAGCTTGGCGAGGGATCTGATGAAGCATCGGTAGGGAAGATTAAGGCAAAAATGAGCACCCAGGGAAACGACTTGGACTCAGCCCCGGTCACGCAGGAGTGATGGTGGTCCCTCGCTGGGGTGGGTCTGAGGCACCCGTCCTCTCCATCCCTCCCTGTTGCCGTGCTGCTGGCTGCAATGCCGCTGGGGAAATGAGAAGCAAAATCCACAGAGAAGGTGTGCGAAAACTCCAAAGGCTGATGCCAAAGCAAGTGTCTGCAGAATAAGGCTATTTGTGCCTCCTCAGTCTTCTCTTTGATAAGTCAACATTAAAAACATCTCCTGGAGTGTTTCCCTGAGCACTGACACCAACCTAAGGTCTCGCCTGCAGCCAGAAGGTAATATGTTTTTGGCAAGGCAGCTGTATTTTAAGGGGTGTTTCTGTATTGAGAAGGGTTTGGGGCAGTTCCGCTCAGTTTGGGCATATTTTCAAGGACTGGCTCCACTCTTGGCTCCAAGTGATCACAGCAGACCTGCTCCAGCTGCTGCTCAAGTCAAGGTCCATACAAATGAGAAATCATCACTGGCATGTTTGCATAATAGAGAGTTAAGAAAAGCACTGGGAAAACAGAAGGAATATCTTTAGTTATTGGCTACAGCAATTTAGCATGACTGTTAAACGCATCTGATCAAAATAGTGCCAAAAATGTTGCCAAGCATGTCTCCCACCAAAATCAAAAAGCTCCATAGCATTAACCCTACTTTAATGATTTTTGTTTTCAACTAGAAAAAAGGCAGAGGGGAGAGGAAAATTCTGAAAATAACACATTTCCTTTTTTTTTTTTCCTTTCAAAACAGCTCCCTGTTTTTCAATATATTTATTTTGTGTTATTATTTCTCATGTAGCCATGAAGAAATTAAATACTTGAAAACAGAACAAAACATATAAATTAAACCAAATGTTTTGATTAATGTCAAACAACTGACATTTCCTTTCCTGAATAATTTAAAAATTTAACTTAGAAAACCAATTTCTTGTCTGAGAAGCCTCTTTAAAAGGGAATGTTTGGTATTTTGCAGCACTTCTGTGAGGTCAACTGGTGTCAGCATCTTATTCTTTTAATGTTAAAAACACTTTTAATCCACCCAAACTCCAGTTCTGAACTATTCAGGAGAAGACACGTGTTTCTAGCCCTTCTCTAGAGCCTCTCACACAGCAAAATCCCTCGTTGTACCTGGAATTTCTTAACTAGGACATAAATACCATATTTAAATTACAGTGACTGTGTTCATAATATGTCTGATCTTTGAAGGAAAGGTGTAGCTACAAGCAGGCTGTATTTTGCCTTCCATTCCCCAGTTTTATGTCATAAAAATGTACAGGATTTCTCCATGGAAGTAATCTGGTTTTGAAAGGAGACATTCACTGGGAGTAAAGAGAACAAATATTGTCCCACAGGCTGCAGGGGGCAACCACAGGCACGCGGAGAGAAGCCGTGTTGGGTGACGCAAAGTCCATCTGCAGCTGGAGCCCCGGCTTTCCTTGGGGTTATGCTCCCTACCCCAGAGCCAATCTTTATCCCTAACCCACTGCAAGGTGGAATAAAGCTGACTTACTGACCCATACTTGGACCCAGTGGGAATCCTCAAGCTTTTGAGTGTGTCCATCAAAAGGGCCCGGAGATCATTACAAGCACCCTGCAGTGAGGTTTGCACAGAAACTGGATGGAAAGGAACTTGCAAAGTGCTAGCAGATGTGCAAAAACCTAGCCAAGCTGGGCAAACTTCCCGCTCGATTAATGCAGGCAGAGGTTTGGCAGGGAAAGTTTTGTGCCGTTTAGCGCGCGGGTCACTTGGGTTGGCTCCTTGGGGGAAATCAGCTGAACAGCAGCAGATCAGACTCGTCTTTTCTGGAAGGGCTGCTCAGGTACACCAATGAGCGTGGTAGGAAGAGACACCAAGTCCTCCATGCATCAGAGACATTCTGTCTTAAACTTCTGCCTCAGGGCTTTCTGCACATTTTGTATCTTCTCCGTGATCACTGTGTCACTGAGGTGATCTCCAAACTTCTGTTTCAACAGCACCCTAATGATTTTGATGCAGCGTTCATCCATCATGGGCTTCGCCTCTCGGAAAGTATTGCCCCTCCGCCCTGTGATGGAGTGGCTCTGGATGTAGTCGGATGTGAAGAGCTTGTAGAGCAGTGTCTTGCAGGCAGTGCTGATTTTCTGGTCAAACCGGATGGTCTCTTTGAGCTGTTCCTTGGTGTAGCCGTTGAATAGCTCCACCACCTCGCATGGCTGCCGGTGGAGCTCCTCCTGGAAGGTCAGGGATTCCAGCCTCTGCACCTTCTTCTTGAGAGAAAGGACATCCTGTCGGAGGTCCAACACCATCCTCTCCAGCTGCTCTATCTTCTCTGCCCTGAAAAATTAAACCCAGAGTACATGTGTAGAGGCAAGAAGGCACCATGGCCTCATCATTATTGCTAAAGGATGTAGCACCTCCACCCAAGCAGTGATCACACACCTGCAAGCAGGGCCAGGACAACTTCTCTGTCAGAGTGTCAGCCCATACACCTACGTCTGGGTGAGGAGCAAGGCAGGAGAGAGGAATGACATGGTCTAGACTTTTCAGTAGCTCAGAGTTTAACCTTCACCCCCTCAGCCTTGTCATGCATGCATGGAGTCTTTGGTGCTCAATTTTTTTTTCAGTTTTAAGGAAAGATATAAGCCCTGTCCTGCAAGTCCTAGGAGGCACGTATTTGTGGTATGAAACAACAGACACGCAGGAAATGACAATGCAAGTACTCTAACATGATTTTTTGGCACCTATTTCTTTGCAGTAAAACTGTCCCCAGCACCTACTTCATCACTGGATACTTGTCATCAAAGTAACGGTCAATAAAGCAAGCAACACACAACCATGTTCAAACACGATAGACATCATTTTGATTGTTATAAGCAAGAGCTTTATGGTTTCTGCAGTGTTTTAGAGCTTTCTTGCATCTCTAACTCCAAGCCCTACAATCAGAAAGAACACCTGGCTCTGATTATACAGAGATTCAGCAGCTCTTGCTTCTAAAATTGCACTATTTTGTCACCCAGCTGTAGTCTCACTGCTCTTTCTTGTAGTGAGGAGGAAAACACAGTTAAGAACGAGTGCCGCCTTTTGCTAATTACCTCTCCATTTCACCAGGACCAAAATTTTTCTGAACTCTCTCGAAGTCATCCATCTCTTGCAAAGTGTCAAGCTTTCGCTCTTCACAGCTGGAAGAAACAAACAAGCTAAAAAGCACAACCACAACAAGCTTCATGTTCACACCTGATGAGAACTATCTGTAATACAATGGCTGGAATTCAAAGCAAAGTCAATCCTGTTTTCATTTACAGCAGGAATAAAATGGATTGAGAGGAAATATCAGTGGTTCTTCATGTGGACAATCTCCTGTGCACCTCTCTTTCCGCACAGGGCAAGCCCTGGCACGCGGATAGGGGGGACCTCCCATTTGACCCACCAAGGGATCAGGACTCCAGAGCACAAAGGACTCAATTGCTCTGCAGTATGTACTCACACGAACTCCCGTCGTCTTTTGCACTTTGGGTTTAAGTCTACATTAACATCTATCCAAAGTGAGCACCACCAGGGCACGGCAACAGAGTGGAGAGGCCCCGCACTATGAAATGAATCCGTATGGTGTGAAACAGCGCCCTCACTGTGCTTCCAAGTGTTACCTGTTCAGACAGATGTGTTGCTGGCACTGGGACAAGATGCCATCTGACTTCCTCTTCATTGCCAGGGCAACATAATCTACAGGCAGGGATGGGAGAGAAGCTGAACAAACCAGCCATTGAAAAGGTCCTGAATCCCTTTGTCTCCAGAACAGTTTATCTAAGTACCTCTGCTAGATTGCATAGCAACATGTTATTCCCTTTGCATAAACAGAGTGATCCAGACATGCTTTCCAGGATTGAACAATAGGGATTTTGTTACTAGAAAAAGGTGGTATCTCAGGGGCTCCTTCTGTTCCCATCACAAAAGACAGTGGTCAAGGCAAGCAGAGCCAAAGTGTCTCTGGACATTGCCGTTAGTCAGCAGGTAGATGATGGACTAGCATATTTTTGTAAGTGCATTTAATGTATGTAGCAGTGGCTGGAAAAACAGGGAAATAGGCATATATGAGAAGGTTTGGCTAATTGAGACAGAAGGCTTTGGAGTATTTCACAGTTATTAGGCAGGCTGGATTGTTTTTTGGCTTGTCAGGAAAGAACAGCTAGCCCAGGAGACAGAGTTGGTGTCTGGTAGAGCAGACACCATATGCTAACACACGGGCATCTCCCTTTAGACAGCCCTCCTGGAGGAGATCTCCCAAGTGGAAAGGACCAGAAAATTTCATCTCTAACCTTTGTAGCCCTGGGGGAAAGCAGAGGTCTCCTGGCAGCTCTCAAGGTCCCCATCCCAACCTGCTGTTCAGGATGAGGCAGGAGAGAGCTAAAAGCCAATGTCCTAATTTACAGCCACTGTTACCTCTAGGAGCTGGACCAGCCCTGTCCTCTTCACCCTGGGAAGTCCCCGGCATGGCCATGGCAACAAACGTGGATGGGGGTGTGAAGGCGCTGGCTGGCGGGGTTGGCCCTGACAGCGAGTGGGGGCTTCCTGCTGCGTTGCCCAGGGCACGTCTCTCCTTGATGATGGAGGAGCTGCCAGCGTCATGGGGCAGGCTGGCCTCGGCCGCCCTCAGCAGTGGCTTGGCAGGGTAAGTCCTGTCACCGTGGTATTTCCTGGATGTATTCCCTGGGGTCCATTTTGGGAAGGTTTTCCTGGATTTTTTTGGCTGTGGTGGCATCATGCTGTGGATAGCTGGTTCTTCTTCTGAAAGCAAGGTGGATACTTAAGATGTGTAACGTGTTATCGATGTTGTGTATCTCCCACCTCCCACTCAGTGCTTTTTACCCTGATTGTAGGGCCGTGAAATTTACACCAGGACTACAGTGCTGTCAGCATCCTCCCACCCCAAAAGCCCAATGGAGGTAGAAAGGTGTAATCTTCAAAAGACCCTACTCACTTAACTTCTCCAGGAGCTGTCTATCTTCCAGCAGCTTCTTCTCTAAAACATCTTTATGCTCTGTAGGAAGAGAGGACTTTTCAGCACTAAACTCATTCTCTAAAGGTTGCTTCTAAGCAGCCCCAAGTTGCAAAGCCCAGGACAGAAGGGTATCACTCACCGCTTATGCCTTCCACCATCCCCCAGTAGAGCCCGCTGAAGCCAGGGCAGCGGGCCAGCACCTGCTCGCCCACCATGTAGAGGTGGAAGGGTTTGCGGGGCTCCTTGATGTTCTCGATGTTGATCACCCGGCTGCCGTCGGGCCAGCTGATGAGGACGTAGAGCTTGGCTGACATCGGGGCTGCCCACCTGGTGTGGGGGGAGCGGGAGGGGAGCATCACGGCACAGCTTTGTGCTCTCCCATGGCCGAGAGGATTAGCAAGTGATGCTCTACCTGAGGCAGTGCAGCCTGCAGATACAAAATACTTGTCCCCTGCATCTTTTCTACCCGTTATTTCTCCTTTCCCATTCCAGCCCTTCTGTGCTTGTCTCATCCTAAACCCCTTCCCTGGGAGGTTGTCCTGGGATTGACCTGGGCACAGCTCCATGCACCTTTGGTGTACCCCACCTTAATTTGAAGAGGAACTGCAGCTCCAGCCATGAGGTGTGTCACCTGGGGTCGGGCAGGACCAGCTCTCATGCAGGACGCATTGAGCAGGCCCTGGATAAATCACTGAGCAGAGACAGGCTGGTTCCTCTGCCCGTGTGAACCAGCACAGCTCAATTGACTTCAAAGGGTCTACAGCAATTTGCTCCAGTGGAGGACTGTATCTGTATGATATCAAGGCAGTACAGAGAATAGACTCGAAAAGACAGAGGTATTCCAGGAAATGATCATTCCTTTGCCTGGACAGTTATTTTCTCCAGTAAATGTCAAAGTGCTCTGATAAGAAAGGCAGCCAATTATCTCTGTTTCACACATGGGCAAACTGAGGCACAGACCAGTGAAATACACATCCAAGGCAGCCAAGAAGCAAAGCTGCAAGGAGCTGCCGGGTCCTGGCCCACTACTCGGCTCACTGAGATACCCTGTTTCTCCCCGTAGAGCTGCAGGCTTAAATCACTGGAGAAATGGGAGCGCTCAGCAATCGAACAACAGCCAGGCTAGCAGTGACTTTCAAAACCTCCCTGAGCCACCGGGGCAGCTGAGGAGCCAAGGGCAGCTGGGCTCAGGGAGGGTTTCTTTCCTGGTTTCAACCAACACGTCCATGGATGGGGACAAAACCAGGCAGAGACCACTTTCCAGAGCTCCTAAGGGCCTGGGCAGAGCACCACCCCAGACCATCCTGCTCTGCTCTGCAGCAGGATTTGGCAGAAGGATTTTGGGGACCGGGGCTGAGCCCCCTTGTGCTGGGCAACGCATGGAGAATGGCCACGGTGCCCAAAACCGATGGGAGGGAGCTGGGGCAGGGAGAGGAGAGGTGGAGCAGGGACAAGCTGTCAGGAAAGGCAGCTACAGCACAATTTACTGCAGTCTCTTGTTTTCCCTCCACACCACCATTAAAGTCAAGCCTGGTTTTGATTTCTCTCACCCGGGAGCTTCAGTCCACCCTGGAGAACTTTCTCCTTCTCCTTCCCCCACTTCACCATCATCAGCCGCAGCAAAGCTCCTTGCAGGAACCGTAAGTTTCCCCAGACCTGCCAGCCTGTCCTGCTGGCACAGACTCACACCTGACTCACTCCAATCCTTTTCTTTTGGCCATGACACACTCTGGGGTTTATTTTTACAAGGAATCACCCATATACAAATTAACTCCGTGGTACCTGCCCGGCTCCCCGCATCCCCTGCCCTGCTGCTGGCCGCTCTGCAGCGGGCGGCTGCACCCAGCCCTCTCCTGAGCCCAGCGAGGGTTACAGACCAAGAAACTGGGACAAACGCGTAGCTGAGACCTCTCCCTCCCAGAAACACAGCTCTGTTTTAAAGAGCTCCCTATTCCAAACAGCCCCAGCCCCAAAAAGCTCTCCAGAGGGTTTTTCCTTCCTTTAGCATTTAAAGAAAATACATCGGTCTTCATAGCTGCTGCTCCCTCCTGCCCCACTTACCAGTTGTTCGTTTACCTTAACGAATGCAACAAAACTACACAAATGCACAAACACAGAGAGAGAGAAAGAGAGAGAAAGAAAGATACCACGACCCTGATAGCCATAGAGCTCGGTCCTTGCCTGGTGAGCACTGCTCCAGGTGCTGAGTCTTGCAAAATGTCTCCTGTCTATCCAGATCTCAGCTGCCTGCTCCAGCAGAGGAGGTGACCGGACACTTCTTTGCCTTGGGCTTGTCCCTTCACCACAGTTCCTTGTCAGGTCTCCTTTGTCTGGCTTAGAGAGCTCCCACCTGCCGTCCCCACTGCAAAGAAAAAAAAGACCCTTTGCTTTCTTTTTTCCTGGTCGTTTTGTTTCAGCATTATTATTCCTGTTATTTGTCCATATACATATATATTTTTGTTTTCCTTAGCTTGTTTCAGGTCTGTTTCTTACAGGGAGAGAGGAGAAAAGAAGAGAAGAGAAAAAGCCTTGGGTTTTTTGGAGCATGAATAAACCTTGCATTTCCATGAGTTATTCATGAATAATTCATGAAAATGCATGATTAATTCAGGTTCATGAATTATTCAGGAATAATTCTCGAACATTCCTGGTTAATTCATGCTCACACAGTGAGTGAGTCAGGCTCTAGGGCTTGGTGAATTCCTTTCTCCCTGAGACAGGAGAAGAGAGGCTTAGAGACGGCTGCATTGCGCGCTGCCCATTTGTCATGTCTTAGAAGAAAACGTATTTTGGGCCCTTTTTGAAAGAAGGACTTGAAGAAGAGAATTGAAATGCCCGCAGCCTTCTGGCCATGGAGGAATAACACAGTACAGAAAAAAAGAAAGTAAGGAAGGTAGAAGGAGATTGGACTTGCTCTCGGAGAGAAGCCCAGCAGCAAGTTTTACTCCCTTTCCAAGCATCTTTCAAACTGACTGTGCCTTTCTTTCCTCCTCTGCCTCCAGATCCCTCCCTGGTTAAGAGATATCTCAGCTGCTTCATTTTTTCCCTGCTATGTAACGAAAAGGACCATACACACAGGCCTCTGCGTGAGGAATCAAAGGAACTTCCCATGCCACGTGTCCATCCATTCCTGCACCCCTGTGTGCAAACACACACAGCTCCTTGACACGGTGTCCCAGCCCCTGCGAGCACTGGTGGTGGCAACCGGCTCGGCAGGTCACTGCTGACCCCAGTGCAGACATCAAGCTGGCCATGCACAGCTCTGCTCTCCCTGTGCGTTTCTCCCAAAAATGTCACCGCTGCAACACCTGGGGTTTGCTAGCACAGGGTTTTTTATTGCTGGTGTACGCAGGATCACCATGCATGGTGAGGTAGGTGCAGGCAGGGAGCCGGCAGGGGCTCTTGGGTACCCCTATGTTGAGGTGGTCCCAGGGATGGGGTGGGCAGCCAGGGACACAGGCGTTGCTTAGGGCTGGGGATGGAGCCACAAGGCCAGCCAATTTGTTCTGCTGGGATGCTCACGAGCAAAACAAGGTTTTGCAGTACAGCCTCTGCCGTGGGGATGCTGAGTTCTGCAGGACATTGAGACCTGCACTTCAGGGTGACACGATGCAGGGGCTTCCTCACCTCCTGAAAGCTGTCATAGTTGGTGGCTAAAGACCCCAACACCTCTGGAGAGACATCACCATGCTCTTCCCGGCTCGATGTTCAACTTTGCAGGTCACGTGTCCCATTTGTCTTCGTCAGTTGCCCACCTCCTCAGAGAAACATGGCTGTGGCACTAATCTGGCCCTGGGGAAAGGTCTTCTGGTTGACCTGGCAGCAAAGAGAGGCCATAGTTCGTGTTAGAAACCATCATTAGCACTTTGATCTTGACTAAGGCCACCTCTGTCACCACACTGCTGCCTCCCAACAGGAGAAGGCTAGGTAGGTCCTCGGCTCAAGGTGGTCTCTGGTCCTGCAGTCAGAACCCACGTTGGCCCAGCACATCAGGGTATGGCCATTAGCAATCGGGTATTTCAGTCAGGAGAGAGCCACCACAGCAACCCCCAATCCCACAGATCAGCAGTGTTTAATTACACAGATTTTTTTCAATTCCTTGAGCTTCCAGTTCTCAGAAAACAAAGTTCAAATCCTGCCAGACCACATCTTCAGCTAAAATAGAAGGCAACAGCTTTGTCAGAGTCCATGGTGAAAAAAAGGTCCCATGTGGCATCCAGCCTGCTGTGGTCACCAGCAGGCAAAGGGGCAGCGGGTTGGGGCCATCTGCAGACCTGTCTGCAAAAGCTGCCTGCCCAACCGGCCATCCTACCCCAGCCACTGCGTGAGATGGAAACACAGCCAGGGAGTGAATCCAAACAGCGCTTTCTGCTTTATCTCAGCCAAAAGCAGCTCCAGAGGTTGTTGGAAGAAAGAGAGATTTCAGATGTTCAGGGAGATACTAGAAAAGGACTTCGATTAGATTCACAAGGTAAGAAAACTTCTGTGTCCCCGATTTGCAATATTTACAGCTCAAAGAATGCGTCTGTCAGCCCAGGCAGAACCAGATGTTAACCAGAGATCTAGCCGAGATAAAGTATCCCAGCAGATACGAGTATAAAAGAAGTGGTGTCTGAATTGTATGTAGTTTTGAATAACGTGGCTGAAGAGCGAGAACTCCATAGGAAGAAGAAATGGAAAAGCAATGACGAGGGGAAAAATAATAGAGATACATGACAATGGAGATGAGATTGCATTCTGGTTTTATGCAGGACCTGGTCCAAATAAAATCTGCTTGCAAAGTGGGCTTGCTTAAGCAAGCATTGTTTGCTTTCCTTTGAAGAACCAACAATATGCAAAGCGTAACAGATGTATAGTCCTGGGGGTAGGAGTGCAAACTACAGGAGAGGAGAGATGGCAGTGACCACAAGAGGAAGACAAATTGTAGCCTCCTCAAACAACAGAAAAGTCAAGTGTCCATGTATAAATATACAGTGTTTGTGTTGAATTATTCCAGGAAAATGAGAGTCTGAAGTGAATCCCAAGTGTTCGACTTCATGAAAATTAGCAAGTCCTGATTAGATCTCCCTCCCTGTGTTTGAATACGAAATCCCTTGCCAGATGCCTCGTTGCAGGCTGGGCATAGTTACTGTTTTCAGGAACCTCTCTTTCTGCATTTCCTGATTCTTTGAAAACGAACCCCACACTGTGGCCCCCCCCAAGTCCCAGCACACCTTCACCCTCCGAGCTGTGCTTGCTGAGGTTTAGATTTCAGCTGCGACTAAGGAACAACAGCTTCGTTGTAATCTTATCTAGAGATGCACTAGAGGAACCATGTTCAGCATCTGTTTGAATGCTGCCCTGTCTTTATCAGGACAATCATAATTGATGTTTGAAGGGATTTAAATAGCAAACACAGGTGGCTTTAATCTCCCTTTGCATTTTACCTCTGTGACGTTACTGCTCCTTTAGCGGGGATTTAGCAGCCCAGATGTGTGCGTCACCATTTCAGAATGCAACCGTAGTTCCATAAATGAGGGACGAGAGCTGTTATTGCTCTTTAATTTTTACTGCCACGATGCAATGATGTGGGAACCATCAAGCACTGTGGTTTGGAGGGAGCAGCCGTGAGACCAGCTCTGCATCCCTCCGGCACTGCAGGGAGAGGTTGTGTGAGGGATCAGCACTGCGGGACCACACAGCCAAGCTACAAGGAAGACACAGAGACCCAGGCATTTAGCAATGCCCCTTGTCACCAGTCCCATTTGGGATGGCGGGTTGGGCTGATCGAGGCATTAGGATGGATCTGGGTCACGGTTTTGCAACCAGCCGTGACAAACGCCATAGCGTAAGTCACTGCCTGTACCGGAGAGCGACCACCTGGTGGCATTTTGCATTTCTAACAAGTACAAGTTCCATCTCCGCCTATGATACAAGGAACAATGAAATACAGATCCAGGCTAACGAGGCTGGAATTAACCACATTTTAATTAAAGACTTGACTCTTTCCTAATAAGCTAGAAGTAAGCTAAGTTACTCAGAAACGAGGAGTAAAGCAACAACCCCAGGTCAGCAGCCAGCTAGACTGGTACACGTAAGTCCTACTTACCACGCTTTGTGGAACCCTTTCCTAGACTGGAGCATTTCCATATTATTCCTCATGTGGCAGAGGCCATAAAACGATGAGAAAATGGGAGACCGAAAGCACAAGGCAGGGTTTTGCAGGGTTGCCGAGCTGCGGAGGCTGCCTGCGTTCCTGCTGTCCCCAGGCCCGGCAAGGCTTCCCATTTACCAAAAGGCAAGTTATTATTCCTTCTCTTTTATTGCCTTGGATTCATTGAGAGATGTTTTGGAGGTTAAGGTGTTTTTTTTCGCTGCAGAAACGGGTTTCCCCTTTATAATCCCCATTCCAAAAAGCCTTCCTTTTCACTTATTCAGATTTCCACCCTTTTGTAAAGCCTTTTTCCTGAGCTGTCTGTATTTATTTGACCTTTACGCTCTACATCTGTTTCCTTATCTGCTTGGCTGGCTGGTTTCTTGGGTTTCTTTTGTGAGCTTGTCAGGGAGATAGCATAAGCACAGTTAGCGAAAAAAAGAGGGGGGGGAAAAAATGTCGGAAAAAAAAATGTCACAAAGAAAATGGAAGGAACTTTAACTGACGGAGGCTAGAACCATAAAACACAACGATGGCTTTTAAGTATCCCCAAACCTTTTTCTGATGCTCTCATGCATTTAGTTTTAGTATTCACAGGGACAAGGAGGGGACTAGCAGGAACTAACCAAACTAAGGATGCACCAGAAACCAAAGCATAGATCAGTCTCGTGAAACTGAAAAGGAGGAAATTATTTCACATTGAAATTAAAGCTGTAGATACCTGGACAATACAAACCTGCTTAACCTCAGGTATCTGAGCAGTTCCTGAGAGCGGGACTGACCGCGTGTTTTTTTTTTTTTTAAATTAAGCACACGGTTGCCACATCACAAAACCAGGGTCAAAAAGCAGAAAAAGTCCCAAAGTTTCATATATTAGCAAACTCCACTGAAAGCTATAGAGAAGTCCCTAATGTACAGGTCAGTGTAACGACAAAGAACAAAAGCCCAAGAATGTGTTTCTTAGGTTCCAATTTCCAGAATGCAATGGTGAAGGAACAGAAAAAAAAAACATCCCAGGGCATCATCTCGCAAGGGGAGGAAATAATGCAGCAAGAAAGGGCTGATGTGGGAAATTTCATCTCACCACCTCTTGGCACCACATCCCTGGGGACTCATCACCCTTTTCTGCACCATTCCTGGATGGAAAGGTGCTGCAGGGACAGGAGGTCCATGCTTGGGAGCACCAAATCCAAGTGCTCAGCCTCCATGGAGCCGGCACTGTGCTGGGAGCTGCTGCCTGCGCATCTTCTGAGTCATCGCCCCCCGTTACCTTGGCAAACGCAGTCGCGGGTACCGTTAGAGGAGCTCCAACGCCAAGGGAACATGTTGTTTCATGTTCCTCCACCAGCACACTTCTGATTGCAGAATCTCAACCTGCTGCTAATTAATTAAAGATAATCAGGAGCATGTTAGCAGTTGCGGAAGGGACTCGCCGGGTGGCACACGCTATGTGAGCACGGGCAGGGTGCTGCCTCCAGCCTCCTCCACAGCATCCCTGCAGAACTGAGCTCTTACCCTCAAGCATTGCTCGGTTGGGGTTTCCCACTCCCCCCCATTTCCTCCTGTTTCTGGCAGAAAGCACAAAGCGCAGTTCTTTGCATTGCGGTGGGATGGGGTCTGGGCTGATTTTTGATGAGAAGCTGTGCCAGGTTGGACCCGAGGTCTCATAGGTGACCTCCTGCCCCCCTCCACGATGTCCCCAGGTACAGCACGCTGGATCAGAGCTTCTGCAGCAACACCCGTTCCTCTGCCAAAACACGTGAAATCCTCTGCTTTCACCTTACATAATCACAGCCACTAATTATTTCCTTGCAGGGCCTTTGATGCTGATGAATAATTCATCAGATTCCCTCTAACCTGTCACAGCTTTGAAGAAGAGAGGACCGAGCCCTCACAGACCCTGGTGCATCAAGCAAGCCACGTCGGTGCCACCGCGCAGGCAGTAAGCGTGTGGCAGGATGGTCTCGTCGAGGACTCCATCCACAGGGATGCAAAAGGAATGGAAAACACTACCAAACAACCTTGTAGCAACATGCTCTAAAATCAGGCAGAGCAATTGTCCTTGACCAGCCCACCTCTCTGGGCCCTGCTTCATGGAGCTGCCATTAGCAAATGGGCTCTTGTGTGCATAGATCTGTCCAAACCCATGGCTTTGCTTAGCAGTGTGAGCGATTCCCACTCCTGCCTTGCCTACTCAGTGACATTATTTTGGTACCTGACTACTCAAAAGGTACAAGCATATTCTCTCTAATTTGCTAAATTGACAAATTTAGTCCTCTCAGGAGACAACCTCATCTCCACCTTCACCCTCATCAGCCTTGTACACTCGGTTGAGAGCATGAAGAGTTTTTTCCTTAATTTCTTCTCCGGGAAAGAAGGAATTGATCTTTTATTTGTAGCAGTTTAAATTGACATGTTGACTGCAAAAAACCCACTGCTCATCACATCAAAGGCTGATGCAATAGCACCTGTTGCTCCAGTAATGGAGGTCTTCTCAGGGATGAGTGGATTAGTACAAAGGGAAGCACGGGTGGGAGAGATGAAGTGACAGGACTGGAAAGGATGGGTCTTCTCACTAGAGATGTGCATCAGTGCAAGGAGGCAGAGGAAGAAGCAGAAGCTGAGAAGACAGTGCCACTTTAAGTTAGGATATCTGCTGTACAGGGCAAGAGAAAACATGACACATTTCTCATCTTGTCGATGGATGCAATTCAACCCCCATCTCCAGCTGCGGAAATGGGGTGCTGAGTCTCGTCCTCACTCGCCTGGCAAATGACAGAGCTGATCTGAGCTCAGCCTGGAATCCTCTACATTGACTTCACGGACTTGTACAAGATGCAACTTGTGTGTTTGCAACAAGCACAGCATCACCGACAGCCAGTGGCAGGTGAAGGCTTGACTCTTCGTCCTTGCCGCTCCAGGTATTTGTCTAGTAAAATGCACTCTGCTCTGTAGACCAAAGCAGTAGAGATGTAGGGTTTTCTGTGCCCCAACAAATTAGGAGCCAATTCATCCCAGGGGTCTATCGCTCATGACCATCAGTTCTGCACAGAGCAGGCAGCAAACTGGTCACTATTTGCATTGCTTGTGGTTTTTGGAGTGGGAACTATGGATCATCATCAAGCTTCAAGTATTTTCTGGTGTTAAGTGCTTCACATCATCCCATCCAGATTTGGGGTTTGGGCCAATCCAACACTAGGATTTGGGAGTGCCCATCAGTGTTTAGGTCGGTCAATGGCGTCTCGTCAGCCTGGAGTGGGGGCTTGTGGTCTCCCTCCAACCTACAGCACATTAAAAAACTTACTAAGGTCACTATGAAAAATCCTGTGCTAAGCCTTCTTCTTTAAACTCTCTTACTTTATAATTCTGATTGTGAAAGGTTATTTAGGATCAAAAGCAGGATATTTTTGTGGATTTTTGTAAAAATGTTTTTTTGAAGGTTCAAGATGAAGGAGAGATTTTCACTGAAGACATTGCCTTTCTCACGGTTTTTTCAGCATCCTGTATTGAAGTTTCCACTTTTATCTCCTGCCAACTTTTACCTGCCCAGAGTTACTCATTTTGCTGACAGATGTCATCTCCATGTACCATTTGCTGAGCACCAAGCTGAATGAAGGCTCAGGTGTTCAGTAAGGGAAAGCTCACTTCTTGTTTTTTGGGACCAGGGAAGGTCTTGCTTGCTCAGTTGGGAAGTAAGATAGTTTGCTTCTCAAAAATACTCCATACGGCATTGCCGATGTATTTTTGACTCAAAGAAATCTGCTTATTGTCTGCTCTTAGATAAAGAGCGAGCAGCTCCTGTGAGCGACACCATGGCGCAGGAAATGCAAATAGGCTGTTGCTCGAATACCATTTCTGAAGGGACTGTGCTCTGCTTTTCAGATGAGATTAAGAGCTCAATTACAGTACAGAAAGGGTCTTTCATTAAAAATTCTTTCATTAAATCACACATAGAACATAATAAGGACAAATTATAACGCTCTTCAGAAGCACATCTGTGCCAGACTGCTAGGTAGGGAGGCCCAGCACGGGGAGTATCAGTCGTTTCTCCTATCCTTCTAAAGAAATAAGATCCACATACCTCATCCAACCACATTTTTGAGGCAAACACATAATCAGATATCTATGGAGCACCCAGTTCTTTGAATACGTCTCTTCCAGTGGTGGAGAGGACCAGTATAACCAACCACCCACTCGTGTCTGTAATCAGCAGGTTGAAGTCTCGAGTTAGTACTGATGTGCCCAGTTTAGATGTGCAATAGCGTGTTCAGCTAACTCAAGAGAAGCCCAGAAGCTCAGGGTTCTCATCCAGGACAGGTAACAGGAGCCCAGTTGCAGAGTTTAAAGAGTTTTTAAGCCCAGCAGCTAAGGGATGAATCTACCTGAAAGCCAGTCACTGCACATCACACCGAAAAACAAGCCCATTTATTTCTAGCAATCCTGCCACGCTTTCCTGTCTGCAAAGGCTTCCACCAAGGAACCTTCAGATGAGGGGGAAAACCAGGTGAAGAAAGAACAGAAGCAAGGACCTCTTGCAGAAGAAAGAACCCAAAGGCTCTCAGCCAGGGAGCTCTGTGCCCTAGCAGCCAGGATGGTGAAATTTTCCTAAAAAAAGATCCTGTGTGCAAAACCCAGGCACATGAACCACAGGCAGAAATACCCGCTGGTCACTTTGGGTTTGCAGGTGATTGCACACGTGTGAACCTGAAGCAGAGCGACAGGATGCTCTTTTTTCACAGTGTTTCGAGGCACTGCATGGCAGAGCTCAAAGGAGATAGCAGTGAGGTACGGGGCTGGTCAGGATCCTGCACCTGGGAAAGGATAGGTCCAAATTCAGTCAAGGTTCTCACAGAGTTGTCAGTACTTGGTTTTGTCCTGTTGTTATTCTGCTCTCCCGAAACACATTATGGTTAATTACCAAAGGCAGTTGGCTAATTGGATTGTAAGTAGGTGCTGGTGAAAAACCACCCTTCCTACTTGAAACCTGAAATGGTGATTCAGTGAAATTCCCTTTGAAAAGAAATCCCAAAAGCTCATAATCTGTTGATGAAAACAGTCACCTGAAAGGGAAAAAACAGCATTTTTCAGCAGGTTTTGCAACTCAGGCAGCTGCCACCCCCATCAAGCATTAGGATTGTCATTCCCACACCAGAAAACCCTTCAAAGACTCAAAAACCTTCTCTGGGAAACAAACTTGAGAAATGATCCATGAAGGCCTAATATTTCCATCAAGGACAGGACGAGACGAGTAGGAGTGCATGACTGGGGCCCTTCAAAAGCCAGACCTCAGAGCTGAGAGGGGATTAAATCCTGACATAACTTTGAATATTCCAGCAAAGGATCAAGCTGTGAGAGAGGGCTCAGAAAGCAAGAGTGCTTGTGTCATGGTTTGGGCCAGACTGGCCCAATCCAGTGGAACAACAGATGCTCTGTCTCTCTTGCTCCTCTTCCGAAGGGAGGCAAGAGAGAGAGAGAAAAAGAGAGACTTAAGAGTTCAGAAGGAACTAAACTACTTTAATGAAATATTAATAATAAAATAATAAAAAGAAAAATAATGAAATATCTACAGAACCGTATCAAGCTCCCTGGATGACAATCACGTCACCAGCAGGCACTGGGGGAAGTCCCAGACTGGACTCAGTGATGGATGGGAACTGGATTCCAGATCTGGATTCGGGATTGGGATCAGGATCAAAGGCAGATCCAGAGACAGAGTCCTCCTCGGACGCTGGCCATTGAAAAAAGAGGACTGACCCTTTGATCCCTCAGCTTTTATACTGAGCATGAGGCAGATGGGATGGAATACCCTGTTGGTCAGTTTTGGGTCACCTGTCCTGTCTGCTCCTCCCCGCAGGGGTGACCCCTCTACGCTTTTCCGCTTCCCACCCTCCAACGGGGCAAATTCCAAAGTTGGCTGGCCTTGGCTGTTATAGCAATAAGTATAAGCACGAGCCTCTCTGCATCCCATTCCTTCGCATCAACTATAAACACGGGTCTTATCACTCTGAGAGCCAACAGTTTTCTGCACAACACGCTGTTAATTTCAGCAGTTAGAAGAGGCCTAGCTAAAAAGTAAAGTTACTGAACAAAATTGGTCCTGTTTTACCTCAAACCAGGACAGCTTGTAACAAAACATTAGCATGTACACAGAAGGAGGAAGAGAAAATATGGCTGAATACATCCTAATGCTATTCTTTAGCCTGACCTGATGTCTAGCACACGGTGCAGTGAGTCACAGACACCTGGCTCAAAACGTGGGTGGCAGAACTCAAGAGTCCACCAATAAGCAATAGAAATAATTAAAAGCATATAGGAGTGAGCATAGTGATTAGGACTTGGAGAACAAAGAACCTAAAAAGGCTAGATATTATAAAATAATGTGTATAATGAGGGTAAAATAGATGCTGCTATTCATTACGTATCAAAAGAATGACAGACTGTTCAAAGAAACCAAAAAACAATTCATCAACTGTCAGAGGAAAACTATATTGAAAGCAACCTAGAATTAGAACCACAACAGCAACTTCTTGTCTTTGAGCTAAAGATTTATCAATATACAGATAAAGGCTTAGATATTCATATAGGTAGCGTGATACCCACATTGAGCTGGGGCGGAGAAGGATGCAAGCCTACGCCTTCCAGGCTCTTGCAATCACTGACTGAGTAAGAGGGGACAATGGAGAGCCCGCGCTCGTCCCCAAGGTCTCCGTGCTCAGCTCTGCTCAGGCTCCTTTGCAAGGCAGGGTGAGATGAGCGTAAACAGAGGGGCACAAGCTGGTCTGTGTTTGGGAGGCCAGTTTGCTATCGCATGGCCATGTCTCCTCAACTTCTGGCCCTGCCCTGCTCAAAACAGGCGCTGAAATTGGCATACCTATTCTTTAACACTGACTGCTTTACTTGCCAGTCATCAGACCGCCCTTATCCAGCACCTTCTTTGCACGTGCTCATCTCCATCAGCTCATCTGGGAGCTTTGATATCCACAGTAGAGTTCAGAGTGGCTTGGAGGGATGGGACGAGACCTGCACTTGAGGGGACTCCTGGCCCTTCCCCATCCTAAGCCCCTTTTGCCAGTGCTGTGTGGTGCCCCAGACAAGAAAATCAGCATCAGCCGCCCCCGGTCCGGAGCATCCTGCAGCCCCCCGCCCGCTCGCTCGCTGGCTGCCTGCCAGGCTGCACTGCTTAATTACCCCCATGCAGATGGCTAATGACTTTGCCCTCTCCTCACTGATCAGCTGGAGAAGGATTGTACAAGTTTGCTTGTTAGCAGCGGGACCCTTCGGGCTGCCTCGTACAAAAGAAAAGAGGCTCCGAGCACTCCAAGCAGCGCGGAAACAAGAGGTGGCCACTTTCCAAAGATGTGGCTTTTGGGAGCGGCCAAGGCATGGTGGGCCTCCGTGAGTCATCATTTGGGCTCTGCATCCACCTCCTGTTCATTAACACATCCCTTAGTGTGTTCGTATCACAAATAAGGCAGCAGAGAGCTGTTTGGCCCCAAGGGAAACACTAAAAAAAAAAAATCCCACCGCTCTGATTTTCCTCTGCCATGCCATCGGACATCTCCCTGCTCACCAGCTCCTGCAGAAACATTGGACTTTGTGATGTGACCCCAACGTGGCAGCATCTGGGCACACACCTGTGAAACAGCACGGCAGAAAAACTGCAGCACCGCTCCTAGAAAATAAGGCAGTTTTCACCTGAACATCGAGCAGCGCTAAACTTCTCTGGAAAAACCTGGCTGCAGGATAACCAGGGCCAGAAAAGGGATGTCTCCGTGGAGCAGTGGGCTGGTTTAAATTCTCATTAGGTCGTTAACTGCTGGTTTCATTAGGCTGCCTACAGACAAAACATAATTGCTTAGTGGCTACTGCACAGTGAATACCCATTTTGGTTCATTAATATTCTCACAGCTGTAAACCTGTCAGTGAAATTATTTTAAATATGCCTTGTAAAGTTTGTTCCTTCTTGAAGAACATGTCAGGTTGATAGACTGGTGTTTGAAATTAACTCCCTCAGAAAAAGGAGTTTTAGTGCAGTTCAGTAGCACTTGAAAGTGTTCTGCTCCGAGATCCTGTCCCCAAAATACAGATGGACCTTTCTCCGCTGGAGCTTGCAGAAATCTGTGGAATTTATAACTTTGGCGTTTATTTTACAGGAGTGTTTACAGCCCAAAAGTCAAGACCAAGGCCATAAATTCCTGCTCAAGCCCTGAGCTTTCTCAAACTGCAGGAAAACTTGGATCTAAAGGTCTGTTTGGAGTCCAGGACTACTAAGTCCTCTTCAGTAGAGGTCTGTTTTAAAGTTTAACTTGCAGTGAAGACAGACCCTTAGCTTAATTTAGTTAAATCTTCCCCCTGAGCTGGCACAAATTATAATTGCTCTACTAAAACTCATGGCTCCTCGGCACCTAATTTGCTCTTCCTACTTGTACAAGAGTTAGTTATCCTAGTCCTAAGCACCACTCTTACTCCTACAACAGTTTGATGGCTCCCACTTAATTTATTACTATGCAGACACATGTTGGATTAAAGTTTACCTGAATGAGAGCTTTATCCAGTTCCTGCCAGAGCTAATGGAGAAGATATTTCAGTATATTCAATGCGGCTATTATCTCAGAAAACGGATCTTGCTTAAATTAGAATAAAAGTTCTGCCAGAATCAGTATTCCTTTGTTTCACCCAACCATTCACTAAAAGCCCTCACTCACTTAAGAGCTTTTTACATCATTTCTAGCATTCACTGCATAGTCAATTAGTAAAAGATCCATGGACCTGCAGTGCAGTTAATGATGGTCTCTGGCATATTTTTTTACGGGCGTGTTTTTTCTCTCTCCACGTTTTCTTTAACAATAGCTAACCAGGTGCCTTCCCCCATTCTATCTCCTGTTTAATCCACTTACTATCATCTTTCACGGTACAGCACATGATGTTTCCACACCACCTCCTGTGTGCGAGCCTGCACCGGCCACTGTTTCATGATTCACCCCTAAAAGCCAGCCCCCAGCCTTTACACTCCCACCTCTTCATCTTCCCGTCCGTGGAAGAGAGTCAAGGTCAGCCAGATGCAAATGAGGTATTTGAAGCCGAAGCGTGACGGGGCGATGATTGCTTGATGAGCGTAAGAGGGAGCGAAAGGTCTTGGCTGTGCCTCATTTATTAAATCACCATCAGTTGCGCAAGGAAAATTAAGGATGGAGCAATGACGTGTCTCTGACCAGCTTCCCCACGTCATCATTCCCGGCAGGTTACACATACCCTTTTACTCTGACTCCGGCTGTGATGAAAACATTGGGGAGGGGGAAAAAAAAAAAAAATAATCAGGGATTTTCATCACACGAGCTCTGGATTTCCAGCTTTCTTACAAAAGGGGAAGAATTAGCAGGCAAATAATATGAGAAGGAGCCTCAAATTCTCCAAAATACCAGTATAAATATTTTTTCCTATGCAAGCCTTAGCAGTCTAAGCAAAGCAAGTCAGCTTTTCAGACCCTTTTGCACACCCCATTTCCTTACGTGCATCTCACAGGGGGATGTGTTCCCACCACCCCGACATCCCAACACAAAACCTTATGGTGACACATAGACCCAGCCCTGGGGAGCTGCTGCGATCCCCTCAAGCCCGAGTACCTCCAGTGGGCACCTCTGTGCTGATCTCAGCCCGTTCCCCCCCAAAATGAGGTGGCCAACGTATCCCCAAAAAGCTGGATAATAGCATTCTTTTCCTCTCAAGAAGAGTCATCGCTTCACACACCTATAATCTCCGCACTGAGATGTACTTCACTAAAGCATGCAAGGACAGAGGCAGCATCGGGGAAAGCGTTTAAGTGAGACATATGAGGTTAACCCAGGAGAGGTACTCACCTCCTTGTGAAAGCTAAGGCAAGCAGTAGAGAAAGAATTAATACTCACAGAACTGGCACCTCACAACCACAAGGCAAGTGAGAAGTTGAATTCAGAGAATGAAGTGAATACAGAAAAAACACTAAGTAATAAGAGGTAAGAAAAATCCATCCCTCCAACAGGCAAATGAAGGTAAACAATTTAAAGAAGCACATAGGTAGCTGGGAAAAGAAAACCAAAACAAACAAAAACCAAAACCAACAACAAAAAACCCCCACAAACCAAACCAAAAACCAACCAACAACCCAATTAACAAATAATGAGCATGATACTCAGTACCAAAACAAGCCCAGGGAGATCAGGAAAGAGCTACACATGTGCTCCAACCAACAGGAGAAGCGAAATGAGTTCGTGTTAAAGGGGAGCAAAAGGAAGAGGCAGCCTGAAGAAAGGAAAAAATGCCTCTGCACTCTTGCTAAGTATTTAATCCATTTCCTGCCCACTGGGGTTTTTTTAACCTGTCGTTTCTTGTATCATGCAATAGAAATCCAGAAACATGAGAGTAAAGTTTAGGAGAAGCATCACTTACTAACAATATTCCTGAATACAAGAGAAGATACAAACTCCTGCAACAGCAGGGTCACGTCTAGGTAGTGCAACATCTTGGGGAGATCAAGAAAGAAGCAAAGAGAAAGAGAAAGGGCCTCAGAAAACACAAGAGTTTTCTCCCTGGCTCCTGCGCGGACAATTTTAGATCCATGCTTTCTCCCAGCTCAGCCCACAATGAGCCGGGACGGCGGCTGCGCTTCCCGGTGGTTACGGCAGGTCGGGGACATGTTGTGTGCTGGGGAGCTCAAGATAGCTGCCTCATTTGCAAACACTGAGGCTAATGATGCAAATGATCCCATGCAGCGCTCATATCTTTAATTGCTTCTTTTCCTCTTCCCCGGGAAGCCGAGTTACCCTAGTTACTACAAGCAATATTTTCTTACTCCTCCCCACCAAATAACAAGCCCCCCTCTTGGCAAGTGCTCCCAGGGTTACCTAATGCTCATCACACCCATGCTAAGGGGAACAGGTTCATTTATCACTAATTACACTGATTAACTTCCCCAGCTGCTGAGTTCAAGAGCCCCGGAGTGCCTTAGGTTACAAACGATCGCAGAAGGAAAAAACTCCGCTGGATTAAGCTGCTACAGACACACCAGTCCTCTTTGCCTGGCAAGTACAGGTGGCTGCTCTTTCCCTGCCTTGTGAAAATCCCCCGTGAAATGCAGGTTATGGAATCCCTCGGCACGTGCTGCTTAGGTCTACATTACAAAACTACTGCATGGGACATTTGTAATCTCCCCTCGCAAAGGCAACATCTTGGGAAAACAGAACTTTTGTTGCCTTCCTCCTGGAACTAAAATCATACTGAAGGCCTCAGAGATACATTTCAATTAAATATTTCTCTATATTTTTACTGTATAGCCACATTTTTCAAGGAAAGGCATACACTGAACCCTCTTTTGTTTGTACCCAGCTCTTCAAAATTAACACGAATTCTTCACAAAGAGCTGCCACCCCCTTTTCTTGTTTTTCCCCATTTGGTGGAACATTTTCTTTCTGTTGTTGTTTGTAACAGTGTATTTATATATCCGGCTGAGGCTGCTTAAAATAGTGCGACAAGATACCAGGGTGGCAGGGATGGAAAACTCTGCTCTTGCGCATCCAGTGTTTCTGTTGTTGGAAGCCTTAAATCCCACCTCTCTGGTGGGATGAAATAGATGCTCCTAATCCAATTTCTAAAACATCAGGCATCAAGCTGACACTATTTTAAGACTACAAAAAGCCAATTTAGTCAAACCTCTGCTATTTTCCCTTTTCTCCGTTCCACAATTTATGACAGAATACAGGAGAGGGAGATTGTTTTGGGAACAATGTTTTCAAACCTCTAAAAATAATATAAAACTCCTCTGCCACGTTCGGGGCTGTTACAGCTGCAGCCCCAGCCCCAGAATGCACTAGCGGTGTTTGCTCAAGGAGTCGTGATAATCCTGGTGGGACTCGTACCCAAAGGTACCAACCCTCTGCTTCCCAGGATGCAGCGACTGCATTCCCACCTCCCCTAAAGCATCGGAGGGGTCAGAGGAAAAATTGCCTCACCTTTCAGATTTCAACCCCAAAAATCTCCCAGAGGTACATGGGGAGTCAAAATCCAGTCTTCGAGCCTCTGCTGAACTGTTTATCATTCTGTGCCGTAGACTCCCGCTCCATCACCACCATGCTCCTGTTTGCACGGAGCACTGCAAAAGGAGGTTTCTCCCTTCGTGTTTATTTGGCCGTGGCGCACTGTTCATATATCTGCAGGGGGGAGAAGGTTACTGGAAGCCAGATACAAGCTGGAGGTAAAGCAGAAAATAAATCGTGAGCAGCAAATAATTATTTAATAGCAGGCTGCATTGCGGACAGCAAGAAAACGCAATGGTACTCCTGATGCGATAACCAGGATCTTTGTTGTACCTCATGCCAATACCACTGAGGCTGGGAGCACAACCGCCACTGGTTTGAAAGAGCTGGGATTTGTCGCAACAAGTACATGGAAGAGAAACCAATTAATTCTGGCTAGATGTGAAGTCCCAGCCCCCGGGCCCAGGAGCAGCCTTCGAAGGAGCCCAGGGGGGCAAGCCTAGCCCCTCCTGGCAGCGGTCCATGGATATCCAGGTCAGAGCACTCCTTTCCCTCCCGACGATTTATTTTTAAAGCACTTTTGCTGTATTGATGTCGGACCGTGAAAGCAACGATGGGAGCAGACGGTGAGCGGCATGGGAGGGCACAGAGCCACGCTGCGTGTGACGGGCTGGCGCTGTGCAGCTGTTTGCAGCAGCTGGATGCTGCGTGGTCTGGGGCACTGGGAAATACATGGCCTCCTGCGTGGCTGTGCATAAATTCCTCCTGACCTTTGCAGCTTTCGGGACTGGGATTTGTCTCCAAGATTGTAGAAGGGGAGGGGGGTGCAGTGGCTGTTTCTGCCAGAGTTCGCAAAGCAGGAAAGGTAACATCATCATCTTCGGGTCCAAGTGCACAGCCAAGAGCCTGAGCTGAGCTTTACCCTCCTGAAGAGGAGCTGTAACCTCAGGAGGGTGGCAAGGGTCCCCGAAAACCAGGGCTGGGCCACCAGGGAATTTCTATAAGGAGAGACTGTGGCAATTCATGACGATTTGCCTTGTTCTCATGCACTTATCCAAAGAGCAAGGTCACAAAGAAAAGTTTGCTTTGAAATAAGCTTTTCCAAAAAGCCGTATTTTGGGGGTTGGGTTATCATAGAATCATAGAATTGTTTAGGTTGGAAAAGACCTTTAAGATCATCTAGTTCAACCATTGACCCTACTCTACCAGGTCTGCCACTAAACCATGTCTCTAAGCACCACGTTGGGTTGAGACGGGGACGTGTGCTTACTGAGCAGGGAAAAAAAAATAAATCAGGGACTTTAGGAGCCCTAATTCTCACTTACAAGGACCCACCATCACTCCGTGGCAGCGATGCAGCCACTGTGATTTACATTCTTTGACATCCACAGTCAGCTGGGGACCTCTTTGTCTCCAGAAACATCCGGCTGCTGTGTGACCACACAGGGATCTGTACACGGGAGGTTACCACGAGAGCTCCCACGGGACAGTCATTTATTGTTCTCCTGTGAATAGCTACGGCACTTCTGTGTGGCAAAGCAAACACGAGCCTATTTTAATGGCCCTTGAAATTGGATATGTGAAATGAGGTACACGAAATCAGAGGCCAGCTGAAAACACGGCCCTGAATCTGTGATCTGTGAATGAGTCTCTGTATTCCTCCCAGGAAGATGAATTGGAATCACTGTTTTGCCCGTGAAACGGCATCAGCTGGGAATCTGGTTTAGAAAATGCACTTTCTGCTCCTCGCTGAGCCAAAATTCCTGCAGATTTTTTGCTCGGTTAGACAAGGACCATGTTTGTCTGAGTGACAGTGGAGTAAAATGACAATCCAGGATTATACATTTCTATACACCGTATCATCCATACGCGTGATGGGTTACTCACAGGCACACGTGAAGGGAAGGAACCCAAATGCATCACTGTACATAAATAAAATCATCTTTGTTGAGGGTAGAAAAAGTCTTGGAGACACACTTGAAACCTCCTGTGAAGACCTGATTCAGGGACAACCTGAGCTGTTTCATGGTTCTGGGGGTGAAGATGCTCAAGACCTTCCACAGATGCTCAACAGCCACCAGGACTGTGCGTGAATCCCGCTCTGGAAATACCAGCAGCTCAACCGAGAGCTGTGGGAATGATTTAGGATCACACCAAGAGGGCCCGAGGTTGTATTAGAGTCTTTCATCAGGAGCAAACAGCAGTCTGGGGGGTGGGGAGCACTGGATCCAGCCCACCCCATGCCCATCCTTCACTTTAATGTGGAGCCACCGCAGCTGGGGCTGCCGCTCGCCCCCAAAGTTGCCATGTATCACTTTTTATATTTCTCCTGTCACATTTATTTTTGAGCAGCTGGTATGTATGGCTTTTCATGATGATCCTGCAGGAAGCAGCCATTCACAGGCTGTGATACCCACACAACTAATACCAACACCTAGTGGGTTTTTTTTTTTTGCTTTGTTTTTTTTTTTTTTTTTTTTTTTAAAGAAATGACTGATGAGGTTTACAATGCCAAACTCCAGAAAATGTAAACCAGACCTGACTTACCAGAAATCACTTTTGACTGGGTTTAGAATAGAATTGTCTAGGTTGGAAGGGACCTTTAAGATCATTGGGTCCAACCATAAACCTGACACTGCCAAAAGCCACCACTGAACCATGTTCCTCAGCACCACATCTACCCGTCTTTTAAATACCTGCAGGGATGGTGATTCCACCACTGCCCTGGGCAGCCTGTTCCAGTGTTTGATAACCCTTTTGGTGAAGGAATTTTTCCCAATATCCAATCTAAACCTCCCCTGGTGCNGACCCAGCACTTGGCCTTGTTGAACCTCACACCACTGGCCTCAGCCCATCGATCCAGCCTGTCCAGATCCCTCTGTAGAGCCTTCCTGCCCTCCAGCAGGTCAACACTCCCACCCAACTTGGTGTCATCTGCTAACTTACTGACCAACTGACCTTGTCCAGGTCGTTAGTAAAGATATTAAACAGAACCAGCCCCAATACCAAGCCCTATGGAACACCACTTGTGACCGGCCACCAACTGGATTTAACTCCATTCATCACCACTCTTTCAGCCTGGCCATCCAGCCAGTTTTTTACCCAGCGAAGAACACACCCACAAGCAGCCAGTTTCTCCAGGAGAACGCTGTGAGAAATGGTGTCGAAGGCTTTACTGAAGTCCAGGTAAACAACATCCACAGCCTTTCCCTCATCCACTCAGGGACTTTAGCTGCACCCCCAGGTATAGCCAGGCTCTGGATCACCAATGTATTTGCAGGTTTTGCTCTACACTGCCAGCCTGCCGGGGCTCTGCGTGCTCGGCGCTGAGCAAAGGGAGAAGACAACAGCCACTACACCAGACTCCTTTTCAAATGGCAAAACCTGGATCAACATGACAGACAAAAGCAGGAAGAAAAACAAGACATTAACCAGCTCAGATCAGAGAGATCATCCCACCGTCTGCCCCTCTGCTTTTATTAACTTCAGACATTTTGAGACAAACCTGGGCCTAACGCTACCATTTCTCCTTTTGGTTTCTAATACTATTTCCCATCCTGCAGCTTCATTTCCCACTGATTCAACTCACTGCTCTCTGTACAGAGCGGAGGGGAAAAGCACCACCAAGTCCTCCATGGACCAAGCTTCCCTTCAGAGGCCACCTCTGTCACCAGGCTCCAGTACAAGCATAACATGACTTGATCCTCCTAGGTAAAGGTGTGAAGTTAATTGGAATTAATTTTCGCCTTGGATTTTATACCGCAGCAAGCGTCAGTGCTCATAATCCCTGTTCTGCAGTCCCTGGCTCAGGCACTAAAAACAGATGAACCCCCCCCAGCACGTCTTTAATTAGCACCTACCTGCAGACAGCTACAGGAGGAGAATGTACCACCAGCAACGACACGGAGAAATAAAATACTTTGCATTGATAGTCTGGGTCGTAGCTGACACCAAGGAGAGAGTATTGTAACGCCAAGGAGGGAGTTTTTAATGCTGAATTCATTCTCCAGGAAGAACAATAAACCTAATGAAAGCTTTAGGTCTTCTCATGAGCCACGAATGCGTATTGCAACGGTTTGCTCCTAGATTATGATTTTTATTAGTAGGTTCAGGACTTTAATATTGTTCCTGATTAAGATGGAGAGATAATATTTCAGAGAAAGATGAGCTCAGCACAGCTTCCGCAACACACAGCAGGAGTGTTCAGATCCAGACATTTAGGCCATGCAAACTGATACTTTTTCACACCTGTGTAAAGATAATTATTCGTACATCACCAATGTACCATGCACTTCTCAGAGCTGTCCCTTCTGCCCGGCCCTTGCGATTCCCTTCGCAGATCTCGCTCCCGAGCAATTATCGATAGCGTTAAGTGGTACGTGGTGTTTCATCCCAGCTTTCCTTCTCCTTCTCCCGAGTCGTCTTCAGACATGGTGTGTGGGCACTGCCTGACAAGCTGACAGCAGCAGCATTAAAGTGTCGCCTTGTTGACACCGAGGTGCATGTCACAACTTCACATCAAGAGCAGTGAACAAACGATTCACGCCGGGTCCCACGCAGTCCCATGGGGACCTTGCGTAGCTGCAGCTCCACCACAAGCCCTGGTGCATGGGTGAAACCCAGCCAAGGGCACCCACAGGATGCCATGGGATAAGGTGGGACCTGGCCCAAGCGCGATGCTGCTGGGATGAGGCTGGCACAGGTAACGCAGCCACCCTGCAGCGCTGAGTTGGAGGAGCTGGAGGTCTCCTGGGGGAAATAGCAGGACCTGCATCTTGCATGCTTTTACATGGGTTTGTCTACTTTTCAATAAACCATTAAACTAGCAAACAAAAATTTTATTGGAAAATAAGTGAATAATAATCAAGTTTTGAAGAGACAAAGATGTATATTTAAAAAAAAAAAAGTTTAAAAACACCATCTGACCCAATTGCCTTTCTTGGTTTATGATCCAAAGGACCCTACCAAGACCCGAGGAACCCACTCAACTTGATGAGAAGTGCAATTCCGAGCCCCTAATCTCACACAGGCAGATTTGATAGATCAGCTAGAATTAACATCAGGGCTGGACTACTGCTTTACACTGAATTACGCTCCAAGGACATTTCTACCAAACAGCTTCACTACGGCCCAGTGATCCTCCTTCAGGAGCTGGGCTCTGATGTGGGTCCCCGCTTGGCAGCAGTGGCTTTCCTTGCTCTGCTGCCGCCTCTCCTCTCCTGCCTGGGACCCCAGGAGTTGCTCCTGGGTTGCTCCCAGGACAACAAATGTTTCTCCTGGGAAATAATACTTTTAAGCAGCAGAATGGTAGCTACAAGTAATTTATGAACATATAGAAAGAGACCAAATCCACAAGTTTTTCATCACGAATTATCTGCCCAAGCAAAGATACAGCTGCTTAATGAGGCCCCTGCAGCACCCCAGCTCCAAACTTGGTGCACGAGCCAAAACCCAAGGCAGCACATCCATGGGACGCTGTGACTACAGATGCGTGGTGAGGAGATGAGTCCAGTTACAGCACTCTTCAGATCTGAGCTAACATCCGAGCAGAGTTTCTCTGCACGGCATGCATTAGCTCAAGCTAGCTCAGAGCTCCCTGACACAGCAACTTACACCCATCCCAGTTCCTGAGGACTTTGAAATAAATTTATTTCCTTGAAGCAACGCCTTGCAACCACCCAGGGCAGCTCCTTGGGGATTAGAGCTTGGGGACAGGAACACTGCAGTGAACCACCCTTGATCGCTCATCCCCAGCCCTTCTGCCACAGGAGATGGCCTCATGGCCCAGCACAGCCACCAATGGCTTTTAAAAACCAGCAAGTGACTGGGTTGTAATGACAGATAATTAGCGGGAGCCTGAAGTGCCCCGGCGAGCTCCCGTTGCTCTCCGAAATGGCGCATCTCAAGGGGTTCACTATTTGATACCAGCCAAACAAAGAGCTGATTGCAAAACATTGTGGTGTAGGGGGTTTTTTTGTTTTATTTTAAAGCACATGAGACAAAATACAGCCATTTAACAGTTGGAAATTGCCCTGTTCTCCGTGCAGAGGAGGGGCATGTTCAGCAGCACAAACGCCGCTGCCTGTGGGGCATATTTTGGCTGCAGCAGCAAGGGGCAATAGCGGGGACCCCCTCGGGCACCCGGCGCAAGGTCTCAGCGTATTGCCTGCTTCCAGAAGAGGGATGACAGGAGTCCAAGGCAGGCAATATTTTCAACTAAGAAGAAAAACTTCTGCTAAAAAACATCGAGTAACTCTTCATCTGCAGAAAAAGAGCCAAACTCGCTCTGGAATAATTCACAGGATGAGCTGAAAACAGCACAAATACTTTTACCCTTTTAATGGTCAGACATTTCAACTACTTTCCGAAAGGAAGGATGCATTAAAGGCACATGGGCAAGGCCAAGAAGGTGATAAGTCTTTAAATACACTTGGCTCAGGAGATGCTCCTCTGTGCTGGCAGGATTTCATCCTCACGCCAGGCTGGGAACATCTGCTCCCAGTCGCCTTCAGACACAGGGCAGGGACTGATCGTGCTGTTTGTCAGGCTCAATTCACCACCTGCCATAACACATTCGCATCCCATTGCCATTTACATAGGAATTTCAGGAGACGACAGGGCAGGAGTCATCAATTCACAGAGAAAACCATTCATTCGCTCAGTCCGAATCCTCATGGCGGTGCAGGCCGCAGTCACACAGACGCTGCATTTACACTTCTGCCTGTGTGCCTTATTTTTCGTCTCTCCAAAGGCACAACCAGCTCCCCTCATGGTGAGATTCCCAGGATAATTAAAGGCAGCATTAGGAGTGGGGATGGGGGATATGTGCCTGGCCAAGGTTCAGCAAAATTCCTCTCCTCAGGGCTGACATTTCCAGCCGAGGAGGGAGGAAAAGCCTGCATGACAGAGGTACGAAGTCAAAGCAATCATCAAATTTAAGTGTAATGAGAGAAGCTGGAGAGGTTTTCAACGTTCAGAACAAGATTAGCCGCTCTGGGCACAGGAGGAACACTGCATTTCCCCTGCTTTAACAAGTCTGCGGTACAAATCACATCTCGAATCCTTCTCAGTTCCGGGGCCCCTTCAGCTGCCGACGTGGCGCTGAATTTTTAAAGGAAAGTGCAGGCTGGTAGGAGAGAGAGTTTGCAAATACACATCACAGAGGAGAGCCTGCAAGCACCAGCCAGAGCAAAGAGCAGCAGAGGCTGAGCCCCGTGGTGCAGTGCCGCCACTCGACACACGCCTGAAGCTCCAAGAAATTAAGGACTTTGTCACTTGTTCCCCCCCTGCTCCCTCCGCCCCCAAGAGGAGATACAGAAGGTGCTTTACAGGATCCCTGCCTCCTTCAGGCTGCATCAACGTGCAGGAGAGCACAAGGAGGAAGGGTTACACCATCCTCTGCTGCTGCTTCCGTGTCCTGCCTCAAGTCTCTCCAAAAATCTCATACTACTGAGTTTTACCAGAGCCCCAGATGTGCTTGGTCCTTGCAGGATTTTGGCGCTGAGGAGCATGAAGGGAGATGGAGGCGCTTGCAGAGACCAGAGGTGCAATCGCTGCCTCAAGTGCATTTCACTGCCCTTCACGTGAATGCCTCTGAAGTCATTAAGATCAGCCCCTTTGACAGCACCAAGCCAATATCAGAATGTTAGAGCCCGCAAACGGTTGGAAATGTCATTTCTTAATATTTCTATCCCAGTCTCCCATTTTGTGGTGCCATTGCAGGGGGTTATCCCGTTACTCAGCAGCCGCAGCAGCACTTGACAATTGGCTCCTGATAGGTTTTTAGCACTGAGCAAATACGAGGCAATTTTACTCAGCCCGCAGTGAGAGACTTCAGCTAAATCAGATAACCTCCTTGCTCTGAAGCTGGCCAGGCAGTAACCACTGCCAGGTCCCCATGCTGAAGCCACCTGGATGTCAAACTGCCGTAATTCCGTCACGAAGCAGAGCTGATGGTGTCACCTAACAACCCACCCAAGCTCCGGGGAAGAAGGCAGCCATGCCCCAAGGCACAGCTCCTGCAGCCAGGGGGAACCACAGCAGGAACAGCCCCAGACCTGCCAGCATCCCTTTCCTCCGGCAAATAGGAACTCTGCAAATTGCAAATCCTTGCTTTTCTCTCCGCGATTCAATCCTCCAGTTTCCCCTCAGATTCAGCCCTGCCTCCAAGGATGATAGGGACACGCCAGGAAGAAGAGTGATTAATAAGCCTACCCCAAGTGGGATGGGGACAACAAGAATCCAGCTGTGTTCACTGCTGATGGCATCCCACAAGAGCCCAGCAGAAGGACAGCTGATGCCAGGACACCTCGGCAGGCTCCAGGGCAGTCAAGTGGGTACTATGCCATTTAAACCAGGCAGGGATTGCTTCCCCAATCTTTTTGTCTTCTTCCTCTACTACCAAATTACTTCTTTTCTAGATGACTTTCATGCATGGAAAGCTCCCCTCCAGCAAGTTAGACACTTTGCCTCTAGGCAGGTTTGTTTGATCTTCAGGACATGTTGGCATCTCCTCACTCCTTCATCTCACCAATAAACAGGAGACAAGGCACAAAACTGGGGCTTGAAAACTTAAAAAGAAACATCAAAAGAAGTGAAAAGTTTACTTAAATTCCATCTACTCCAATAGCTCACCCAGTGGCAGAGCCAAGGTGTAGGCAATCTTCCCACGAATATTATTCTCACCCAGATCCCTTTCTTTGACATTCCTGCTCCTTCCTCTGCCCTCCATCCATACCTGTTGTGCTACAAAAGATGTTTGGAGAAGGGAAAAAAAAAAACCTAACCAAAACAACCCCACAGCTTAGCTCTCAAGTCCTATAATATAAGGAATACCAAATGAGTTACTTTACACCAGACTTTTCTTCCACATCGTTGCTGCAGGGTAATCCCCGAGTGATAAATGCCCACTCGGAAGAGAAAAACATCCATTCATCGCTAAGCCCTGCAAGTCCCTTACCAAGAACAAATTAGAGGGCAAAGGTTTATAGCCTCGGAAGGATGATGGGCAATGCCTCATCCTCCATCATTTTGTGTCAGGGAGGGATCTGTTAGGCACAGTTCTTTTTTCTGTTTGTTTAAATAAATGACAATAAGGCCATGAAGCAGGAATGAAAACTTGCCCAGTTAAAACTGGGCAGCCCTAAACATTAAGATTCAAAACTGACTTCAAGTTACTGGAAGGTTAAATTTGTTTCATTTTACCTACAAGATTCTTCCGTGTGAAAATAATTGAAAGCCATATAATTGCATTTCCAAGCAGTAAATTCAGACCAGCCACAAAGACCACAAGCGCAGCGGCATAATGAGCAATAGAAGAAACAAAGACAATAGACATTTTTAAGGAGATGGAAATTGAAGTCTGGGTTTTCCAGCCATTGTAGAAAGCTCTATAAATTATCACCTACCAACTCCTTCCCTTCACCTGTGTGCCCATCACTGGATACACTCACAGATAAGAAAGCATCTGTCCAGCTGAAAATTGGGACTAGAAGCAGAAAAAGTTGCACATGTCTGAATTAAAGGACAGCATAATTAAGTGAGCTGCCTTACAATAGAAATGGATGGCAGGAACGGCTGAAGCCAGTAGGTAGACGAGTACATGAACTATTCATGCTACAGAGGTTTCTGACAAAACAGTAACCGTGCACTGTAATTTGGTCATTGACAGCAAATGAAGATCGGCTTGGAGCTCATTTGGTCCACTACATCTTTTTTTCATCCTGAAAATATAATTACATCTAGTCTTTGGAAAAAACTACTGCTTTGAGTGGTTCGAGGCAAAGAGTTTCTTCCCATACCCACTTGTAATCAGTCACCAAGAGAAATATTTTCTCAGAAGATCTCTTCAAAAATGTGGAGCTATTTTTAACATAAATAACAATAAGGGAATTCAATTGGACTCCATTAGCTTTAAAGAAAGTATTTCTTCCTGCTCCTCTGCAGAGAGGAACAAAATGCTTTATTGCAGAAAAACGAAGCGAGGAAGAGGAAGTTTCTTTCCCCCTGAACTGCACAGTACCAAGAGGCAGCAACAACATCCAATTTTCAGTTTTTGTAGTTTAAGGGGAAAACTCTGAGGATCAGAGCTGTGGGAAAGACACAGGAGGAGGAGCAGAGAGTCTTGTGGGGTTTTCTTCAAGCAGTTTGGAGAAATACCACCCAATGCAAGCAAAGCCAGTGGGAACTCAAGACTCCATCCCTCAGAGCAGAAATACATCAGTTTGACCCAAACGCCTTTCAATTGTGAGCAAGCCAGGGAAGCTGGGATATTCCCCCAAGCTCTGCCCAGCCCCCAGGTGGGAAGAAAATCACCCCTGAAGGGACCAGACCTGCCACCGGCCAGGCAGCGGCTCCCTGGCCACGGGGTAGGGATGCTCCCCTGGGAAGTTGCCTGCATCAGCCATGGGACTCAAGCTCTGACTCTACAGCCCCCCCGACATCCAAGAAGCTCCACCTCAAGAGTCTTTGGTTTGGCATTTCGCTTCTCCATCTGCCTGTTGTCACTGGGCAGCTGCTCCATGTCTACACCCTTCTGATGAGCACAAAGTTTCTCCTCATTTCCAGCCTAAATCACAAGCTCTTTCCATTCATTCTTCTGCAATAACTGGGTTGTTTTTGGTTTCGGTGTTTTTGTATTTTTTGGTTGGTTGTTGGGTTTGGGGTTTTTTTTGGTTGTGTTTTTTTGTTGTTTTGTTTGTTTGTTTGTTTGTTTTTTTTACCTAATTTGCTCTTCCTCTCCCTGACGTCCATTTCTACGCATAGGGTGCCAAGGCAAAGAGCATTTCATTGCCTAAATTACACCATTTCTCCATATTATTTCCTTCCCAGATCATTGCACAGATTTGGTGCTGGCTCAATACTCAGGGCCTTGACACCACAAAGACGACAGTTTTCCTGCTGATCTCCCCAGGCTTTGGATCAAGCCTGTAAAGAAGAAAATACAGCTAAGCAATTCTAAACAGAAGCCCTCGAAAAGCTAATAAAGTGCCGCATGCCTGCCTTTGCTGCGGGGAAGGATCAGCTTCCCTGTTTAGTGCTGCTTATTAAGTCATTACAAACAATTAAAGCAGCAGAGGGGAGGAAGACAGAGCTATCCTTTCCAGCTCCCCAGCCTGCCTCTCTGCCCCCCGGCATGAATTTCATAAGGCACAAATCTCCCAGCGGGAATCCCTCAGCAATTGATTTCCTACTCATGAAATACAGCAGGCAGATGTCCTGGCTTTCTTGGCAAGAAAGGGAGATGAAAGGGAAAATTTGCCTCCGTGTATTCTCCAAGCCACGCGGCTGCGATGTCAAATCCCCCCCTGGCAGGAGGCTGCTGCAGGAACATGTTTCCGTGGGGTGACAACCCACTGCCGATGCTCACACGATGCTCTCCGTGCATAAGCATCCCCCGTGGGAGCAGATCCCCCATTGAGGCTCCGTCTTTGCTCACGAGCAGGTCCCAGAAGAAAATACGCAGTGACCGCGTTTCCCCAGAACAGGTAATTTCCGGCCCGTTTCTTCTTCTTTAGCTGTTCCACCTTCCACAAAAGCGGCGATGCCTGGGATGGCTTCGGAGCCCAGGAAATAGAACGCCTAACAGCCAAGACAATACAAACCCACTTATCAACCCATCCCCACATCGCCTGGACTCACTTGAATAGTCAAGAGAGTTAAAAAAGCCAACCTGTTTTCTAAGAACCGGCTGCGCAATCGAAACGTAAATGACAGGCACAATCAGCCGCAATACAAGCGCCTCGCGGCAGGCGAAGGTGCAGGCGCAGCGGCAGAGATCGGAGATGCTCCATTACTGACAATGATGCCACCTCAATTGATGCTCACTCACCATTTGGGTCATTTCTGTTGCTTTTATGTTAACGACGCATCTCACACGCGACAATTGTGTTTTCCCCCCTTGCAGCCACATGAAAAAGATTCACTGATCACCCGTCCTTTTCTCACCACTCTTGCCCAATATCATTTTTCCCTTCTATAATGGGCAAAACTGAGCTTGTTTTCACACTGGAAAGAAGCCCATAAACTCTTTTACCGATTTCAATACAGTCAATGAAACTACAAAGTCTCCATTATTCAGGTGCCCCAGGGCAGTAAGGAAGGGAAAAAACTGAGAGCAGAGGTTGGGAACACCAGCCACAGGTAACAGCATCGCTTTCTGCCTCTCTCACAGATGTTTTTCTTTCCAACCCAGGAAAATCCCCTGTCCCTTGTAGGGATCCAGAAGGATCCAGGCTGCTCCACACAATACAGAGGAAACCAAGCGGGAGCGCTGCAGAGCTGCAGGGGAAAAACAGTGGAGATGCTACTACAGCCCAAAAATTCTTCTCACCTCAAATCCTGGCCAGATAATGGGGAGATTCAAAGCCTCAAAAATAAAAAGCACCTCGAATTCTGCACAACCCAGCTGCTGAGCGTGGTGTTATTCGGCTGAGTCCACAAACCCACAAGAGAACGGACACTGCCAGCGCCTGATTGCAGAGTACGGAGTTCATCCCAGCCTCCCGGTAAATGAGGATGTATTGGAGGACAGACGTGTAATCGATTGCCACGTAACCTGTAGAGACGCACAACTACTCTGCAGTTATCTGGGACTCACTAAGCAACACAAAAAGGTTATTGATGCAGTTGGGAAGTGTTTCTGTACAGCACGTGTATCTCCTGACAGCCGAGGTGGAGAAACGCATCACTTCGCATTTACAAGAATAAAGCAATCTTTATTAAAAAAAAAATAAAAATAAAATAAAATCAACTTCCCAGCAAGGAGCCTCTGTGCGAGTTTGCAGAAGTCAGCGGAAACAGGCCATTTACAAGGAAATCATTTTCTTCTGCCTTCAAGTGGAATTGAGAAGCAGGTGGAGATGGAAAGGTCTCACAGAGCCCGAGTGTGGAGTGTGCTCGTTGTTGGTAAAATGATACTACCAAGGATCACTGGTATTAGAAGTGGAAAGGCTTGTTTGGTCACAACTCAGCCCCTCCAGCACAAAACACCTTCTCCTGCTCCGTCAGCTCTTATCTGAAATTACTGACCTGGCAGGAGGCCCTGCGTGGCCCAGGGAGTTCTGTGCTTCAGAAACTATTCCCAGTGGAAAACACAGAGGTATATTTTTGTTTCTTTTCTTTTTCTGCTTCTCCTCCAGGAGCATCTGGAACATCTTCTCTATGGCACAGTTGTCCATAATTAAATTTTCATCAACAGGATTTCTGATGGGGATCTCCTTTTTCCCCGCCACGCTGTGAAAACCCCAGTCAGTGACCCGGCAGCTTCAGTTCCCTGGGGAATTAAATTTTGGGGCTTTACTTTGGGGTCCACATTAGATTTTTAAAGAGAGACGAGCCGGGTCCTACTGACTGTTGCTGCTCTTTTGGCTCTTTCTGGTGCACACACCGAATCCACTCCTCCTCTCACTTGCTCAGAGCCAAATGTCCCCGCGATATCCATGACCACGGGGTGCAGGTGAGCAGATAGCACCAGCCCTAAACCTCACTTCACAGCAATGAATTCCCTTCCCTTTGCCTTTTATTTTTCCCTTGGTGTTTCACAGCACACCATTTCCTACTTAGTCCACCTCAGTTATCCAGCTTTCGTTTTCTCCCTCAGGCTGACACAAGGCTCATACTCTTAAAACTTTTTCTTAGCAGATATTTGGCCGCGTGAATTATGACGACCTATTTAAGTAGGTCAGGCTAGTATTAATTGCAAAAGTGATCTGTAATAAGTGATTGTAGCCCAAAGCCATAGAGTCAAGTTTCACTAAGCTCCAGTCAGGCCTCCTGCTTTTCCCTTTTTTGTCCTTAAAACAAGTCAGTGGTATTGTAAACCTTGTACTCCACTATGTATGTTGGCCTGAAGAGCACATGGGGAAAGGTGCCAGCTCTGTATAATTGCACTGGAAAATGTTGTGCCAGAAGACAGGTTTCATGTGTTGGGGTTGGTTTTTTGGGTTTTTGTTGTTGTTGTTTTGTTGTTTGTTTTTTTTTTTTTTAACCAATGAACATTGTACCAAATATTAAAACATTTTTCTAAAACATGATATTAAGGTGAAGATGAGTCATTTCACTGTCATAACACAGGCAGGGAGGGGAAACTGGAGTGAACAAAGCAGCAAATTCGTTCAGCAGCAATTTGCGCTCCATAACCCTACAATGATTAGGCTTTTAGGCCAGAGGAGCTCTGCTACTTAAGCAGACAAGGAGACACATTTACCTGTTGCTTAGAGATATTGGAATATATTGCACGGAGCCCGCTCACCAGCGAGCATCCCTGAAGGGTTCCATGCTGGTTTTCCGAGGATGCGTTATAACCCTATTGCAACGCCGTTGTTTGCAAAGCCTCATAGCTTTCCAAGCGGGTCATGCAATGACAGAAAGGGTGACTTCAGAAGTGACAGTTCACATGTCATTAAAAAAGTCAAAGTGACAACTCATATCACCTGGAAGTGGCACAGATACCAAGGGCTTTTAGCAGCTGTATAATAACCAGCTCAATAGCAACTAAATAATGTATAGTTCCTGCACGGGATGCCAGGGGGTTGCAGCACCAGACAGCACGCCTGTCCTACACAACCCTTGTCCACGCGCAGCACAGCACTAGAAAGCCCAGTGTGGATGAGGACCCAGGAGAAGAGCAGATGTCTACCGGCTGACTCACACCCCTTTCTCTTCCACCCAGTCAGGGCAACTAACATCCTTTTATTTCTCTTTCACTCCGATCCTTTTAAACTAGGATTCCTCCTTATATCTTGCTTGTACCTCTGCAATCCAACAACTGTGCTGGAGAACCCCCTTGTAGACACACCATGCCCATCTGCTAAAGGAAAACAGAGTCCTGTTAACATTTCAATGGTCATTGATAGTTTCAAGACTTAACAGCATTCCAAGATAGCTGCCCAGGCCAGGGCTATGCCAGCACCTCCAGGCTGGGGATGTCCTGCAGAAGAGCCAGGGTCTCCAAAACTCATGGGAATGAGGGCTGACCCATTGCAGGAGCTTCACAGCCTCCTTCCTGGTTTGAAGGAAGGGAGCAAACAGCTCCACCCACCCACCACCTCCCGGTGCTACAGCTTTTATTCTTCATCACCTCTGATCTGAGGAAAATACCCCCGTGGCATTTGTCTTGATTTCTCCCCTGCAGAGGTGGAGATGGGGCAGCTAACACATCCCTTGCCTGACAAAACCAGGCTGTTTACAAGTAAAACTCACTACTCTGATTTTCTTTAAAGTACCTCCAGCACCACTTTGCCTTCACTGCAGCTTGTGGGAGTTGGGTATGTCACTGGCTGCTGGATCCATTGCAATTGTTATTATCATTCTAAGGCACTTTCTTCACCCTCAACTCACCAGTTCACTGATGGAGACATCTGCTCTATCCTCATTCCCTAGAAAAATCAGGACCTAGCCCCTTGCCTGGGTCCCAGGGCATCCCACAAGGTGAGCACCATCATCTGCCTAAGCCAGCCTGGCTTGCTTTGGCAGAGAAGGATTAGGAAGCGGGAGGACATGTCCCAGCTTGTGGCAGAGGTGGAAGCACCCAGCACGGAGGTGATGAATAAGCTCAGGTTTCTCCTTTCCAGCTCACCCCAACACCCACCAACTGCTATTTTGCTGAGCCAGCACCACTCTGAGGAGGAGCAGGTGGTTCCTGGGGAATGCGGTGGCCAACATCTGTACGTCCCCAGGCTGGGACCAGAGCAGTGCAGGAGAAACTTAAACCAAGGCAGAGGTTACAGTATAGTGACAGTTATTCTACAATAAATAACCTGACCACCCACACTACCTTTACTCACCAAAAGCCATCACTTACAGACCATTCAACATAATCGGTTCTGGGTATTAACCTGCAGTGCTGTACCATCTTTTGAAAAGCCTGAACACCTCATACAAATAAATCACCCTAATAGCCACCAGCTGCAAGACAGTCAGCCAAGAACATTTTGTTTTGGTGAGCAAAGAGTATCGATTGTGTATCTGTGTCCTTGAGATGAACTTGACTCTTTTGACAGCAGCAGGAACCCAAGAAAACAGAATTATCTCCCCTGCTAATCCCAGGGCAGGGTGTGTGTGTGTGTGTTTGTGAAGCAAAGCAGTCTTACCAAACTGGACCCAATCACAGGACTTCTCTGGAGGCTGCAGGAGCTTCACGGTCGTGCCCAGGGCCTGCGAAGCAAAGAGCTGCAGCTCCCTGGCTTAGCTGCTGGGAAGGATGCTGAGCCCAGCCCTGCACGACCCCTTCCTCCAAAGCTGGGAAGTGAAGCAGAGGGGAAACGATCCCTTTAGGTGTCCAGCAAAGCTGGAGTCCTAAAACAGCAACCCCAATCCATATCTGAGCTGTTCATGTGATTGTACCCTTCTCTGAGCCCCAGCTTTTCAGTCAAACCTCCTCTCCGTCTCTGCAAACGGCCTGCGGATCTTCCCAGGATGAGTGTCACACAGACGTGGAGGTGAGGCTCAAACCACACCCCAGAAAAGGACAAGGACTGCCAGCACCGTGACCACGGGGAGATGATCATACCTTGTCCCCACAGCGAGAATGCCAAAAGCAAGACGCATCCTGAGGAGCAGCCAGGGTGACTAAGAAGCCATCTCCATTTTGCTTTATTTAGCAACTCTCCTTGAACTCTATTCCAAAGACAACAATATACTTTTCAAAGGGGGTGAAAAAGCCTTGGAAAGCTACTGCCTGCTCAGCAGGTGATCTGGGACTTTAGGTAGCCATAGCACAGGTGCATTAAAAGTTTCCAGCACGACCACCCCCTGGTAGAGCAGAGCATAATCAGTTCCCTGTTTTCTTTCCCACAGTTAATTAATTTCATTTTAAATGGCTGAACACATCTCCTATCCCTGCAAGCCCTCGCAGGAAGGACACACTCATTCCCTCCCCTGGTGAAGTCACCCCTCCAACAAGCCTGGATTCATCTCCCCTGGTGCTCCTGCGTGGAATAAAAAGCAGCCTTAATTCAACAAAGTTTCAAAATTAAATCCAGCCGAGCTTATGGTGATTTTGAAAAAGGAGAATAAAAAAGGGGGTCCATCTCAGCAGCTGATCCAGAGTAACTCATCCTCTTTAATTGCCCCTGTGGATTAACAGGGGAGGTGAGGTAGGCTTCACTCCTAGTGACCTGGAGAAGTCCTCCTCAAAAGGATGGAAAGCTGGTTACGAGCAGCAGCCTTCTGCCTTAGACGACAACCCCCTAGACAACATGCCGTTGCTGGAGATCCGAGGTATCACAGAGGGCTCAGATGGCATCACTCACACAGCTGGTGGGGGAAATAATCTCATCATTGGAGCTGATATTTTGCAGTGCTCTCCAAAAGCCACCCAGGCAAAGAAAGCTTCTGCCCTCCCTCTCCCCTGCTGGTGCCGGGTACTCCTGATGCCCCCCAGGCACTGCCAGCAGCACAGTTCTCCTTAACTCCAAAGTCATCGACGGCCTTTGTCTGAAGTTTGCAGCACATCAACTTCGTGATGGCAGGAAAGCATTATTGACTTTACCTTGGAAGGGATTTCCCCCTCCCTAATATATTGCCTTTTCTTTCTGTTTGCACAGCTGACTCGAGCTGCATAGTGTGAACATGGGTTTCAAGAGGCAAAGTCCACCTTCATGGCATGGATTTGTCAGGGATAGAGACTTTGTCCCTCTTGCACTGTGTTGGTGATGGAGCTGCTCGTGCCAGAATAGGTCCAAGTGGCTCAGAGGGAAAAAACACAGCTCGTGTCCTTCGTAACAGCAACTTGAACTAGTGCTTGATTTTCTGGGCTCTGTGCCACCGTAACATTTATAATCAAGCCGAAGAGACACCTAGCCAGAGAAAACAAGATGAATAAAACATCTTCTCAGCCTTCCCTCCAGGCACTCCCCATTTCACATCGTGCCAATACACACGATGTGCCTCCTCTGTGCTCAGCCGCCAGCTCTGGTCGGATCCAGAGCCGACACAAGGGAAAGATTCTGTCTTTGTTGATGGAAGCGCTCCTGCGTCAAAGCCACTTCATGCATGAATTTAGATCTGTTTGCAACTGCTGTCTCCAAAGCAGGTGAGTTTTACTGCAAATGTGTTCGAGGCGAAGAGCACAGCTCAAAGCAGGCGCCCTGCATTTGTCTGGGGGATGTAAAAAGAAACAAAAGCCCCTCTACTCACACCAGACAACGAGATTAAGTTCTTAGTCCCCACCTCATCTCTGACAAGGTTGTTTTAATCAGACACAGCCTAATCAAGTCACACAGGAGACCGCGCTCACTACGGATAATGAGAAATAAGGAGGCACAAGCAGGTGGGAGGGATGTGGCCCCGGTGCAGGACACTGCCCACGCGTGATCCGCGTGATCCGCAGGAGGCTCTCCAGCCCTGCAGCCCCCCCCCAGTCCCCCAGGGACATGTCCCTAAACACGCAGCACCTGGGCACACAGTGGCCACGGCAGCGTGACAGCCAGTTCCAAAATAACACAGTTTGGGGAGCGAAAGGACAGCTTTTAAGCTCTCCCAGAGACCCAAGAGATGTGTTTTATGCCGAAAAACAGAAAGACACGATGGAAGGATTTTCAAAGCAACTTTTACACCCTTTTGCCCTGGGGGATAGTTACAGATCAGTAAATTTAACATCACATTCTCCCAAAATCCTCTCCCTGTATTTCCTTCTCTGTGACAAAGACAGTAGAGATTCCAGGAAAACTGCCTTCCCCCTGTAGACCTATGAAAAACCCCTTTCCCTTATGACTACTTAGAAACTGTGCCTGCTTTCCCAAAACAAGGCAGGAGGAGGGTTCTGGAGATCTTTCATTTGAAGAAATATCATCCGTCTCATGCCTATGGATCTTCTTGAGCAATCTTTATTTTCTGTTTCATTTTGCTTAGGCCTAACAGCTGGTCAGATTTTGGTTGAAATACAGAAAATATCTAAGAGTTTTACACTGGGCACAAAAAAATTACCATCTGCTGAAAAGTCAGTGGTACCCATGGCCTTAAGGAGTTACCTCCCGGAGTGCAATGAAGGGGTTTTATTCCCACCCGGTTACCAGTGCCCAGTAATCCTGCCAGAAAAGGGTAAACATCCCCAGAAGAGGAGCAAAGTCAACCACAGCTCTTCGCTCCGTTGCTCATTTAAACGAGGTGACCTGCTTGGTTAAATGACACTGCCCGCTGCCAGGCGTCGCAGCACTGGTGGATGCCTGCATTTTCTCTCGCCTTGTATTGAAACAAAGGTCAGGCAACCTGCAGCTGGGGGATACGTTCAAAAGACTAAAGGAGAATCAAAAGACCCTTGATTTCCTTTTTCCTCTTGTCATAGGGCCATGAAGGTAAAGTGATCTTATATTGTTGCTGGTTTTGGTACATGGCGTGGGGTGCCTTGCTGTCAGGCTTCACAGGGCTCCGGCATCTTGTGATGCACATCTGAAGAATTTCACTACATTTCCAAAGCTGGACCAGAGACCCAGCAGGGAAAAACCAGCTGAGCACCCCCAGGGCAGCCAAAACCAGCACAGACCTGGCAAGGTACATCTGTGTATTCGTTCATTTTGAGCGCTGTAATGTTATGCACCCTCCTCCCACTCCCACCCCCCTATTTGTGCATTTTCCTTTGTTAAAACCAGCCAGTGTTCCCTACTGAAGCAGTTTAATACACACACACCCCCTCCGCTTCCCACCGTTTCACACATCCCTCATCCAGCCAGCCACATCTTCCCAGCCCTGGGTGCTGCCTGCGCACCTCGACATCTCCCTCATTCCTGAGGGGCGGCAGCTCTGGAGCATCAGCTGCTCACCAGCTTCTACCTTATTTACTATTTAAATAGCCCTGCAGAGAGAAAACTTCCCCCACCCCACCCCCTTCCCCGGTGTGAACAAGTCCTAATTGCCGAGATGTGCAAGGCACACACAGAGCCATCATGTCGATATGATTGCAAAGCCGGGTAACGTCAGCATCCCAGAGACCCTCCTCCAACTCGGATGCGAGAGCAGAGGCTCACCAGTGCGGAGCAGCAGGTGCCGGAGGAGGCAGCTGGAGCCGCTCCCCAGGTAAGGGGCACTGCGACCCTCCGTTCCCAATATCCCGGGTTTCCTGCTCGCTTTATTGCTGCGCGACACCAAAACGCAAATGAAGTGAGGCGCTTCTCTTTGCGGAGCCTGGGGACCAGTTGCCAAATTTTTGATCTTCGGGGAGGGGGAGTGGGGGTCGGGGGACAGTTGTTTGCTTCCCTGCAGAGGAATTCTTGGAGGTATGGGTCAGGCAGTAGCGATGGATGGGGCAACTGCTAGAGATGTAAACAGATGGGGCAATTCTTGCTTCGACCCTAAAGTAAATTTGCTTTCAGGGTACTTCTCCCCTCCCCCCTTCCCTGAATAATCATGGACTTTTGATATTTACAGGTTTGTCTGTCCACCTGTGCCAAGTTTTGTGTGCTGCCACAGTTGTTTGTGATGGGGATGGTCTTCATATTAAATAAGATCATAACCTATCCTTGCTTAAAGAGTTACTTTCATTGTGAGTTAACCCTTAGTTTTGGAAATACTCCTTGAACTCTATTTTCCCCCTCCTCCTTCTTTTGCTAGGGGACCTTGGGAGTGGGGAGTAGCCCTGTCGGAAACTTCTTCGTTGTTTGTGAAATCTCAATCAGTGAAAAGAGTCTGAACTCCGACACAAAGAAAAGCACTAATTAAATACCGCCACGCTTCTGCTCCAGCATGGAAAAGCAAGCACTGTGCAAGTGAAACAGCAGCCATCCCTCAAGTCCTCCGAGGGCTGTGAATAGCCGACCAGGCACAAAGCTTCATCTCTGCCCTCCCTGTTCCTGCCAGCCCTGAGAAGAACTCTTACTGCAGACAGTTGAACTGGAGCCACTTGACTCCCCCAGCAGAGAAAAGCCACAGTTCACCGGGATGCTCTCAGAAGAGTTCCTTGACTTACATAGGGAGTTATAATTCTCACTTGCTTTTTTTCCATGGAACCTTATGTGTCTTTCAATCATTTTTTTTCCCCCTGACCACTTCAAAAATCTAATTTCCCCAATGGTGGAGGACAGGAGAGGTAAGTTGGATGGTCTGGGCTGCCTCACAACCCACTCGTTGGAAATAACCCACTTCTAAATAAGACAGCAGCTGCTTCTCAAAGAGAAAAAAAGGCTCTCTCTCCTGGGCTAGGAGGGCTTTCATGACATCTGAGGGTAGTCTGTGACCAGCAGGCATGGGCAACAGCTCTCTTTGGGATGAGCTGAACAGCACCTGCAGCAATGCAGGCAACAGCTGCTACCTGGACAACAGCGTGAGGTTCAATTTAACATTCCAAGAGCAGGCAGCCGATTTCTACGTTGTCCTCCCTGTGATTTACTCTGTGATCTGTGCTGTTGGGCTCACAGGCAACACTGCTGTCATCTATGTGATCCTCAAGGCCCCCAAGATGAAGACTGTGACAAACATGTTCATCCTAAACCTTGCTATAGCCGATGACTTGTTCACACTTGTCTTACCCATTAATATTGCTGAACACCTCCTCCACTACTGGCCCTTTGGAGAAGTCCTCTGCAAGGTCATCTTGTCCATAGACCACTACAATATCTTCTCCAGCATTTATTTCCTAACAGTGATGAGCATAGACAGGTATTTGGTAGTACTGGCTACAGTCAGGTCCAAGAGGATGCCGCATCGTACGTACCGAGCAGCCAGGATTGTCAGTTTGTGCATCTGGATCCTAGTCACCATCATAGTTCTCCCTTTCATCATCTTTGCCAATGTCTACATAGATGACCTGGAGATCAAGAGTTGTGGTCTCAATTTCCCCAAGCCTGAAAGATTTTGGTTCAAAGCCAGCAGGATCTATACCCTCATCCTTGGCTTTGCCATTCCGGTATCCACCATCTGCATCCTTTACACCATGATGCTCTACAAGCTAAGGAACATGCACTTGAACTCTAATGCTAAAGCCCTGGACAAAGCCAAGAAGAAAGTCACTATTATGGTCTTCATAGTCCTGGCTGTGTGTCTCTTCTGTTGGACCCCCTTCCACTTGGCCACCATCGTGGCTTTGACCACTGACTTGCCCCAGACTTCCATGGTCATTGGCATATCTTACTTCATCACCAGCCTAAGCTATGCCAATTCATGCTTGAATCCTTTCTTGTATGCTTTCCTGGATGACAGTTTTCGGAAAAGTTTCCGGAAGATGTTGGAATGCAGAACTTCTTGAACAGTGGGTTGGGGCTCACAGATCCCTTCCCTCCCACGGCTTTGCAGGGGCAACTTTGCAGACTGAAGGAGCAGCTGATGAATGCACAATGTTCGTTCTTTCACACACATGTAATGTGTCTGTTTATCATTGTCATTCACGTGGTTTGTCCTGCTTATGTGCAAGTCCTGCATTTTCCCTCTGCACCTTCCAACTTCTCCAAGTTGTATTTCTATATTCTTGTTTTTAATCACACATCCTGAAGCATTAGGACAGAAGACTTCCTTTTCAGAGGTGTATTTCTGCTACATAGTGGTCCTTTATTGCCCTCTGCTGTACAGCACAGACATGCTGGAGACCAGCTTTCAGATTAATGTACTGCTCAGTTCTTAATAGCTATGTTATTTGGAGGATTGTTTCACGGAGCAGAGCAAACAGGCACTTTCAATGACATATCAATAAAATGGATAGAGGAGGCAAGATGACTATTTGGGAGAGAAAACGAACCACTTTCATGTCCATGTATGTGCATACGTGTGTTATGGCTTTGGTCTTTTTGCTTTTGAGACATGTCTATTTTCCACCCTCACCCCAAATCCCCTCTTTCCTAAGCCGTTAACACAAGTTAAATTTAAACTAAAAGTAAGATTTGGGTCTCAAAAATAGTGTTAAACAACACACCATACAAATATTACAGCAACTGTGGGAATTTGCATTAGGAATTATTCTTAACTAAATGGTCCTGTTAAGTGTCAAATATATACTTATTTAAGATTGATTAATGAAATAAACCTCATGGAAAAAAAGAGACTGGTCCTTCTTTAACCACAGAAAACTTATGCTACTTGACCCATGTCTTTGCTATATATATTGCATTTTACCTACTGTAAAACATCATAGATTTATAACAAAATTAAGGTGTTTTGTAAGCCACAAGAAAAACCTTAGCAAGCACTGCAGATAAAATTCCTTCTTTAAGAAGTAAATAGTAAAGCAAAGTACTTCAACAGATCCAGGGCCTGAGAGGAAGAGTCTGGAAATCAGAAATGCAGTACTGAAAGCTTCAAGAACTACCATAAATATGTTGAAACGCCATCCTCCCTCTCCCAGCAAGGGAACATCTCCCTCACTGATAGACAGTGGGATGAGTGCACGTCATCTTCCACAGTCATGGAAAAGTTTCACCTCCACCATCAACGTGTGGAGGTGAGCAGAGCTCCTTGCCACGTTCAGTCCTCAGTAGTGATCTACCATAACCAGGATACTGCATGTGCCACAGCTCACTTATTTTGACTCTCTATTAGCCGTCAAAGCATCTTGTTAAATGGGAGTGGAGGTTTTTTTGGCCAAAGCAATGCCAGAGACTACCTCCCTTCATCACCTCTACAAAAAACAAACTGCCCCCAGCCCTTGTCCCAGAGGGTGACGCTTAGCTGAGCGCAGCAGCAAGCTGTGATGTGGGGCTGCAGTAAGTGGAGGGTCTGTGAAAAGCTTATTCTCACACCCTTTAATCCTTGTAGGGGATGTATATTACTGGCTTAAGGGAGGCTGTCTCAGCTAAAGTCTTCCTCCCCAGATTCACAAGCACCAAGCTGGGCTTTTACCTGTCCAAAATCCACCAGGAAAGTACAGGATAGGTAAAACCAAAGAAAATGGGGCTAGAGAGCAGCTATATTGCACACACCAGAGCCCATCCAGGAGACAACCTACCTACAGCAGTTATCCAAGGTCTATCCAGAAAAAGGGACTGGAGACAAGGCTGCAACATAAGTCCAAGGCCCATCTAGGAGGCAGGGCTAGAAAGAGGTACCCCTCCAAAAACAGGAAAGGGAAACTGTAGGGCTTCGCTTAAATGGGCTCCTGGAGCAGTGGGTGAGGGGGTGGGTGGAGGTTCCAGGTGGGGTCACTCAGGGCAATTCAGTCCTATCAGTGCTCTTAGGGCTCTGACACCAAAATTAACACCCTTCAATAGATGGCAATCTCATGTTTCCCTTTTAGAAAACAGAAAGTGATTTGTGAATACAAGATCACTTGTGTTGCCTTCTCAGTATTAAAGGTGTTAACTTCGGAAGTACAATGCAGGAGAACACATTCTTCCAGGTGAAACTTTGCCAGGAGCTTCATTTTTTATACCAACTGTGACATTAACTTGCTGTAAAGATCAAGAGCCGAATCCCTGGTCTCAGCCAGCCTCATGCGGAACAGACCACAGCAGTGGGTCCTTATTCCCACAATCTTAAACCCCCAGACTTAGTGCCCATGAGGTTCCCAGAGCCAAGTTTCATGGTTTGTCTCCATTTCTCCTTAGCTGCACCTTGCAACTATCAGAAAAAACAAGGATTTTTCAAAAATCAGTCCTGACAGTGTGTCTGTGTGTGTTGGCATGTGCAGGTGTGTGGGGCCATCACTTACCAAGCCCCAAGCACAAGAGATGGAACAGGGAGGCACCTGGAAAAGAGATCAGCTCCACTTAGAAGGTGCTGATGGCTCTCAAGAGGTATCAAATGACTCAAGGATTTGGAGAAGAGGAGGAAGACTTGGCGGATGGGGGATTGGGGACCATATGGGTGGCCAATTCTGGAAGCAAAACTGGGTACTCTGGTCCTGGGTGACCTTCACAGGGAAGGAGGCAGGTGCCAGAAGCAGATGAGGGAGTGCAGAGGTGTTGCATGACCCCTTGGAGCAGCCCAGGCAAGGCCAGGGAGGAGAGCCAGCCTGCCCGGGCAGGCATCACGGGCACCCACTGCTTTAGCACGGTTGCCACCTGCTGGCAATGGGCTCCCCAGGTGGAAAAAGCTCTCTGAGTACAGAAAACTGACTCAAATGATGCCACCTCACACACAGATTGTCTAGCTAGCTGCAACACCACCATTCATTGGCGTTTGGTCTGTAGGGAAAGCAATATATTTTGTTAGGTGGAAAAGCTAGTGTATTTCATTAGGTGGAAAGTCACCCACTTTCAGACCTGACAGTGTCATTGCTGGAGCTTTTCCCTTTCTAATCCAATGTCCCGATCGTCACAGAATCACTGAGTGGCTGAGGTTGGAGGCACCTCTGGAGAACCCCCAGTCCAACCCCTCTGCTCAGGCAGGGTCATGTACAGTAGGTTGTCCAGATCCACATGGGTTTGAATGTCTCTAAGGATGGAGATGCCGCAACTTCTTTGGGCAACCTGTTCCAGTACTTGACTGCTCTCACAGTAAAAGTTTTTTCCTATGTTTAAATGGAATTTCCCATATTTCAGTTTGAGCCTCCTGTTCTGCCACTGGACACCACCGAGAGGAGTCTGGCTCCCTCCTCTCTGCACCTTCCATCAGGCATTTGCAGACATTGCTCAGAGCCCCGCCGAGCCCTCTCTCCTCAAGGATGAACAGCTCCAGCTCTCAGCCCCTCCTGGTACGACAGCATCCTGTCTGCATCTGTGCTTTTCGCTGTGTAAAATGCTTAAGACGTGAGTGTCGGTTCCTCTTTGCTCCCATGGGGTGCAAGGCTACAAGGGGAGAAGGGGCTTAGTCTGGCCAAGGTCTCCTCCCGTGCTTAGGAGAGGCTCTGGCTCCCATCAGTGCACCGAGCTGGCCGGTGTGCCGGCCGGTGGAGCGTCCGGTGGAGCCTTGTGTTTCAGCCCAGCAGCACTAAGCGGCACTCTCTGCTTTCGGCTCGGCATCGCCGGCTCTCCGGCAGCCCTGCTCAGCCTCACACGCAGGCTGGTACCACGCTTCTGTGGGAAAGGCTGCAAACTCGGGCTGTCCATGCCCAGGTAGACCCTCCGGGCACGGCACCCAAGACCAGGCTGCTGCAGCTGCTCCTGGGAGAGAAGAAACCACCTTCGAGGAGACACTCGCCCACTCGTTGCACAAGTTCACCCCAAGGGAAAACCAGTACGCCTGCTCATTCGTTTGAAATTCATCAGGCTTGTAGGGCTGGCTTGCTGCGGATCACGGCAGCCCACATTAGCCAGAAATTAAAGGCTGGAAGCGTTCAATTAACAATTCACCAAATAAATCCCCTATCACTCTTCCAAACCAAGCATCCTTTCCAGGGTCTACAGGCTTGCAGGAGGCTGAATCAGTGACCCGCATGGCTCCCTCCCATCCTAACCCCCTTCCCAGCCAGCTGTGCATTGAGCAGGGAAGCCAGCTCAGTCCCGAAGCTGGGAAAATTTCCTTCCGGGACAGTCCTGGATGTCCTAATGAGTGCAAAGGTGCCAGGTAACCTCACAGCTCCCTGGTTACGGCAGGAGCTGAAGACCTTCCGCTTGCTCCTGCCCACGGCAGCAGCACGGAGGAAGGCAGCGGGCTCCTGCCTGCGTCCTCTCCAGGAAGGACATTGCCTTCCCTGCTCCAGCTGCACCCACGAGGACAGACAGCCCTGGAGGACTCTGCTTCATCATCCCTGGGAGAGGGAGGAGAAGCCGTTTTCCACCCCAGAAGCAGGAATTAGGGTTCATACAGGGCTCATATTCCCACTGCAGGCTTTAAATGCAGGCATATGAGATAAGAGGTGGGGATCGGAAATTACTATTGCTTTTTAAGTCTTCGTTCTGCAGCAAGCAATAATGGCTGTTTCAATCAATTGTCCTCATCCGAGCGGTGCTGCAGCTTGTTCCCCCGCAAAGCTGTAATCCCCCGGTACTTACGCAGTCTTGCACTGTCTCCTACTGCTGGTCACGATTTCGGGTGAGAAAAGAAATAATACCCCACTGAGGGACGAAGGCCCAACTCTCAGAAGCATCTTTAGATGGGCAAAAAAAAACGAAAAGAGAGATTAAAAATGGATGAGCAAAAACTTGGAATATAGAAGATATGAAACAGAAGCATCTCTAGAGGATACTGTTAAAAGCAATCCAAGAGAGCCTGACTTATCTGTAGCACTCGCCTTGTCGCCTACAGGATGCTGGGAGCCCCTGGTGTCATCTCGATTAGGGACGATTGGTGCCAGTGTGCCACTGATGCTCCCACGGCAAACCCGAGGAAATGGTGACGCTCCAGCTTTACTGCTAATTCTGGGAGAAATGAGCCCAAGTTGGTGCCTTCAGATGGTCTCAGCACCTGAAGGGTTGACATTCCCACCTGCTGCTGAAGAGAAGGGGACTCCTCAAGCTGGGGTCCCTTTCACGGTGAGTCAGGAGGTCATATGATGACCTTTTGTGGGCCATGGGGACACAGCACTGGCAGCTCCTTGTCCCACACCCGGAGCAGACCGTGTTGGGTCTTACTCCATCTACACCACCACTGCAGCCCTGGCTGTGCGCAGAGATGATTTTGGGGTGATAAACCCTTGATCCAGGGCAGCTCTGAGGCCTCCAGAGGAGCTCCACACTTGCCGTTAGCATTGAGTGACAGGACACCAGGCACCCTCAAAAAAAACAAAAAAAGCTTTCCAAAGAACCCTCTCTTGAAAAGCCACGTGCCACGTGTCCACGTTTCTCTTCCCCCACCTCCCTTTTGCTGGAAGGGAGGAAGAGGAGTTAATTTAAAGGCAAACGCCAAGAATAGTGTCAGTAAATATTGCCAAGAGTTTCTCCTCGGCATTTGGTTTTGGTAAGTGAAGATGCAGAGGGAAAGATCAAAGCTGTCTGAATAGCTTTTAATTACGAGCCTCAATTGCTCTATTTTCTCTCAGAAAAGTGTTACAATTATCTAACAAAGCTCTTCGAGTGGAATTAGATACTAGCCTGAAGCTTCAAGGGCTGTTTAGTGGCTATTTTCCCTTTTTAAAAAAATAATATTTGATGTCTAGATAAAAAACAGGCGCTCCCGTAAGCGCCTAGAGCCAAGTCGGGATGAACAGAGAGAGGCTGGAAAGCTTTTCCAGGGAGGAGGTGAGCAGCCTGGGCTGCACCGAAGGCTGATGGTGGCTCTGCTAAAGCACCCCACAGCAGTGTCTCCTCGCTGGGCAGGGGTGCTGGGTGCTGCCACCATTGAAGGGAAAATAAACTATAATTTGGGAGTTAGACCTTCGACAGCAGGCTACTGTCCCCATTTCCAGTTTTCCTGACACGTAATTTCTTTCTCTGTCTTTCACCAGGACTTCTGTACATCTCCATCATCTCCCCTTGCTCCGCCACTTCCCTTGCACAGACACCCTGGGAGATTGTTAAGTCCAAACCATCCACTGTACAAAACTCAATAAGGCAGCTGAATAAGGAAAGCAGAGAAATAAGGATTCAGTTTCATAAACTTAACCCTCAAATGAGATCAGAGGCTGGTAATTAATAAAGTCAGATTTCAACGCAACGAAAAACCTCCCCTGAGACTCAGCCTGCTGCTGCCTTGTATTGATGGAAACACTACGGATGTAATTACATTTCTTTTTAGCCATGCGATGGAGACAGTGGGCTCCTCCGTGCCGTGAGTCACTCTCAGCCAAGCTCCTTCCTTCCAAGATGGTCATAAGCCAGGGAGATGAGGCCGATAGCCACCATTTCATGTGGATGGGGCAGGTCAGAGCCGACGGCTCCTCGCCCAGGATCCTGGCAGGTAGCCCCAAGGCAGAAGGGCCCAGTGGCATCGTTAACACACACTCATCAGAAGACAAGAGGTCATGTTCCAGCCAAGCACATTCAAGCTAAACCCCAGCGCAGATGCCAAAGCAAACTGTGGGGAGAGCCGCCCTGCTCGGCTTTCCATACCCACCTCCAAGCTCTTTTTCTCATTTTCTGCTCTTTTACACTTAATCCCTGGAGGTAAGTGATTATCCCCAGGAATTTTCTCTGTGGTTAAGCAAAGCAAGAGCAGTGCAAGGCTGAGATGAGGGAAAGTCCAAAATATATGAACAAATGGCCTGTGCAAGCGGAGAAGTTGCTATTAATGCCTAACATTGAGCAAACATTAGACAGCCAAATCATAACAGAGGATTCATTTCACACAGAGGAGATCAAGCTGAAAAGCCATTAATCTTGATTTCATATTGACTACATAGCTCGTGTTTTTATTCCCCATCACGGAATGAATCAGCATGGCATGAGCTTTTCGGAGCACTCACTGCACGTGGCAGACTGAAAACACACAGGGAAATCGATGTTTATAGAATGGCCGGAGCCAGTTCAAACTTTGCCTGGTCTCCTCTCTGTGGCCAGGAGAAAGGTGATCTGATGCAACCGAAAACCAGACTGTGGGAAGATGTTAATTCCGTCAGTGGTTTCCTTGAAAAAAAATCAAGTTTCCTGCTTGGTTTCTTGCAGATTCATCCTTCACTTCACTACGCTGAAAATCTGCTGTTTGGCAGGGCTGGTGCTGCTCGGCTTTTGGCTCCAGCTCATCCTGCCTGGCTGCAGGCCCAGAGGGAAGGGAAGCGGCGGATGCTCTCCCTGACCACTGCAGGCGGGCAGCAGGACTCCATCCGCCCAGGAACTGCATCCCTTCACAGCAATGACATATACTGGAGGAAAAATACCTTCTGCTGCAAGAATGGGCTGGTTGCATAGGTTACGGGACCTCCCAGTAATAGCTGCCTGCGTGAGCTCTGCAGGTAGGATTTCCCACCCAGCACCTACATACGGCAAAAGGCACAAGGATTTGAGAGCAAAGCAGGAGTAAGAGGCTCCTGTATAACACCACGCTATATGGACCCACAGATGACCCAACCTGCTCGTGACTCAGGAAGAAGCCAGTATGGAGCGCATGGGGTTTGCTCCTGGAGACCCTTCCAGCAGCTTAACCATGGGAGGACCAAATCCCCAAGAATTTAAACATGAGAGATGTTCTCCAGGGGGTGGAAGGTGATGCCAAGCTGGTGTTGGATATTACTATGCACTTTCTACCCCAGAAAGCGTTTAGTGAGTTTTTGGGTTGCTGAAGCAGAAACCTTGTGTGCAGCAGGAGAGGCAGCAGGTGGGGAACGGGCTGTCCGTGTCCCCCAGCACTGCAGAGAGCCAGCACCACTCCTTTACTGCAGACAGCTGGGATTTCACTGCATTAAGGGAGAGAGAGGGAGAGCAAAGTCAGTTTACATGGTTGATTAGCATCATCGTTGCCAAGATACATAACCATGTTGCTCTATTTATTGATTATTTCATTCTGTCATGCCATTTATCCAGGCTTCAGGGTACTGAAAAAAGGAACGAAGGGAGTTCATGAGCCACGGGGCTCTTTGAACTAAAGTGCACCCACCCCAATAGCAGTCCCTTTCCTTGAAAAAATCCTAAAATTTTCTTTTTTCGAAATGAGTTATGGCCTTAACGCATCTGTTACCACGTGCTTTGAGCAAAGGTGGCATGTAGCTCCAATCTAAATGGGCAAGAGGGCAAGTGCATGCAGCCACTGTGGGCCACTCAAAATAGATGTGCATTCACTCAGCCACGGCAAGGAGGGGCTACGGATCCTGTAACATCACATCCCCACCCCCAAAAAAACCCCTATCCCAAACACCCTTTGGCGTCACGCAGCATATGCTCTGCTTTCTTATGGTCCATCTCTGTTCCTCATGCAGCACCATGACTCTTGGATTATCAGGTCCACCTTCCATTTTCTCTCCCTTCTTCCAGCCTCACCACCTCACAAGCCTTTTTCACCACAAAGCCGCAACACATTCTTTACCCCCTGCAACCCTCTCTCCCTCCCACCTCAGCTTCGTGGTTCTCCTCAGCACAGGAGAAGGCCAGGAGTAAGAACTGGTCCTTCAGACAACCCTGGGCAGGGCTGGGAGGTGAAGATCAGGGATGTGAATTACCACCTGATTCTGCAAAGTCACAGCGATGAAGCTCTGCAGTCACAGAGATTCACATGGAAACACGACGTGAAGCCCTGAATGCACAATCAGGGCTACAGCTCGGGATCTGTCCGAAGGAGGTTCTCCTTGTGGAAGAAAGGAGAAATTTGTTTATGCATAAATAGCCACAAAAATAGCTGAAGGAAAGCACAGGGAAATGAGTGGGAAAGCAAACTGGAGTTTTTCTGGCAGAGCCTGCTTTGCTGCCAGTCTAAGAGTCCCTCTTCTGAGCAAGCAGCAAAGGCTGCACCAGCACCAGCTGCTTCTGGAGATCCTTTTCATTTAAACAAAGAGGCTGTAACTGTGGGGAGCACCCACCTTCCCTATAAAGCATTGCAGGGTGGGAGGCATCCCCTCTCCAGGCACGCATTGTCCTACGCAGCAAGAATATCCCAAAGTACCCAGAGAGCGATCAGAGCCCACTCACAGCTCTTTAAGGAGTTAACAAACCTTCCTCTGGGGAAAAAAAAAACAAACAAAAAAACCCCCCGATATATTTACAGTCTGGCTCCGCACGAAAACACCTTGGAAAAATAGATGTGGCAACTGCTCAGCATCAGGTAGTGTCTTCAGCAGGGCAAGTCCCGAGCTGCAGAGCAATGGGCACCACGTGGGACAAACGCAGCTCTTCTCTCTCTGCAGTTGGGGTTTCTTGTTTCTTCCACCTGCTAAAATTGCCTTCGGCACTGGGGGCCAGGCTCCGTGGGGGACAGAGGTGTTCGGAGCGGGTGACAGGCTGCATGGCTCCCGCAGGCAGTGGGCACGAGAAGGGTGATTTCAACTGAACGCTCACCCAAACCAACTAACCTCAGTCCGACCTGTAGCTCGGTAAAGGATAACTCAGCGCCTCCCTGGGTAAGTTCTTCCCGTGGCGTAAAACTATCCGGACCTGATTGAGGGTGCAAATTCTGCACCTTATTTCCGCTTTTAGAAATTGTGGTTCATGTCGAGGGAAAGTTGTCGGCTGAACAGCCTGGGCAGGGGGAGAGGAAGGGAGCTGCGGCACCGGCAGAGCACAGCACCCTTCAAAAGCCAGAGCTTTGCCCAGACGTCCCAGTGGCACGAGCCAAGGAGCTCCTCGGGGGAGAGCTCAGCCCCCAGCTCATCCATTCCTCGGCCTTTCCAGCAGTTGACTCCAGGCAGCAGCAGCAGGGAGAACACTCAGTACATTAATAAATCCCATAATACTGAATAAACCACTTTGGTTTATGGTTTTGCTATAAGAACTTACCCCTGGGTACTTATAATTAACTGAACTAGAAAAGAAATAAAGATTTCAATTTTTTTCCACTAATTTTCTTTCTTTCTTTCTTTCTTTTTTTAAAGAAAAGAGGAAAATCACCACTGCTAATAAAAAATCCTCTCCTTATGTTTACCTGCCTGGGTAGGAATATTGATCTCTGGGCAGAGAGAAGGCGCTTTCCTTATTGCACATCTCACTGGCTAATCCATCTTTCCTGGCTACGGAATATTGCTCTGGCTTTATTTTCAGAGCAGCTCTGTAATTCATTGCTCTCCGTGATCACGCCTAACCCCGTGACTCCTGGGAAGTGTGCGGGGAGTAAGTGGGAAGAGCTCCTTTCAGTCCTACATCAGACTTCACCTCTAACAGCAGGCAGCTGCCGGCATCCCTGCCCTGCCGTTGGGAGACCCAGAGCAGCCGGGGGGGAGGCTGGCAGGGCGCAGGCAGCTCCCGCTCATCTCCAACCGCCGATTTTCTAGCCTTTCCACATCTTCTGGTTCCAGGTTGGCTGCAGACAAAGTCACCTGCATAACAGAAGTTGTCACTGACCTCAGTGAAAAGGGATCGGGTGCTTCGGTGTCCTTGCACGGGCTCAGCAGTGGTGTTGGCTGGGGAGGGAGGCGGAAAAAAAGCCCACGTGCAAAGATCCCGGCAGCGCCGGGGCTGAAACAACCCCCTGAGCCGTGCGGCTAAGCCTTTCAGACACCACATCACTCAAAGTACAGGAGTTTTTATTTTCCTTTATTAAAGCACACAAGTAGCCACCTAGGAAATTGTCATTTACACTGCGGTAATTGTAAAATCCTACCAACACAACCATTTCGGAAGAGAAGTAAAGAGCCCGCGCTTCAGCCAGACAGCCCATCGCAAGCCTTTAACTCCCCAGGCACAGTACAATAAAGCTTTTGCTTTCAGGTTTTTCTTGCTCTTCTTATAACAAACTCCACTGAGCATTGAACAGAATGCCTGAACACGTTCACTGCGAGGGCCACAGAATTACCCAAAAGCTTAGTAAACACACAGTTATTGAGTACTTGATTATGCAAGATCGTTGCAGCATAGTCATTATAACAAACTCCTTATTAAAAAATGCCAAACACCGGTGTATTTTTCAGAGGACATAAACCTATTTAAAAACCCAACCAAGAACTACAAAGGGAGGGTGGCTGTTCCTTAGCCAGCCACTAACGAACGCTCTCCTGCTCCCTAACGGCACTGCAAGAAAAGCCCGGCAGTCGGTTCCCGGCTCCGTGTACCACCGTGCCCAGCACCGTCAGACCGTACGGCAGCTGACGGGCTGAGAAGACTCAAGGTTGCTCACTGACCAATGCCGTTATTGTATCCATGAACACAACAGCCCACCAAACTCAGTTTGGGGCTTTTTTTTTTTTTTTCCCAAGGGCATGGATGCAGCTTGCCAGCAGCGCGGTTCCCGGGGAGTTCTTCTTCGCATGCTCGGGGGTTGTACGAGATTTCCTGGTGAGTGCTTGGGGATAAACATCCACTGCAAAGTGCTTAAAGTGCCCAGATTTCCTCCTCCCCCTCCGTCATTCAGGGGAAGCGCTAATTGCAAAGTTTGCTCTGGTATCCCTCCAGATTCCCAATCAAATGCTAATCAGCATGAAAATCCTCCCAGCTTGAGCAGTTTACAAGGGATCTGGGTCCTATACATGGGACACTGGAATTGCATCTATATTTTAAGCCCAACCATAAGGGAAACACTCTACATAGAAATATAACATTAGATTCTTTTATACAGCATATATAAAGAACATGACAGCATTAAAATGTTGGCAAATCAATACATGAAAAATACAGAATCTCATAGACCAGAGCACAAGAAATATATTGACACAAAATCTGTACAGTCCGGACAACACTGCCGGTTCTCGCGTTGGAGCTGACCTCCCATCTCCAAACGGAGGAGGAGATGCTTCCCCATCAGCACCACTGCCCGGATTTTCCCTCGGGGTTTTGTGGCACAGGGAGAATACGAGTCTGCTGTCCCCACCAGCACAGAGGACACTCAGTGGTTAAACTCTTCGGGAATGCTTTCATTACCAAATGAAATGGCAGGGCATTTCATTTTACAAAGCTCTGCCCCACTGGGAGAAGAAAATCAATCTATGGTTGGCAGGAGGGGCGGTACCTCGGCAGCATTTCCCAAGTGCTCTCAGCATCGTGGATCTCATGTCATTAAAAAAACAAACAAAAGAAACCCCAAAACCCACAAATAAAACCCCCACCTTTTGTATGGTTTGTGCACCGCTTATCTCGCGTGGAGCAGGTGGGACTGTTTCAGGCTGCCCCTCCTGCCAGAAATGTCCATGTCTTCTGGAGGAGCTGCTGTTCTGACTTCTCCGAAATGGCTTTCCCCTATACATAAAGACACGTATACATAGGCCACTTCATTCCTTCCTCCTCTCACTGAGGAAGAACCCCAAGGCATGCTTGGCAAGACAAAATCCTACGTTATAGCACTATAGAGATGTGTATATACAGAAACATTCTGTCCATTATTACAATGGAAATAGTGTTGGGTTTGTTTTTTTTTTTTAAAAAAAAACGTAATAGCAGCATGTAAACAAGGATCTGTGTTCATTTCATCTGTCTTTTCTTCCTCCTCTTCTGAGCTACATTCATCAGTTTTGACAGTCCCTTCTCACCCCCCTGTTCCCCTCTCCAAGTGGAGGGTTTTACCGCAGACCCCGTCCACCGGAGCTGACGTTCTCCTCCCCAGGCTCCCAGCCGTGGGGCAGCTTGAGCTTCCCTTTCCACCAGCTCCCTCCTCGCGTCCTTCCCTTCGTGATGACTCATCCTGGAGATGATCTTGGGTTTTTGTCTGACGGCTGCTGCCCGCTTTGGCTTCGGCAAAGTCTAATTTCAGAGCAACGCTGCAGGAATAAAACCTGCACCCAAGCGCCTGGTGAGCCACAGGAGTTGTCAGTGCCTTAAACAACTCAGGGAGGAAAAAAAGAAATGGAATAGTTTGCATTTTGTCTGTCTCCCAGCAGCAAAAGTGTAAGTCCCAGGAGCAAAGCCGGTTTTAAACCCGTAATTCCCATATTATCCATAATGTTGCAAACCACCAGGGTTTTGTGGGAATCAAAGGGCTGATTTCAAACAGGTTCCTCAGTGCAGGGTGCACTGGAATTAAAAATGCATCAAATAGGCTCATTTTTTCCCGCATGCTCTTGCAGTATCCGGTTTTCCCAACCCCCAATTTTTTTTCCTCGGTTTCTTGCCTCTTGGTTTTGAGGTCCTGCTAAAGAGCCGTTATCTGAGTCAGCTCTGATGTGGGGGTGGTTGGACTCTGCTGGGCGACAGCCACCATGGGAATTTCCATGCCTAGTCAGGCCGGATTGTTAGTCCCCTCTGAGTTCTTGCAGGCGTAGGCCACATCCTTGGCGATGCTGCACATCCTGTTGGACATCTGGAGCTCGGTCCTGAAGGCAGTGGGGAAGCAGAACTTCTTGAAGCACGCCTTGAAGTTCTCATCTAAGAAGGCGTAGAGCACGGGGTTCAGGCTGCTGTTGGCGTACCCCAGCGCGGTGCAGAAGCAGGAGATGGCCAGCTCGAGCTCACTTTCTGCCTTGGCACCCAAGCACTGGACCAGCACGAAAATCTGGATGGGAGTCCAGCAAATGATGAAGACTGCCACCACCACCAGGACCATTCGAGTGATGCGCCTCAGGTTTCGGTCCTTCTCCTTGGAGCCTGAGAGGACACGGACGTTCTTGAGTCGTCTGATCATGAGACTGTAGCAAATGGTGATGATCAACACCGGGATCATAAAGGAGAAGAGAAAGACACAGATGCCAAACACTGGATCCCAGTAATCCACAGGTGAAGGGAGTTTAATTAGACAATCAATCTCTGCAAGTGAAAAAATAAAAAGGAAAGGCAGATCAGCAAACCTGTATCGAGAATAAAAGCATCTGCACATCCACTTTAGTTTAGGCATGTTTAATACTGGAACAGCGATGCAGAGGCAAGGGCAGAAAGCAAAGAGTTGAGATGGCTTTACAGCAGAGAGCTCACCACACTGATGACTGGTACCCCTCTCCAATGGCTCCCCAAGCCCATGGGCTCTCCTGGCCACCACCACCACCTCCCACCCATTGGATGCATTTTTACTGACCGTTGTTTTCATTCTCTGCAGATCCCATCACCATTGCTGGGATGCCAAAGACAGAAGCCAGCGCCCAGATGCAAACATTCACCACTTTGGCCTTGTGGGGAGTGCGGATGTCTAGTGCTTTGATAGGGTGGCAGATAGCAATGTAGCGGTCCACGCTCATCATCGTCAGGGTGAAGGTGCTTGTGAACATGTTGTAGTAGTCTATAGAGATGGCAATCTTGCAGAGGACATTGCCAAAGGGCCAGAAGCCCAGGAACGTGTCTGTACCCTGGAAGGGTAAGGTCATCAGACACAAGGTATCAGCCAGAGCGAGGTTAAAGATGTAAATGTTGGTTGCTGTCTTCATCTTGGTGAATCTGAAATGTAGGAATGAGCGATGGTTAGAGCTCCGTCTGACCACTGAAGTCTACTGAAGGCGGAGGAGGAGATGCTGCATTTTTCTGATGTAACAAGAGATTGAACACCACCCTTTCCTTTTCACCTCCCATGTGCTTATCAACACTCAGCTCAACAAAAATACAAATGGTGCCTTCACAACCAGCTTCGTGGGCAGGAGAAGCTCATTCCCTTAGATGGCAAGGGAAGGCCATGAAAGCCTGAGGCTGTCAACTCGGACCGTGTTTTTTTGAAAAATGACTTCAGTAAGGCTAATCTAGGATTTCATCACATATGGCTTCATTATTATAAATATTGGTGAGAGCTTTACCCAGTAAGCTGATTTGAAAGACATCATATGTTCCAGGGGTAAATTGATTAGCCTTTTTGTATGGGCTCGTAGCCAAAGACTGTGGCTAATGTGAGCTATCAAATCAGAATGGACAAGCTGGCCAGTGGCAGCTAATAACTGGTGAGGAATGAGGTTTGTATCAGAAATCAAAATACCACAATGGATCTTTCTAAAGAAAGGGGTAGTTTGCAGATAAAGTCATGAGTCAACTCATCTTCAAAGGGGTTTTGTCATTCCTATATTACTTTTATCACACGAACTGACTGCCCCCAAAGAAGATTCACCTTGCTCTAATGGTAATCATCTCCTTTTTACACATGGGAAATGATGCAAAGAAAGATGCTATCATCTACCCAGGGATACAGGCAGAGTCTGCAGAAATGGAAACTCAATGGTGGCTCTGACTGAATCTTACATTTCAGCTCCAGGATGTTCCTCTCATGGGCAAAATAAGAGCTCAAATAGGTATAATTTTAAAACTACAGTTCATCTATCATTTACTATACTAACAGCCTTTGCAGAAACATTGCCAGAAATGGCAGACAATGATGTGTGTTATTAATGGGGGGCAAGTTCATGTGAGGGTGACACTTAAACCCCTAAACTACTGCACTATTTGCAGTTTGACATGTGTTGGAATATTATGGAGTCTGATTTGACCTAAAAGGCTCTTTTTGTCAAATTGATTCAGAACAGCAAACCCACAACTGCACCCCTCAGCACTGTACCACCACCCCCACCCCCGCCTCGATGTTCTGAGCTTCAGCTCTTGATAGGTTATTTGAATGCTTGGAGGAACATTATCACTGCCACACTCTGCACCCCATTGAGACACACAGTGACACAGCCAGGTTTGCAAGAACAGCAGCCAGGGGATCCACAATCCAGAATATAAAGTCTATTTTTTTACCCCTCTTAGAGCTCTAAGATGTGGTTCTATTAGAGGTCAGATGTTTGAAAGTGGTTTCAGAAAGCAATACCAAGTGATCCTACATTTGACCATGAAAGCCAAGGGAAGCTTTTGGAGTGGGTGAACATTGATGGAAGCACTTGATGTCCCCACATAAGCTGGAGTCAGGCTCCTCCTGATCCAGAAATCACAGCAGCTGAGCAAGACAGCGGGTTCTTAGAAAGCCAGCCCAGATCAGATAAACGTATACGACCAAAAGCAGTAGAGGAAAAATACCGGCGTCTTTCCTATTGTGAAAGGATGAACAAGCACAACACTTTGCAAATCCAGCACAACCAGGCAGCTGCCAGGGCTTTAAAGCTTCTGGATTTCCTACGCAGAGTTACACAGAAACAGACTCCAGTGCTGTGAACCCCAGAGCAGCAGCATCTGCTGGTGGTGGGCAAGTTTTGCTTTTTTGTGTGAATTCTTGCAGTCGGCATAAAGGAGGCAATGCACACAGGGAGCGTGAGATGGGTCTGTGTATGGATTCAGACACTTTCCCCTCTAGGTCAGCAGAGAGGGGTGGTAATTAAGAGTAACAATTAAAATCACTGCTTTTTATCAGCCCACACAAAATTCAGTATTGTCAGCTTAGGCTTCAGGAAATTATTCAGTCGCCCGAGACCGTGTTAGCAAAGGTCTCCTGGGAGCTGTGGTTTTCCTCTGTATACCACAGACCTGGCTGGGCTCGCCCAAGCTTCCCAAAAGTCAAGCGTGTTCCAGTCTATCCTTCCAGGAGAACTGGACTTGAAGGCAATTCACCAACACACCCCTAACCCTGACTGCTTTTAATGATATTATAACACAAGGGAATAACAACTGCATTTTTGAACCATGATGGCCAACTTCACCACTGTGAAACAGAAAAAGAAAAAAAAAAAATCAAAGGTTTGGTTTTGTTTTTTTCTAGCAGGGGGAAGAAACCAAGCAGCGATCCACCCACCTCTACCACCCATCCAGCAACCACAGGGGACAACGCTGCCTCCATGCACACCCCTGTCCCCAGCGCAGCGAGAAGTTTGGGGCATCTCAGCTAACCCTGAGCTTGGGGTGTGCAGATTGCAAACCTCCAGCTCCATCTTGCTCCCCTCCACCCCAGGGGACCTCACTGGTCCCTCTCTCCTCCAAGACACCTCTCAGCATGAGTTCAGAGTCCGGGTGCAATTGCTCAGCCTGGCCATGCGAAATCCGCTCTCCCCCGATGCACGGATCCCTCGCTGCTGCCCCTTTCCTCACTCCCTCCAAGGTGACGGCAGAGCCACCTTCCCTCGCTCCCTCCAACACAGGGACACGCTGGGGCAGCTGGCCCACAGCTAACCTCCTTCAACCCACCTTCAAGTAGATTTTAAGGGTGATTTTGTGCTCTCTAAAGGTGCGGAAATTAATTTACACCTAATTAATTACTTCTAGCTCCACTTTCTCTGCACACTGAGAGCCAACAGCCATTATCCCAACCAACCAATGTTCCCAAACATTTCCAGAATGTTCAGTACAAACAAAAAAATCAATTAATCACTTTTGTGGATTAAGCTCTTTCTCTTTTCCCCCGGGAACCGAGAGTGTTCTCTTTCTTAATCTGCACAAAAAAGACAAATTAAACTCTCGGGCTTTAGGAGGCACCTAAGGTTCCCCCCCCACGGCACAGCTCCAATACGGATAAGCCTGTGGCCTCCACGGAAGACATTAGCTCCCCACTGAGCCACTTTCTTGCACTCGGTCATGGAGGCAATTTCCTAATGGAGCATCTCCCACAGGGCGGCTCTGGCAGTTCTCGGCTCTCCTTCCAGCTCCACCTTTGTCACAAAAGTAATCGCTTTGCTCTGCTCTCCTGTTCTCCCGGCTGCTGAAGCCTAAGAGGAAAAACATCTTGAGATCAGCTCAGCACTCAGCTCCTTTTTTGCTAAGTGGATCTCAAGCAGCGTTATCCGGGACAAAGCTGTGCCTCAGCACGGGGAACCCAGGGTTTGGGAGAGGAGGAGATGGGTAGGAAACAGCTCTTCCACATACTGGGCTTTGAGGTCCTGTTTTTCACAAGGACGGATTCTGTCCCCGGCTGAGCCTCAGGGTGAGCTGCAAACCTTTTGTTTTAGCATCTCTCCCTCCTTTCCCCCCAGCCACCCAGGGCAGCAGCAGCTCCGGGTGCCCCAAGGCTAAGGACCAGCTGGATGCAGCAAACCTACAACCCTAAATGGGGCTGCAGACCCCAGGGGCAGAGGGACCAGAGCAAAACCTTCAGCCCTGGGGAACTGTGAGCATCCAGCTCTCTCCCTCTTGGAGCTTCTTGATTTTAATATTCGTAGCTTCAGCTAATTGGGATGCAGACAGTGCTGTTCACCTTGAGCAGCTCCCTCCGTTCCCACCCCACACCCTGGCATCAGTGACAGCCTTTGCCGCCCTCCCCGGCCGCACACACAGGGAAGTAAAACAGAGTGGAAAAGGCTCAGGGAGGATTTTTGTCAAGCTACTCCCACCTTCTGACGGTGGAAATCAGCACCGGTTCACTGACATCCCTGCTCCCAACCTGCTCTTAGCCCACAGATTGTATGAAGCTGATATTTGATCCGGCACGTACCATCGTGATTTGTGTCCTCCCAGCCGTACACACACACCGTGCTTTCCGTGTCCCTGCCGCTCTGATCACCCTTTCAGAGCCCCCTCATCCTGAAATTACCCAATTCAAGCCAGTTTATTCTTAATGCTTCAACCAGCCACGAAAACCCCACAGAATTTAAGGACAAATTTGAATCACTTTGGACTATGAAGCCACACGCTACAGCAAAAGCGACCAGCAACGCCGGCATGTAAAAGCCTATTAATTACCTGGCAGGACAGTGACTGACTAGCAAGGGGTTAAGCAGTCTGCCGCCAGCCAGGGCAGGCAGCAAGGCCTTGGGACAGATGATTTTCTTGCCCTTTGAGCCTCACTGCCCGTGTCTGGGTGACGCTGGTGCCCTCCCTCCTCAAGGTGCTCTCTGGGGACCAGCACAGACAGGCACGTTGCATGGCACGGCAGCGACTGGGGCCAAGGGAAGAGGCTGGGTGGCTGCTGCTGCTGCTGCAAAAACCTCTGCAACTCACCCAGGGGCTCGCAGGGATGCTCATGCAACCCCGAGCGGGTGGCACGGCCACCAAGAATGGTGCTTCGGTCTAAGGAGGGCAGCAAGGTGCTCTCATCCCTGCTCACGTGCTGGATCTGCCTCTGCTGGACTGCTCGTGTCCTAAACGCTGCTGGGAATTGCCCAGTTCCCTGAAAAGCACTGGGAACCAAGTCCCACATTAAACATCACAGAATTACCGCTGCACATGGGTAATTCCATTCCACTTATCCCACCGCAGCCAGGGGAAACCAAGAGCCCTCCAGCACACGCTGGAGTCACAGGAGCTGTGTTAGCAGGGGCCACACACGGCTGCTATGTGGCTCAGCCCAGCTCATCTGGGTTCGCGGGGACCTAGAAACCGGGGAGCTGCAGACCTGCCCTTTGCAGCAGGCTCCCCTCCTGCTCACCTCACCATCCTCCCCCAGCACCAATCACTCTGCACAGCACAGAGCCCTTGGCATGGGTTTCCCTTCTCTGAAAAGCGCAACAATTCTTTTTTTTTTTTTTTAAGCCAGGAAAAACTAAAAGAGGCTAATCTGGAGAGCGCTGAGGTCTCAGATGGCCCCACTGGTGTCTGCTGGGTCCCCACCGCATTAAACACTCACTTGATGTCAGCTCCAAGACACACAGCTTAGAAAGCTTTCTATTAAGAAATCAGCACCTCTGCAATGTCATAATTAACTTAATTTTCCCTGTCTCATTACAGCCAGCTGCCCTCACCCCTATTCTCAGGGCCTGATGCAGTTTTCAAGCAGAAGGATGGCCAGCACAGCCATCCCCTGGCAGCTGCCCAGCGCAAGCACCTCCCCATCACATCCCTTCTCCTAAAGCTTCACCTGGAAGCAGCAAGTGGAAGTGTAGGGGCCCGACAGCCCTAATCTGCCTAAACAGCTGCTTAAAATGCTCTGAAACAGTGGTCTTCAACAGGGAGAGCTGAGCATCCCCAGTACTTTGCTGGGCTCCCAACAGAGAGCTGCCACGGCAGAGAGAAGCACCCTAGAGACGAGGCATTGTTCCCCCGGGACCTGATCCAGGTGAGCAGAGCCAACCCTGAGGAAGGGAGTCCTCCAGATCGTCACCGCTGAGCATCGCAGCAGCACGATGGAGGCTAGGGACAACCGAGGACTTCCTGGGCAAGCAGCTGCACATTGTCCCTGGTATGTCGATGGAGGCTTAGGGGGTCTCCGTCACCCCTCACGCAGCAGCACTTGGGTCAGCATCACCTCCAGCCCCATGGGTCACTGCAAGAACAATACATCCCCCTTGCTTTTCTTCCTAAAAACAAAGCTCTTGGGCTTCCAGCCTTGCAGCATTCCATTAGTAGATAAGAGGGACCTCAGCAGCCTGGTTTCCCCCCACTCTCCCTCCCAAACCCTCTCTGCCTCGTGCTCTTCAACTCCTTGTTTCACATTCATTAAAAAGCAGTGCAGGAAATATATGCAGAAGAGAGCAAACACAGCAGAAGGAGAAGGAGGGAGGGGAGGCATTGTCTCCACTGGCAAGGAACTCCACAATGAGCAAGCAGAACAAAGCCGCAGACGAGGCAGGTTTCCACAATAGGCCCTTTACCGTCCAGGAAATCGTGTTCCTGACGAGAACCCTTCTCGGTCTTACCCAATTAGCGCCGCTCAGCATTAGAAGGGGATTGACAGTCACATGATGACTGGCTCTATAAATTAATCATTCCAAATGTGAAATCACTCCAAATATAATAGAGATGTAGGCTGGGTTCTACAACAGAAGGGAAAACCCAGAGGAGGTTTTGAATTTGTATTTTTGTGTGAAATACCGGGAGATTTTAAACTTTTCCCTCAGTGCTGCAAAACAAAACAAAAACAATCATTCAAGAGGAACAAAAAACAAGCCTTCCTGATGCCTACAATTTCCTCGAGTGCTGATAATTCGAGTTTTTGTACTTCCCAACTCCCTCTTAAACAGGAAACAATTACTGTCTACGTCACTGTACCATTCTTTTTTTGGAAGATAATAACACCGGTTTTCTTATAGGTTGTGTGGCATGCTGAAGTCTAGTTATCCCTGGTGAAATATAAGCACGGAAAGAAAAAAAAAGCCCACAGCTTTTGTAGGGTGCATCATACATACAGATGGTACGGGTGAGGCACAGAGCGTTTGCCAGTCTTTTTTCCATTAATGGAAGAGACCTATCATTAAGAGTCCCAAAGCCCCATGTTGACTTACCAGCAACCAACATTCAACCTACTGAAAAAAATGCCATTTAAGGCACGAAGCCCAGAAGCACCAATGTTCCGGTCTGGGAAGAACACCTGTAGTTGAGAAGTCATCAACATCCTCCTTGCATGGCCACTAATTTGGCAGCTCTGCATGACTCTGCATACATGACCAAGGTCAAGAGTTTGGCATATTGAGTCCAGTTTATCACCAAACCTGGTCCTGACCTTTACTGACGGGTCAAGGAGAGAAAAATCCTGGGCAGAAATAATCAGAAGTCAGTTACTCACCAAACCAAGAAGGGTCATTTCCCTGCATCTAACTCAGCATTAGCCTCAGCCGACGCTGAGCTCCCAGGAGACACTGATGAAGAGAAACAGGAGCTTCTACACGTGTTCTAGCTCAGTTATACCCCAGCACATGTTATTCAAGTGGCCCCTCCAGGGTTACATAGAAGTTTTTGAGGAAAGAGAGAGGTGAATCCCCCAAAAGAAGTACCCAACTAATTAAAACTTCTATTAGCTCTTTTGTATATATAGGGAGTTACTGGATAAAGGGGAAAACAGAAGTGGAAAAAGCCTGGGGGAGATGGTGAGACACACGTCTTCAGTTGTTCAGAACCAGCAAGACCAGAGGACACGCAAAAGAGCTAAGTTCCAAGGGAAATTCCAGTCCTAAATCCCACTTTCTTTTCTTGGGTCACGTTTATCCAACAGGAAGGTATGAAACCCAAAGAAGAGCAGAACAGAAGCCACCATTTTGAAAGCGTGGCCCCACATAGCTGTGGCACATGTCCACCCTGACCAGGATGCCGGTTTGGGACACTCATATTCTTAGGAATACCCCAGTCACAGCCCCAGGCAGGGGCTAGTGGGGTCCTGCTCTCCACATCCCACAGGACCTCTGCAGACAAGGAGAAGATTTCTGCCAAGGCTTCTCCTTCTGACACATGTCTAAGTTTCACGCACGAGGCATGGACTCCCTTCCCCTGCATGCACGCTGGCTGGCATCCCCAGGGAGCTGCACCGCCATGGGACAAGGACTTCTCAACCCCAGAGCCTCACTACTCACCACGCATCCACAAACACCGTGCCGACTCGAGTGATTGCTCCTACACTGAACAGCAACACGAGCTCTCCAAACGTGGCACTGCCGCACCGCCAACCACCTCCCTGCCATAAACTCCTCGGCAGGAAGAGCACGGACAGGCGGCCTGACAAACAGTCACGTCGCTTTGCCCTTGTAGCAGAGATTTAGGCGCCGTTTACCGGCCTGCGATACCGAAGACTTCATTTTGCAGCATCTCCCCCAGCCGAATTGTGTGTATTCAAGGGAAAGATGCTTTGGAAGCAGCAGGGCTTCTGGCAGGAGCAAGACTTAGTCGCATCAATGTCTGAATACCTGCTAAATATTTTCGTCCTCTGTTGGAGGAGAAGACAAATTGATCCTGTCTTTTCTGTGCTGGCAGCATCCACCTGCACCAGGATTCTGCTCCGAGATGTGTAGAAAAATGGAAGCTCACTCCTAACACACAGGGGGTTGCTGGCGTTTGACACGGAATCACAGCCCTAATGGTTGCACAAACTTATTTTATACTTACAGGAGGGAACAGGGTTTCTGATTCCAGGAAACAGAGTGGTTTGAACCACAGCAGAACCAGACAGGGACACTTAAAATGCCGGGAAGGTGCAGGGAAGCTGGACAGTGCTGCCGGAGCGGTGCAGGCTCCCTGCTCTGTCCCTCTGCAAAGGTCCCCCCTGCCCTCCCAACTTCAGCGTGAGGAGCCGGAGAAGTTGCCCTCATCTCTGCAACATCCTGTCACATCTTATTTATGTCTACGGTTTCCAAAGAGTTGGAAGAGCTACATTTGTGGGTATTTCCCCCCCCCCCCCGGCAAAAGAAGGTTGAGCGCCCCACAAAG
>VYXH01004686.1:647780-674788 GCA_013397275.1 Burhinus bistriatus
GTAGGGGCGGTGGGGGGGGGGGGGGGAAGAGAAACTGCACTACAGCTAGAGAAGTGAGAGCAAAAGCTCTTTTCCAGAGCTGGAAAACCTACAAAATAGACATGGAAAGTCATGTCTAGGATGGCCAAGCTACGGAAGAGCACAGGGAAGTCACTGCTTAGCCCTGCACCAGCTCCAGAAGAGCAAGAGATGTTTGGTTCGGTATACGAACACTGACTGCTTTACATAGTATCACAGATCTATGGCAAACAGAGCATCAGAGAAACTGGCAGGAAGTAACGAATGAGAAGTCATAGCAAAATGAAAAAAAATTGTCTCTTGAGCCCCAAACCCCACTTCCCCAGAGTCGCCTCTACAAGAGGATTCAGCAGTGCTTCACAGAGATGGTGGTGACAAATTCTGCTCCTTGTGTGATGTCATAAATCACGTAACAACACAAGGTGAGAAAGATTCCAGAAGTGGATTATCTGCCCTCCATCGCTGATGGACTTGTTGAAAGAATGAGAAATAACACCTATTAAGAAGGGGGACATTGGCTTCTTCAATATTTGCAATAATACATATTCATTGTAGGTTCTGCATTTGCTCCATCAGACTCCTAAAGATGGCAGAAATCTCTGCAGAACCTCTTTTGCAACACTAGGCATCAGAACAAAGGAAACAAAACAACTGTTCACAAGCAGCTAACAGGGGCCTGGGAACAAGCACACGGTGGAGAAAGGTTCCTGCCGACTTCAGCTTGCATTGGGACACTACTCAAAACCCAGACCCACCGAGGGGAACGGGTGCAGCAGGATGTCACAGGCCATGTCCCCACCCCTTTCAAAGTCCCTCCGTGATCACTGAACTTCTCAAGGAGAGCACATTTGAGAGAAGATCTCAGGATGCACCTGGCAGGGTGATGGTGATGGTCCAGTCTAGATCACAGGTTACTGGTCCCGGTACATCCCACCTACTCTTGGACCTAGCCATAAATATAAGCCCAGACACTCGCACACAGCCTTTAGCTCAAGCCAGCAGAGAAGAGCAGCTGAGCTCATCCATCCCCATGGCCCTAAAAGGCAGCTCCACCTGCCTGCTCTCGATGCTTGCTGGGCCAGAGCCGTGGGGTCGGCGCCTGATCCCTCTGTGCCCTGGAAACCCAGCACTGCTGCTGGCTGGGAACCCCCCTGCCCATTCCCGAGGCTGCAAGCAAGGAACTGATCCATAGGAACAGGCATATTATACAATAAAACAATTTCATGCAAGAGGCAGCTGATCCCCAGGGACACCTACCTAACAGAGCTGGAGTCAATTGATTCCTCTTTCACAAACAGCAGAACAATGAAACAAGTATAATTTATGCCCATTTCAAGCACAAACACAAAGGAAATCTCTCCACTTCTCTTCTAGCCATTTTTTTTCCTTCCATTTGCTCTCCAGCTCCCAAAGCCATGGAGTTACCATGCCGAGAAATACATCAGCTCCTGCTACATTTTCCTGGGACCATGCAATGGGAGAAGAAAGAGCCATTTAGTTCCCAGAACCTGAGCATGCTCTCACAGGAAGAGTTGCTTCACTCCTATTCCAGTCTCTCCCGTGTTTCCATGACTTGCTCATGCCCTTCGGTCACGTCCAAAGGACAGCAGCCACCAAGATCAGAGGTCCCCCAGCCCCTTAAGCTACAAGGGCCCACGGTAAGGAGAATAACCAGATCCACGTCATGCCAGCAGCCAGCTGCATTTTGAAGAATACCATGTGCGGTGGTGAGCCTGATCCTCACTACTTACGAATAATTAGAGTGGATCCTGCTTTCACCAAGAATTCATTTAGAGCAAAATCCCTCAAGCTCTAACAGGAAAAAGAAAGTACACTCTGCCACCCACTCCACTGATATTTTATTGTTTGCCATCATTATTTGCAATTTTCCAGGGACTGATCATTTCAGGTGATTGTGGATGAGGCCATTAACACTCCTCTCTGCAACATTATATTCTTTTTTAAGTCTTATTCCTCTTTGCATCTCAAACCCATCGACCTTAAAGCGGGCAAATCCTTCCACTCTTACAAGACAGAACCTCCCTCCTCCCCCCCTGTTATCCCCTCACCCAGGTCACCGATTTCCACCCCCATCCTGGGAACAGGCACCCAGCATCCAGTGCTCAATATTCCAGGGTCCCCCCAGGCCAGATGTCAGGAGAGGCAGGGTCTCTGATTTAGGGAAAGGAAATGATGGTTGCATTAGTGACACGGGTATTTAGTAAGAAACAGAAGCAGACACCGAATTTGGATCCTCCAAGCTCCATCCCAGCACTTTAACCTCTTATCCCTTAGGGAGGAAAACATTTCTGTGCTCAGACGGCGATTTTCACAGAAGTCCTTCAAAGTAAGGATCTGCCTGTCACCTCTGTGCTGCAGTCATTTTACATAGCCAACAGCTTTGAGAGCAACAAATTCACTGCAAAGAAGTCTCGCACCAAGATATTCAGCGTCCATTCACTGTTTATTTCCCTCTAAGCTTGCTTTCCCTGAAGAGGTGTCACTCAAGATCTCGCTGTTATTGGAATCAATAGCGGCTGATCCCTGCTAACTTGCTTTTGGGCAGTTTGTTTTCAGCTTTAACCCACCTAAATGCAGTCTCAGAAGCCTTCTCTTTGCTCCATTTTCTAGCAAGAGGAAACAATAGATGTTTACTGAAAATTTCGAGCCACCGTAGAGGGAAATATATTCCATCAGTTTTTCAAAGGCTTGAAAAGACTCCAGTCTTTAACAAATCTAAAACTAGGAAGAACCATCAGCTAGGTAGAGGATATGTATGTAAATAATATGCAACAAGCAGCAATGTGTAATGTCTCCTCACATACGCTATTTATGCGGCTGTCATGCTCACCCTGAAGATGTCATGCAAAGAGCCATGCCAGAAGTACTGTACACACGCTCCAGCTCCCCATAATTTTATGTGGGATTGAGAGTCAACGGCCCTGCTGGGATAAGTTGGTTCCAGCAAAGCTGTGCTGCTTCACAGGAGCCAAAAACCAGGGCCTGAAGGTTTGACAGAACAGGAAAACATTTCTAAATTCGCATTGCGGAGACACCAGTGACTGTACCCAGCCATTCCTGCCCACAGGACTGCGGGCACACACACCTTGAGTGTGCAGAGGTGCACTGGTGACCATGAGAGGGGCTATCCAGCATCCTGGGCTGCTCAGCTCTCCCTCCCAGCTAGCAAAATTGTACCATTCCCCTACAAAAATAATATTTAACCTCCATCAAGAGCCTCTCCCTTCTTGCCTCAAGCCAAAGCCTTACCCAGAAGCTGCTCAGTCCCACCAGGTCTGATCCACTTCCACGTGCACCCTCCACACCCCCAAACCCTCTTCCCCAGCCCCACACAGCCCTCTTATCCCTCCCTCACCCACCCAACCCGCATCACCTGTGCTCATCACGGGATGAAATCGTGTCACCTGGGGCTGCTCCTCTCCATGGGATCTTCCGGCCTCAACAAAGCTTGTTGCACAAACGCTGCAGCGGTGGCTTGGGAACTGTGAGAGGTTTTTACACCTGATTTAGCAAAAGCAACAATGCTGGGACTGAGTGTGTGTGACTGAGCCAGGCTTTTGGATGTGAAAAATTGTGTGAAAAGTCCCTGAGAAACACGTATCCTACTACAATTTAATCTTCTGAATGTGAAAAATTGTGTGAAAGGTCGTTAACCCTACCACAATTTTCACTACTAGGCTCTCAGAAACACAAAAGGAACAAATCTGGGGCTGTTATTTAAGCGTTTTCCAACCGGGAGGCATAAAGCTCCTTAGAGGTCCCCTGGTGATGGGGCAGCACAGCATTGCCCTGTGTCCAGTTTGTGCTATGGTTGACTCGAGGGCTGGGATGAGGAATAAATGAGAGCTGGGCACAGCCACGGAGCTGGGAAATTATGGACGGCATGGGAATACCTTGCTTCTGGCACTAACGAGCACAGCATTAGTTCTTCACGCAGACGTCTAACACGAGGCCCCCGGGCATCCTTGCAAGGAGAGCCGGACACTTTGGGGTGTATGTAGGGACCCAGCTCCCAAGTCAAAGGGAATTAGGAACCCCAGTTGAAACCCCTCCATGGGTGTGTGCATTATCCCGGGTCAGGACTCATCAGCCCAGCCCTGGTCCCTGCCATGGGTCCCTCCATGCTTTTGCGGGCAGCCCGTGCAGGGCGAGCAGCTGCAGGACCGAGGGGATGCCAGCGCTGAGCACAAACAAGCCCAGATGCACTGGCAAAGGAGGTCAACTACCGAGTTAGGGGTTTGGGAGAAGTGGCTGTGCAGAAGGGAGAAGAAGGGCTGCAAGGTCCCTGCCTGCGCTCTCGGGTGATTGACAGAAGAGCTGGGGCGAGGGGCAGCTCTGCCCCGATCAGATCTGTCCTTGAGTGTGTAGAGCTGCAGGTTAGCACGGGAGGAGGGACCGGAGGCAGCAGGAGGGATGACAACAGTGCTCTGGCAATGTTCCTGGCAGTGGGAAGGGATGGACGAGCCCCTGGCATTACATCCAGCCCTTCAGCATCAGCCAGTGTCATTGCTGTCCCCTGCTTCCCCTTCGGCTCAACCCGGCTCACGGAGCAGAAAGCAGTTGAGGAAGATGCTGGAGGTGTCGAAGATGTGCCTAGTCAGAGCAAAGCAGCCTTGGAAAGGAGTCATATCAGATGCTTCTCAGAGGTGAAGAGACTGAGACCTTCCCAAAGAGTGACCCACTGCAGAAATGGTCGGATTGCTCACTAACCACCACATGTCTCAGAAGCCACCCTCGGTGGTCAGCAGGGTACAGCTGCACTTTGGCACCTCATCCTCTCCTTCAGACACAGGGAGATGCTCTTGCCAGACCTCTCCCCAGCTCAGTCCCAGTTTCTGAACCTCTCATTATTTCCCCCAAATTGCCCTCAAGACCATTTTGCTTCATATCTTCTGTTTTTTCCAGACTTTCCCCTCCATCACCTTCGCTGAGGCGGTGTCAGGTTGAGTCCGTCTCCCAGAGAAGCGTGAGCTCAGTGCTGGAGGCAGGATCTGCCAGCTACACTAATCACAGAAACAAGGATTGACTTTTTACACCGCGCTTCTCCTGCAGAAACCCGGACAGTGCTGCAAACTCTGTAAACTCATTTATGAGACAGATGGAGAGGGAGAGATACCAGGACCCCGGGGCTAAAATGCAGGAGGTGAGAGTAAAGGAGCATCCCAGAGAGGTAAAAATGTCTCAGCCTTGCAAAGTGCTGTTGCCATGCCACAGGAGCTGCAGTCATGAGAGCTCTCCAAACGGAGGGCATAATCGTCTGAAGGCAATGTCCCCACCAGTGAGCTGGCCCCCGATGGCTTTCCCACCCATCCCCTTGCCAGCACCAGCACAGCCATGAGGATCCCCAGTCCCCTTCCCATTTATCGCATCCCCTGCTCAGTTCACATCGCAACCTCTGAAGGCATTTTTATTTGCTCTGCTCCAAACAGCCCATCTCTAATACAAACCAGATCAGATTTCCCCTGGAAACCATCCCAGATTGCTGAGAAATTCTGATAGCATCCGCAAGCACTAAAGCTTTCTGAGACCACGGATGTGCCCAGCTATCACGTTGCTCAGATCTCAGCAACATCAAAGGGTGGAACAGCTGTGGCACATGAAACTGGGAAATTTCACATGCTTTTGTGAAATCTTACTATTAATTTGGGTTTTTTTGCACTACCTAGAAGTGTCTCAGATTCAATCCAGTAAGTAAGGGAGGTTTTCTAATTGTTCAGCATACTACATAGGCCAGGAAACCTATTCCCTCCCCAGGTCTCACCTAGTCATCCAAGCACCAAACCCCCACATTTTGGAGTGGTAAGGTAGCAAATGAGCTGCCTTGGAGAATGCAGAAACAGTCTTAGACATCTAATTCCTCTGGGATCTCACTGAATTTATTTCTGAGGAAACTTTGGGAGACCTTTGCCATATGTCTTTTATTTTTTGTTATTACTACATATGCTGAACACCTCCAGCTAACCACCCCTGATGTGTGACTGAAGCTTTCTAGTTCTAACACAATAGAAATGCTGCACAGGTCAGGGACGATCCTGGGAGCAATTTCTCCTCCTTGTCCCAACACCCTCTGTCCCCTGACTCCAGAACAGCCACCATGTGCTGCCTGAGCTTTCACTGCATGTTCATATATCAGGACTGCCTGTTCCGGAAAGATGTGCCTACAAGTTCTTCCCAAAGTTTCCCCATGGCTGAGGCTTGGTGCAGAGAGATTAGGTCCCCATTCTGCAGTGAGGGTCAATCCATGTGAAAGGACAGACTTGAGAGCAAAAAAAAAATCTCCCAGCTGCTCTTGAAACAATAAAAAAAATACAACAAAACTGTTCAAAAATTATAAAGCTCAGTTGAGATCTCATCTTTGTGTGAGATCACCCTAGAAGCTGGAGCATCATCTCATGCTATCAGTTGGTTTCATGAAAATCTGAATGAGGGCTGAGGAAAGGGAAAGGGAAAAAGAAGGGAAATGGCATTTTTAATATTGCTCCTGGAGCTCAAGGGCAATTATACCTTTGGAGGTTTGGATTTGTGCTTTCCTGCAGACTTTGATCTTTCAGACGAGATGGATTAGATTTTACAATATACTTGGAGTTGCTTCTACTAACTTTAAACTAGATACTAAAGCAGTTCAATGCCACAGTCACCAAGGGTGGTTGTTAAATTTTGCCAAAGGATGCCTTTTACTGCCTCCTCATTGTGAATCTCAGAGTACGACCGTAAAATTTAAATGATTTAACAAGGCTGCCTTATTACTGTCCTCCTTGCCCTTGTTTTCTTCATTTAAGCCTTCAGGTAGTGAGCCATTACAGAGCAGCACCCACGCATCCCATTAAAAATCCCAAAGCCTGCAAAATGGGCTACTTTGCACCTCCTGCCCAAGACCTCCTGAGTTCTTTCATGGGTTTGCAAATCCCATTGGAGCCAGCAGGTGATGCTGAAGCAGAAAACATGGAGCTCATTTTGCCTTCTATTAGGCTTTTATTTTCCTCCCATAAAATTCGTAAGTGAGAAAAATACTGCGATCTTGGTGGGGGATTTAGAAAGTGTAGGATATAAATGATGACATGCAGCATATGGCTTTGTTCTCACTGTCGAGTCAGCTCTTCAATCCCAGCAAATACACACGGGCTTTTTCACACCCAGGACGGAGCGAGGACACCTGAAAGAAAATAGGAACTTTTCTGTAGTGGAAGGTTAGTGGGGCCTGAGCTTTCCTTGCGCTGACCTTCTCGCAGCACTTGCAAAGCCCCAAAGCGGCACTTTCCTGACCTCTCTTTGACATTCCCGGCGTGTGACAGTCACCACGTGTCCCCTTGCAAGTCTGCAGGTGTTGGAGTGAACATGGCAGGAAGCAGCTGTGTTGGGAGAGGAGACTCACGTTCAGCGTCTTACTGACTTCTAGTGCGCTCCTCTGCAAAGATAAGGTAGCACAGTGAATGACCCTGTCTAAAGCAAGAAGAGGTGGCTTTTTCTTTTCCAAGGCATGCACCATCGGCAGTTTGTGGGAGTCATACTGATTTGCAAGTCTCCTTGGCAAATCATCTTGACGGTCTTCCCTTGAAGCTTGAACATCGCACAGGTTTGCAGTGCTACAGATGCACCTCTCTGGGTTGTTTTTTGCTTCTAGTGCTTGAGTTAATTCTACATCTCAGTGTTTCAGCTGAGATCTCTGCCTGTGAGAGAGATCATGTTTATTAGATGAAAAGAAGGAGAAATGGATATGTCATCACTAAATATCAATAGAACCCCTTGATGTTGCCACTGTTTCTGAGAGACATAAACGCTGCACCATCCTTCTCCAGCACCCCACCACTGTGGGGGAGCCTGGATGCCTGCACAAGCCCCTGCTCACCTCCCATCTCCAGCCAGCACACAGCTGGCCAGTCCCAGACCCATCCAGATGTGCAGCCACCTCCTCATCCTCTCCATTTTCACACCAGTCGATACCCACCAGCTGCCACCAAGGGTAGGCGCAGCCTGGCCGATGTGGTGGCACCCTTGCCCTGCAAACGTTCACGTAATTGGGACAGACCCCGTCCCAGTGCCCTACTTATCATTCACCTTCTCTCACTGTCGTCCCTGTGATGTGCAAAGCAGGATCCCCATGGATGAAACGGCTTTTGCCTTCTAGGTTTAGCCTGCTGATGTAGCTCCAGGAGGGATAACTTGTTTTATTCCCCTGACCATTCCTTGGCTTTTTCCTTGGCTTTTCCTTTAACTGGCAGCTCAAGCATGTGGTATGTGCTAATTCTGTTCAGACGAAATCTAAAAATCAAATCAGTAGTTTTACCAGAAACATTAAACTGTGGAGAAAAGACACTTGATAGGCAGCCTCCACTCCAGGGGATGGGAAATGCAAAAGATCTTCCTGACAGGCAGTCACATTTGCAAGTGTTGCCAAACTTCAGCAACTGAAGGGGAAACAATAATCTTCAGTATTTCAAGGGAAGAGTTTGACACCTTCAGTCCTACCCCACTCACCATGGGGACTAAGACCCAACACCGAAAGGGTTATCAAGCATTGGAACAGGCTGCCCAGGGCAGTGGTGGAGTCACCATCCCTGGAGGCATTTAAAAGATGGGCAGACGTGGTGCTGAGGGACGTGGGTTAGTGGTGGTTTTGGCAGTGTTAGGTTGATGGTTGGACTTGATGATCTTAAAGGTCCCTTCCAACCTAGACGATTCTATGATTCTACGATTGAGGAGAGCATGGGAGTGGACACCAGCAAATTGACCAGTGGCTCCACGACACCCCAGTTTCTGTGTATTGTATTTGCAACACTGGGTGTAAAGAGGAGTCCTGGTTTGAGTGACACAGGACTAATTTCTTTTCTAATGCTTGGGAAAGTTGTACTTTTAGAAGATTCTAGTGTCTGAATTTGTGAGAATATTGACTTTATAGCCAGCTATGGTGTGGGGGTGTCACGGTCTCAGTGTTTTCAGGCTAGCCAGGCGCAGGGAGGAGGAGGAGCGAGACCCAGGCACTTGACCCAAGCTGGCCAACAGGATTATTTCATACTGTGAACGTCACATTCAATATAAATTAGAAAGTTTGCCGAGGAGGGAGGCTCTCCTTTGATGGTGGCGATCCAGAGAACTCCTTGGCCACGTGCCGGATCCTTGAGCCCTTCCCTTCCTCCCGAAGCCACAGCACTCGCATTGTCCGACATTCACTGTCCCCTGCTGGGAGTGCACGGCTTCCTACTGATATAGTTGGCTGAGTATAATCCTTATATATCTTTAGATTGGTATCAGGATCACTATTGGTTCTTTAGTGTTATTACTGTTAATTATTTAGTCTCATTCTATTAAATCCGTTTATATTTCAGCCCCTGGGTTTCCTGGTTTTCTTCCTGATTCCCCCTTCCTGGGTGGGGAGGGGTCATCAGGTAATAGAATAACTGTCTAAATGACAATAAATTGTTGTGGGTTTCTCAAACCATAACAAAAGGAAACTGGGGGTTGCAACACACGGATCCGACCATGCAAAGATTTTGCACGCCAGTGGGCATGCAGAGGGTATATGCACACGCGTTTTCATCCATCCCGCTGGATCTGATGGATTTGCACAGCGGATGTTTTTCTCCCTGCATCCCTCATTGCTTTGCCAGCACATATCCCATACATCCTCTGCTAAGGAAGTTCACCGCTGTACTTTCACATAAAATTAACACTAACATCTGGTAGCTTAGGGGTCTTTAGGATGCCTTTATTTCCAGCATGCAAGTGTACTGGGCTCAAAAGTTTTGCTTGATTAATATTTTTGTAAAGATTTTAGTTCCTTTTATTGTCCTTCCCCTGAGGTTTTAGTTCAGTTGATATGCACTGATTTCCCTGAAAGCGCATGCAGCACGAGGATCGAAAACACTTCAAAGCAAACTTTCACATCCCCTTTTAATTCCTAGCTCAGTCCTAGATGAATGTCACCCAAATTTTCCTGCAGTTACAGTCAACCTTGCACGGCATTTTTCCCAGAAAGAATTGATGCCACTAACATTTTCTTGAAAGCTCCAGCTGAAGTAAGAGCCAAACCCTGGGTAAGAGACACAGTGACCTTGATGGAAAATAAACAAAAGAAATGTGAAACAGAAATGCTCAGTCCTCCACGGCGTCCTCCCGTGACATCGGCTACCTCAGATGCGGAAAATGTCACCTCTGGCAACCAGATGGCGTGACTGAAAATTAATTTCTAGGAAAAAGGAAGAAACAAAGAAACAAAGAAAAATATTTGCTTTCATTCTAAGAAATACCAGGTGCGGCTGCCATCCTGAAGGAGAGTGTCGAAAAATCGTCTCCTCGTTAGCTGGGGGGCTGTTGGGTTTTCTGCTCTTTAACAAGACACGGCAAAACCTAATGAGGGAACTGGACGAGGCACGTGAAGCCCTCCAAAGCCGGAGGAGAGCTCTGCTCTGCTCTTTCAGCCCTTGCGAAGTGGGGCTGGTTGTTGCCTGCTCTGGGCGCACGTCCGTGCCCATGCCACGCAGCGAAGGGCTCTTGAGAGCCAGCCGTGAATTTGGGAGTGCTGAAACTGTTTCTGGCAGCCGCAGGAGCCGGCAGTAAACATGCGCTGCTGTAAACGTGAGCCCTGCTAGCACTGCCATAAACACGCACAGCAGCAATTGCCAACTTCTTCCCCCTGCAAGTCTACATTCATCCATCTATGACCTTGTGATCTTCTAACCTGTTTGCAGTCCAGCCTTTGCTTTGGGCAGAAGCGTTCCCCGTGCGGGTCTACCAGCACCATCCTCTTCCTCCCTTCCCAAAATGACACGAGGACCTTTTTCAACCTCAGCAATCCCCTTGCCACCGCTGAGCCTCCACCCTGGGTGTAGTAAAGCACCAGCCACACCTCTGCTTCATCACAGCCCTAGATGATGGGGTGTATTTAAAAACCATGGGAAAGCTTTCAGGAAATGGTGTTTCTCAGTTCCCAGGTCACTCCACAGGCTGCGGATCAGTGCCGGGAGCAGGGGCTGTGCCCTCCTCGGCTCCGAGCAGCATCTTCAGATGGGTGCAGCTCTCTGCAGATGCCAAATGAAGGCTGTTCCCTGCTGTGGCAGACGCCACATCTGGGATGAAACACAACCAGTTGTACAACCCTGTAGGCATAGCAAAAGCCCCAGGACCATCAGGGTCCAGAGAAGTCCCTGTGTGTCTATCAGCCACAGGCAACCGCTGCGTCAGGCTCACCCATTTGGACATCCCTAAGCCTGCAGGAAGAAGCTGGCGTGGTCCAAGCCTTGGACCCGCCTTGAAATTTTGCAAAGGCAGAACCCAACGCTACCCAGTGCCTTTGCACGGGCCACAAAGGAGCAAGCAAAGACCCGTTGACCACCCGCGTTGTCTGCGACCCAGTTAGGGACCCCAGGATGTACCCACCCCTGGCCCCGGCCCCATCCATCAGCTCTGACTTGCTGCCCTGGGAGCTCACTTACCCTTGGAGAAGAGCAGGGCTGTTGTACTGATTTACCTAGGACTCTACTGAGGGATTCAGACAGGGATGAAGATGCTCAGGACCATTTCTCCTGGGATCACGCATTACTTGCAGCCCTGCTGAGGGACATCTCTGAACTTTTCCCAACCCAGCTGAGCGGCTGCTGCTTTCGTTCAGTTTGTTATCCATCCCCTCAAGGGCATTATGCGCTTGAAATGTGCTACATGTCTTTTTTCTTGGTTAACTCCCAGTTTTGTCTTTTATGTGTAAAGCGAATCTCGCTCAGCTCTGAATCATAAGCTCATGCTCTCTTTTCGAAATTCCTGTCTTTCCGCAAGGCGAGTGCTCATGTCTCAAGGTTGTTCTTCAGATCATGCATTTATGTGGCTTTGGGCAGAATATTTAAATGGGCTGTTTGGAGGATTTCATCCTTAGACGTTAACATGCAGCTGCATAAATACGGCTCCTAATATTTCTTTCTTTTACGTGAAAACATTAATGTCTGAGGACAGCTGCTGTCCCTATGACTGACCCATTTTGAGAGTACAGCTGTATTTTTCTGGCCTGTCTTCTTTTTGCCTCCTCATGTAGTATTTGTTTCCAGAGAGAAAACAACAGATCTATTTTGCTTCATTATGTTCACTGCACATTTTTAGAGATTTCTTACAAAATTCACTGCACTGTTCCACCCTGTTTATCTGAAAGGTTGCAGGAACTTGAAGCATCATTAGATCCTTGACAGGAATTTTTTTTGCCTACAATTTACCATTCCCGCTTGGAGAAAAGCCTGAAATCAAAGGCAGATGAGCTGCCCTGGAGCTTGTTAGCTGTGTGAGGCTATGCCCTTTGTGCAGATCACATCAACAGCTCACCGAGGGCCTCCGAAACCTCCTGATGTTTTGTGAAAGAAATCCCCACCCCCAAGCCCTGCTACAGGACAGTCCTCGCCTTGCTGCCCACGCTCTGCTCCCAGACCATGTTTCCCAGCTCATACACAGCAGCTTTTTTTCAACGCCAGAATCCTGGTGGAAAAATCTTTCCTTCGCCTCTTAATATGTGTTTACTCCATCTTCTACGTAAAAGCTTCCCAAACCTAACTGGATATGAGCATGCCCAATACCATTGCTGAAAATAATGGCTCATATTTTGCCACTGAGTCTCCGTACTCTCCCAATCTGTTCCCTTTAGCTTTAATTGCAAACTCTTTGAGGCACGACCCGCTGGTCAGTTGTGTCTGTGCAGCATCTACCACGGTGTGGCCCATGACTGGTCTTCTGGATGCTGCCACTGTACAAGAATTGCTGGGAGCTGTATCCCACCACTTTGGTTGGAAGCATCGCTTCACCCTTCTGATGCCAGGAAGGAGGGGGAACAGCTTGAAAACAGGACAGTTTATAATTTTTTCAGCTGGGCCAGAGAAAGGCAGTAAACCAAGTTTCTCTTTACTTTGTAATATGTTCTTAAGCGAGAGCACTCGGGCATTAAATCATTTGCTACCATGGACTAAAACATCCCCTGTTTGTTTCTCGGAAGAAGTGACCTTAAAAGACCTGTTCATCGATTTACCTCTAATATCACTGGGCCACTGCCAAAACAGCATTTAACCTGAAATCATGTCTTACATGTGAAACCAGAGGGATGATAAGCTGAACAACTTTTTTATGTTGCGCCATAACTGTCTTTAACTTGAGAAATTAATTAAAAACCTTGGAAGTCCATAGAAACGTCACAAGCGTTTGCTTGCACACCCAGAGGGGTCAATGCCTGCATCCCAGTCCCGGCTGCGCCTGGAACAGGTGACTTTGCCTTCCCCCCGTATCTTGCTCTCCCCATCTTTACAGTTGGGATGTGAAAGGCTTCTCTACTCTCTAAGGATGTCCAAAAAAATTCACACAAGGTCTTTGATTGTCAGCCAAAGAGTGTTGGCCAATGGGCACACCTTTTTGTTGTTATTGCTGTGCTTGTGTGTCAAGAGCAGCTCTTCAGCGTGGGACCATGGAGTGGCAGGTGACCAGGATGCTTCCTGGGGCCAACCCCAGCCTGGTGGAAGAGGTTTGCTCCGAGTGCTGACCACCTCCAGGGTGGCAGGAGCCTCTCTTGGCCACCCACATAACATATTGCTCCCAACAGGAATGACTCAACCAGCAAGACCCAAGTGACAGCATTTTGGTCCAATGGATGCAAACGAGATGCATTACTCATCCTGGGAGCAGGCAGTATTGGGGGATCGAGCCCTGAGGGCAGCAGTCACCTAGCAACTCCGAGAGGCTCTGCCTGTGCTCATCGGCTCTCTCGGTGTATCTTTCCCGGCAGTGTTGTGTCCTTTCAAGTGAATGTTAGAAACGAAGTAGAAACACAAGAAGAATGAATAGCTTGGGTCCTATTTTGGGGTGAATTTGTGTTTCTCCTTGGGCTTCACGGCTTGCTTGTGGGTTATTGCTAATAGCCAGGGTGATGCTGAGAGGAAGAGTGAGGCTTGGGCAGCATCACTCCGTGCTTCCAATAGCCCACAGCTGGGAGCAGTCCTTGGAGAAGGCAGAATAGGACAGGGAGGTATGGCTCTAAACCAGGACTGAGCCTCCCTTTGCAGAGTCAAAGTGACCCCCTGCAGAGTAACTTCAGGTTTGGTTGATCGTGTGTGCGCACGAGGAGAGCGCTGCAAGGACCATCAGCACAGCAGGGCTGGGGGAGAGGGGCAAGCGACCCCCGTGGCAAAGCCCAGGCTGCCCGACACAGCCCTGGCCGAGGAGACAGAGGACTTTATTCCAGCTGGCGGGCACGTGTCTCAGTCCCCAGAGAGCCACCAGGCTGGCTGGGCAGGGCTACTCCAGCATGCTCCAGCAGCTCATTTCTTTCAATGCACAAACACTGTCCTTGAGGCGTCAGAAAACAGATGGTGAGATGGAGAGCAAAGGCAAACACCTTGTTCTTCTGAACCTGTCTCACTCCAGGCAGCGGTTTCCCAGTTCTGATTCAAGTCCAAAGATCTTCAGCCCCCTGACAATTTCAGCTGATCCTTTTGTCTACATGGAGCCCTCAGCATCTTTGGGAAGACAGAAAGGTGAAGATCCTGTTTCCTGGCTTTGGAAGACGGTGTCTGGAGTGCTACTCTGTGCACTGTAAAGAAGGTTCCTCTGGACACCGATCCTACCATACCCAGGTGTTTGCAGCTGGGCTAAGTCAACGGCACTGAGAACTTATTCAAGTGCCTTCTCAGGTGGAGTATAGCCCCTTGGGTAGATTATATCACTATTTCTTTTAATAATTTTTTAAATTTCATTTTTAAAAATGTTCCTTTCAATTGGACCACACCCTCACCCATAATTTGTACAGATCACCGCATCCTAGAAACAAAAAAGAAACAGCTCAGTTCTATAACAAATAGCACAGCAAGTGGCTTTATGTCCTGAAAAGGCCAGCGCTGGACCTCATGGAGGTACACGCCAAGCCCTCATCACTGCCAATGCCCCAGCAAAGCTCCCACCGTGGAGTAACAATCCCCCAGCCCTGCCAGCTACCTGCTCCCACCACCGTTTCAGTGTGCCTCCTCGGGTGGCTTAATCCAAATGCCATGTGAAACTATGTCAAACACTGTGCAAAACCTTAGGCATATTAGAGCTACTTAATAACCATGACTAAGCTAATGAATTCAGACTTTTTCTAAAGACCTATGTTTCATAAACCCATTAGTTTTATTCTTAGCCTTTAATTCTTCATCGTTTGAATTCCTTTTCACCTATACCATTATTTTGTCCAGGATTACTAGCTTGTAAATCTGTGACATAATGACAGCCTTTTTAAAATATAAACTAGCCGTTTCCCAGCTTTTCTGTTGTTGATTAAAAATGAACATCTGCAGACCTTGATCTTCTGAGACTCTCAAATACAAGTTATATGGACACTGATTTCTAAGTGTACCCCCTGACAACACAGATATAATTTACTACCCTGCTGATTAGAGATGGAACAAGAAAGATTTTATCTCCCATTAGGGAGATAAAGCACATCATTTTGTCTTTCCAAATGCCACAAAGAAATAGTGACCAGATATTATTGCGCTGATTGAACCGTGTCATCCAGTGATGAAACCACCAGCTGGCACTATTTTTTTTTTCTCTTTAAAGATATTTGAAGTTTTTTGTCCTTACTCTTGATAGCCACAGATTTCAAGCTCTTTTAATAATTGTCCCTCATCAGCTGGCTAAGCTTCATAATTTCTGATACACATCATTTGCTATCTAGTCCTTTTTCCAAACTACCGCTTTTTTCTTTTTTAGTATCTGCTCTGACTTGGCTCCTGAATCTGGGAGATCCTTCAGGCAAAGCCAGCATCTCTTTATGATGAAATCCAGGGGCTTGTCCACGTGAAGGTCTCTAAAAAATCCCAACGTTCGTTAAATCTTTTCTGCCCGTATTTTAGCTTCCAGACAATTCAGAGCTCAGTTTTCCCCAGCTCTGGAGACCTGGCCCTTTGGAAGCTGCCGTAGGACTGTATGGCCGTAAACAATGATGATACTGATGAAAATGCCCTTTGTCAGCCCATATTGGACGTAATCAGGCTCTGATCACCAGTTCCTAGGCAACCACAAAATTCCTGTCCAGCAACCAGGTCCAGAATAGGCTTGGGGTTTGTTTTGGTCAAAATACCTTTTGTGTTAGAAAATTATTAGCTATCATTATAAGAAACGCTTACAGTGTTTTAATTACCGGCTGCACAGGACTTCCAACAGAAGTCACCGTTAGTGCCCCCTGCAATGGTGGTGGTTTTCTTGCTGCAGATCACCAGCTGGAAGAGCAGAGCCCAAGCTGCTCTGCTGCCCTCAGGCAAAGGACCCCCCTCCCACCTCCCTGGGGTTCGTTAGGTAACGCACTCATCCACGTGCATTCTTCACTCCTCCTTCACGAAGCAAGAGATCTCACAAAGCAATAGGCAAAAGCAATGCCTGCTTTTGGGGGTGGCAATCTCCACTCCCAAATTTTCAGCTTTCCAGCATTTCCCATCACATTTCTGAGTGAGCAGTTATTTACAGGAGTTGGGTCTCTCTAGGTTTCTGCACCTATCTGCCTGTCTTAAGCCACTTCTGATTTCCCCCTGGACAGAAATTAAATCTGAATAAGGAAATTCTCAGTGGAAAATAAAATTCTGCCTCCAAAGTATATATTCTTTTTTTCTTCAATTAATAAAAAAGTCATTTAGACTCATCCTTTTCCACACTTTCTTGAGGTCCTAACCAGTCTGGAGATTGTGGGCGACTTAAAAGTAGCAAAGAAGTCTCAAAAAAGCATGAAACAGCCCTCTGCAGCAAGAGATGAAAGAGTCAACGCACACAACCAACCTGTCAGCACGTTTCAAAGGATCTGCAAAGGAACTGAGTGTCAGCAGTCAACCATCAGGAGGGCAAGGTTGAAACGGAGATCACGGGGAGATTTTGTCATCTGAATCTGCTCTCAGATCCCAGCAGGGCCCCAGGAGAATGATGTCCTGAAATAGAAATGGTCCAGACACAGCAGTCAATTGAAAAACTGCACCATGGCTGCTGATAGCCACCGTGTCAAGCCTCCTTCGTGACCTCTGTAGAGGGCATGTGGCCATCACAGCGCTGGTCACCAGCAGGAACAGTCCACAGCCACCCACAACAATCAAACACCAAACCAACCTCTCTCTCCCTCCGTTCTTCTGGTTCTAGTCCTCAAGTTCTTCCAGGCTCAGTTTTAGGGCAACCAGCCACGCTGCAGTCTGAGCAACCTCCTAATCTTCAGCACACCTAAGGCTCTTCCCAGATCTCCTGCCCTTCCTTCCATGTCCTTCCTCCCATGTATCGGAGGTCTCCCAGACTTGCTGGACTATGAGCATCATCCTCAATGAGCAACGCATTGGCAAGCTCAGCTCATGCTTGGTCCTCTCCGTTGCCCTCATTTGGGGGGCAAAGGAGACCATCCTACGAGAACATTTCATACCACAGCTAGTCATATATCTGCTTTCAGAGCAACAGAGCCATTCTTTGGGCTGTGTGAAACCCAAAGTGTTTGCATGTCCAGGCATTACCGCTGTCAGCGAATTGGAGATTGAAACCATACTTCCTCTGGAAAAGGGCTTTTTCAGCCCAGCAGGCAAAAAGCAGGAAAAAGTATCTCTGTTAAAACCCCACTGAATCCAAACTCAGCTTTTGCTGGGGTGTTCCAGGTAGGTGACAACTCCTGGAGTCATTCTCACCCAAAACACCCAGTAGCTTTGTTTACTTATTAAAGGATTCGGCTCCAAAGGTGGGGATTTAAAGATTTTTCTGCAACACCTCAGAACACTTCCCACCTGTTAGAGCCACGTTTCCCAAGAGCAGCGCGTCTGGAAGGCAAAAGCCAGTCCGCAATACCCTGAATTCAGCACAATGTTATTTATCTAAGCAGAAAGCAATAATAACACAGCAGAGATTTCATTTCCTTTCAGCACATAAGGACTCCACTGAGTGAAGGTGAGATTAAATAATACAATAGACAGAAAGAGAGCAAGGCAAAGAAAGGTTTTCAAGTCCCTTTTCTTTGCCAGGAGTTATGAAAACCTTACAGGAGCCTTCACATCTAAAGCTCCCTGGATATCTTCAGCCTCTTAACGAAGATGGCCCAAATACTCCCCATATAGACTCACCACCTGCCTTCCCAGGCAGCTCCAGCAGGACCCTACTCCAGAGCTAATACAATATAATATGGACTGGTTTGGGTTTTGCTACTCAAACCATTGACCCAGCTTCTTCATTATACTGCAAAACTGCTTTTTTTCTTTCATACATCAGGGAAAAGGCACTGCTTATTTCTGGAGGACAATGAGCAGCGTAAAGGAATCTAAATTCCTGATGCTGTTCCCAAGAAAATATAAAGGGCGTGCTGGCATGGGCTTTGCGGACACAGCACGGGGTCCCAGGGCCTCAGCTCAATGAAGCACTTAGACATGTGTTGAAGTCCATCCTTGTCTAGGAAAAAAAGAATATATAGGTGAGATTTAAGCATGTGTTTAAGCAAATACATTCAAGCTTTGCCAGATAGGGTGGGCAGCTGAGCCCACCCAGAGCTGACAAACTGTGAAGCAACCGATGCTCACAGAAGTGGAAGGAATACACAAGCAAGATGCACAGAAGGAGGAGTGACATCTTGGCACTTCATTGCAATCAAAAAGCTGGGTTTTGGCTGTGCCTCATGGCTTTACTTTCAGCCAATACAACATGAAATGCCATGCCTCCCGTGCAACTTACTGCAAGAACCCATCACTCTCATTTGAAGCCAAAATACTCCTTATCACCAAAGGCTTCTTGAGATCTGAACGTCAGCCAAGGACTGCAATGAAATGTACGACTTAATTACGTCTGACAAAAGCAAATCAATTAAAGGCTGTTTCACATCTGTGTCATTTGATTGGGGCTTCAGCTTTATCATCTCTTCTCTGCTCCCTGGCAGAAATTGAATATTTATGGCCAGGAATTAGGTCAAAGCCCAGGAATGAAGAAAAGTTTGCTGCTCTATGCAGGAGACAAGGAAAATTTTGGATTGCTAAACATGAAGCAAAAAGCACTGTAATTCTCGAAACGGTCAGATAAAGCTTCCACCTGTAAAGCAAGAACCTCCCCCGAGCGCGTGCTCTATCTGGGCAGCCTGAGCTCTGCAGGAGCGGTGGGACTGGACCAGGAGACGCACAGAGTACGGCTATTCGATCCACAGAGCCGTTGCCCATCTTTATGCATTTTATTTCTCTGACATCCATTAGATTTGCTTTTAAAATTGGTGTTAGAAACGAGCCTTTCAGAAGACCTCAGGTCCTCTACAATTCACTGGTCTTTAAGTGCCCAGCTTCAGACTTCAGGGATCACTGCTTGACGCGCTGCTCTGGGAAGCGATGCTCTTACGGCAAAGCTCTTCCCTGCTGCAGGGCTTGCGTGCGATAAAATCCCTTTGCTCCCATCCCTCCATCCTTCCAGTCTCCTCCTGAGACCTTCTTCTTTCACTTCAACATCCTTAACCCGCATCGGCCACCCAAAGGAAGAGGAAATTGCACAATTTAATAACAAGTTATTTACCAGGCAGGGCTACACGTCCCAAAACAACCAGGCTTAGTTTGAAGGTACTCGTGTGCTTGGTGCAGCAGCCCAGCCCCGACCACCCGCGCTGTGTCACAGGCATCAAGATCACATCTGCGTGGCCCCGAAAGCATCGCTGCACCTTCAAAACCCACCTGCTATTCCCTTGTGTTCAGCACCCACATCTCCCACGTTACTTTTAAAAACTCAGAGGTAAAAAGTGAAACAACGGCAGTTTTCTTTCTGATGACTGGTAGCAATTATTTGCCCATTTACCTAAACGCAAGGTCTGAATTAAACTTGGCAGAATCTTTTTAAGTGAATTTATTGAAATGTAATATTTGCCTGTTACTCCTTATACCACTCAGGGATTGTCTTTCTTATACACTTTCCCTTGACACCTTAATATTTATATCTATATTAAACTTTTCACACTACTTTCAAGGCACCTTCTTCCATCATTCAATCTTTAATAAGTTGCCTGCAACAAAATTGTTTCCAGTATACTTTTTAATCCTACAGCAAGGCCTTCAGTGCAAGCTACTAAAAGCTGACACTAATGGTTGAAGTTTGGACCTAGAAATCCAGCAGGAAGGATTATCGTGCTCCAAAGGAACCTGAAGACCCAACATAAATATGGATCAAACCCCAGATCACATTCTGCCTTCTGGCTTTTATCTTCTGTGAGGAGCTGATGGCACAAAACTTGTAGGTTGTGCTGTTACCAAAGCACCCTCCAAGTGCAGGGCTTGGCTTTGCAGCATTTTGGAGGAAAAGGTGTTGAACCAACTCGGGGATGCTGGTGGTTGCTCCAAGGGAAAGGAGAGCAGCGTCTTGCAAACGCCCAGCCCTCGCAGGACTTGTCACACCAGGGACATGCAGTGGCCACCACCCCTCATGTCAACGGTCCATTCAACTCACCTTCACGAAAATAAATATCAAGACCTGTAAAGCAACATCCTTCCAGCAAGTCTCCCAAACACCCTGCCAAAACCAGGTGGGTATTTTCTGCATCGGTAGGGTTTATGACGGACAGAAGGTGGTAGCCTTTTGAAGCCATCTCCTTGCTAAGGTTATTCTTGCACATTACAAAAGGAAAAAAACAACCTAAACTTAAGAAAAACTCTATTTGTAAATGAACCCCAAATGAAATTAGCACTTGATCCTTCTAGAGCCACCCACAAAGGCAGGAAAATAATCCACTATTTGCACGGCTTTAATTCCACCTTCTCTGGAGCTGAGGTCACCCTTTATTAATCACAACCGGTCTCTGCATTACACAATGGGTAAAGAGGTAAAAGCTTTGTTGACTGGTATTTATTCTGTCTTCCTTTTGAAATAGCAAGCCCAAAGACAAACAGAAACCTTTTACTCCCCTCCAGCAATAACCACAGCCGTGTCCTGAGGAGTTGGCCAGCCCGCAGCAGCCGGGCGTTGTGCCGGAGGGGTGAATGCTCCAGGCGCTCGGAGACGGGCACTTCAGAGCTGCCTCTTACATTTCCCACCGCCTGCGCTAACGCACGTCCATTCTGTAATATTTTTAAACATTACATTTCTTTTCTTAGTAAATAGCTGAGCTCACTGCAGAAGAAAGAAAGAAAGTAAGTGCTGGGGGGTAGATAAAAATGTCCTTGGCTGCTGCCGTGCTGGAGCCACCGGGGTAAATCAGAGCCTCTTCCCAGGCTGCACCGTGCACTGGTAGATGGTGACCAACAGCCCGATTGCTGGGTTTAGCCTGTATTTTATTACTTTAAGAGTTTTCCATTCATCTTTTCATTCCTGGTGCTCTTGGAGCAAAGGGTCCCTACGGGACACATCGTCCCTGAGCTTCCCACCTCCATTGAGGTCTCGTTGCCCCAAGGGGGGCTCACCAGCCCCCAGGGTGCTGGACCCCCACGGGCAGTTCCTGGGCTTATCTTCTGATTTAGGGGATGGAAATGGCACAGCAGGGCACAAACCACAACTGCGCGATTACTCACAGCACAAAAAGAACAGTACAGACCCATTTTGCAGCACTTTTTCTTTCCATGCAAGAACAGTCCAACAAAGGCTTTTCAGACCTGCAATCTGAATGCTGGCACAGTCAGAACAGCCATGGACCAAGGTTTTATGCACATTCAAGATAATTCAATAGTAAAACAAGTCATTGGGAGAGACGGCATATTCATGAACATTTTATGTTTCTAAAACCAGGTTGGATGTCTTTCTTACAAAACAAATACCCGAGCTCTACCAAAGTGAGTGAACTTTTCTGTTAGTGACGTCCAAGCTGGATCCACTCCTTTTCGGCACATGCCTCCCCAAGCCATAATCCAGGGTTGGCACAGGGCTGGGAATAATCTCACCTGGAAATAGGGCATGGAAGGCTTCAGAGTAGCAAACACTGCGGCAGCTTCCACAGCATCCCAACCCTGGGAAATTATTTCTGCTGCAGAAGTCCCCAGGTATCTGCCTTCCCAGCTGGGTTTACATCAGAGGCTCTTTATGGGCCAGAAGCCGCGGGAATAACTCAGACCCCCCTCCACCAGCTAAACTGAAACGCTGAACTCTTCCCTCGATGTTGTGAGGCTCGTTAATACCATGGGCTGTCCATCACCTTCACATTCCTGCCCCATCCCCTCTCCCCGCAGTCCCTGCATCAGGGAAATCTCAGCCACAGCCTCGCCGAAGCGATCATCCTGCTGGAATAATTATATCTGCGTTGAGCTAATTCGTCTCCTAAAGAGCCTGGCAAACATTAAGCAAAGGCAACGCAGCGTGCTTCATCACCCACCGGACAGGGCTCACACTAAACAAAAACCAGCGCCGACAGCGTCGCTCTCCCCTTCACATGTGTTCCTCCCTCCCTCCCTCCATTTAATAATTTTTTTTTTTAAATGCCAAATGGAGCGGGATTTTATTTGCAGGCAGGAGTGTTTCTGACACCCTGCCAGTCAGGGCGAGCCAGGCTGCAGCCGGGGAGGCACAGAGACACAAGCAAGTGGCAGCTCATTTCCAGGCCACCAGCCCTGGGGACAAGGGCAGCTCCCCGATCCAGCCCCGGGGACAAGGGCAGCACCGGCCTTGGGTGCCCGTTCGGCTGGCGGAGCTGCTCCGGCTGTGCCACGGGGCATCACGTCGGAGTGTTTGCACAGGTTAATGGTGCCAGCAGTTTGACAACCTACTCTACGTACTCCATCACTCCTTAACACGCGGCGCAACGTCAGCCTCAGTTGAAATGGGAACCACGACCTCCAGAATATTAAATTCCTGAAAGTTTCGCAAAAATAGGCATTTGGATAGAGGAGGAAGCCTCCAGTAATATCCACCACCAAATGGGAGCTCAACCCTGTTATTAGACACGAGGGAATCAACAAGGGAGAGAAATGCTGCAAACATCCCAGACGTGGCAGGCAGAGCCGAGACTCCCTGGCAGGTCCCAGCTCCACGGCAGATGACGTCCCCTCTGCTCTGCTGTCCCCCGACAGCCCCGTTTTACATCCACCTCGCTCCTCCTTGAGGCTTTCTGCGGATGACCTACAGAAAGAGCAGCAGTGGCTGATTAATGAGCTGATCCTACGGAGGAGTCGGTGAAACCAGCTACACCAGGAAGGAACTGGAAGGGGGAAAATAAAGGTGGAGGGTTTGGGGTTTTTTCCCTCCTTTCTCAAGCGTGTATCAGCAATAAGGGGTGCCTACTCTATTTGTGCCAACAGTAAGTGAGCACTCATGAAATACAAGCAGGATGGTTGGTCCTTTTCTAGCTCAGAACTAGGCCTCTTTCATATCACTAGAAATCTTTCAAGGGAAGAAACCAATTTTTTTCCCCCTCTATTTATCTCTCTATTGTGGCATTTTCCACCCTTTGTAATTTACAGCTCTCTCCGTCCCAGCAGGGTTGAAAATTAGCTCTGCCACCTTGTCCGTCCAAAAGAGCTGTACAGCTGGCAGCAACACCAATTGCCCAATTTTCTTCAATAGTTAAACTCCTCTGCCAAGAGGAACAAAACCATTTGTAGCCATGCTGTCTATGTATTTTATTACGTTATGTATTTTTCTGTCCTTGTCTTGCTGTTGGTTCCTAACTGGTGGTGCTGTCTCCTGCAAGAAGTGCTCCACAGCCTTGTGGAGACATGAGGGGGAAAAAAAAAATACGCTGTGAAAAGGGTTAGGCTATGAAAAGGAAACATTCTCTCTGGGGAGAGGATTCCTTCCTGGAGGGCCATCTGGGAGACCCCAGGATGAGCTGGGATCATCAACCCCACAATAAAATATCTAGGAGGAAAACAAACAAACAAAAAAAATGGCAAGGAGGAATCAAATAACCATTGGTAGCAGAGTGCTTCTATTTTGGGCTCCGTCCTGCTCCCAAAGCCATCAGACACCCCTCTGAAGCCAGAAGCATTGCGCCCGGAGGGCTGTTAGCAATTCGCACGCAGTAAAGCCATTTCAGCTAATGAATCCCCTCTAGAATCTGAATTAGCATCTCTCAGTAATAACAAATCACTCCTGATTTCTGATTGCTTATAAATAACCTACCAATGACCTCGGGAGCTCTTAGGTGAGACTCAGGAGTGATACAGCCCCGCCGAGCTGCCAAATTCCCCTTCATCCCATGGGACTCGCCAATCCTTGGACAGAACACAGCCAGGCTGGAGCTTCAGCCTTAGGAAAATCCGTTCAGCCTCTTACCTTGCTGCTGGCAAGAGAGAAAACAAGACCTTTTTTAATCCCCAGGAGGCAAGTGGAAATATTTATGGCACTACCCTATAATTAAACTGTTTGTGATTTATCCCAGCTTCCTCTTCCATAAGTTTGACAGATCTTTATAGACTGACAAGTTAATGGATGCAACAGATCTAGTCCACCGGTACATTTCTGTTGCGGCACCTCCCGGCTGCAGAGGCAGCAAAGGGCACCCAGCACCGTGCAGAACCGACCTGCAACGCCGCTTTTTCCCCTTTCACGGAAAATCACACCTTTTGTCTAACCATTTTCATTTCTCTATCCTGCTGCCCTAATCTAATTCTCTCACTTTAATTCTGAAAACTGCCTTCAAAAGTCTTTGTATGTAAAAAGTGAAGGCACATTCTCTTCAGTGAGACATTTCCCCATGCAAAAATAATTCATCCTTTTAGATTTAAAGGTACTGAGGGGTGGATCCTGCCTCTGGAAGAGCTGGGTAGCAGGGAGATTGCAAGGCATCAGAAAAAGCATCTTTTAATGCTTTTGTTTTCATTCAGTAGTCCCTGGCTCTGCAACACAGTCTGTCACCTAAAGGTGTCAAATCATCTCATCAATGTGCATTAACGAGGCTCCACATCCCGCTGGGAGCCCCAGGTTCTACACCAGAATGCAGGGCTGGGTCTTCGCAGGAGCCAGCAGCACCATCTCCGCTTTCCCATGCATCACTAACCATCGGGGTTTTTTTGTTTTGTGGGGTGTGGGGTTTTTTTTGTTTTGGTTTTTTGTTGTTGTTGTTATTTTGTGGTGGTTTGGGGTTTTTTTGGTTTGTTGTTTTTTGGTTTTTTTTCTTTTAAGTAAACCAGTCTCTCCAGTCTTCTTCTGTTTTAGAAAAGGCAGTAAACAGCATCACAAAAACTAGCTCTGTAATTACAGAAACACTTGATTGTTAATCACGGCTTAATTGTTTCGTACCTTTTGTTAAGTCCTGAACTAGTCAGATGGTGATAATTCTTGTCATTAGTGTATGAACCTTGGGGCAATATTATTCTAACATCTTAACATTTGCACTCTCTCGTTAGAGAATGGCATCAAATATGCAGAACAGAAGCCAGGGTGGAAATGAAAGGCCTCATTGGAATCGCAAATGTTCTAATCAGAGTTAACGATCCCCCTCCCACCACAGCGGAGGACAACTTCAGAGCCGGGATTGGCACTACTTTTCACATAGGTGCTTATCCGAGTAGCATCTGTGCATCTTCTCCCCAACAACACTGTCTTCTCCATCCTCCAGCACCAGCCGCTGCCAGCCCATCCACAGGAGGGGCTGGAAAAAATGGTACCCACAGCCAGCTGTGGCATCGAGGGAATGTCACCACCCCATGCCGTTTCAGTGACGCTGCCCTGGCTATGTCCAGGCCAAGGGGTAGGACTGGCTTAGCACTGAGGCACAGCAGGTGAGCTGGCACCCAGGACACGCCAGATGCCTCATGAGTTTCAAGAGCCATAGAGTCAAACGCCAGGTAATTCCGTCTCCCCGGGGAAGGCCTGTTATCTGTCCGATTCCACTTAGTTTGATGTAGCGTCTTCCCCACGCTGTCGCTCAGAACAATTTACAGCCAGAAAACAACAACTTCAGGCTCTGGTGAATCGCATCCGGCAGCCCTCTGGAAGAGCGGCAGAGCTTTTTTTTTTTTACGTTTTCGTAATGATCGGGTAACGCATCTCAGCCCACATGGTTGCACAGATCACTCCATCCGCAAGAACTCAATGCGCGGATCGGGCAGGATTTCTCTCTCTTAAAATGTGCAACCAGTAATACCCTTGAACTAAAACTGGCAGCAGCTTGTTTTAAATGCATGGGCTAAACGTTCAGCTCTGGGATGACAAGGGCTCTGCATCCGATTAGAAAACTTGCTGGCAGTGCTCACAAATGCTACGGGCTCCATCCACAGAGCTCTGCGACAGACAGCCGGCAGATCGGCGTTACGGAGGTCGGGAGGTGCAGCGCACGCCTGTCTCTTGTTCCTCAGTGGTCCAGCACACCTCCTTCCAGGGGTGGACAGCATCCAGTAGTTCGTTATTTGGCTGCCCATCAGCATTCATAAGATTTGGGTTGGGCGCATTCAAGGAGGAAAGCCAAGCTACATAAGACCCAGCGAGGCGGTGGAAAGGGGACATTTCTGCTAGACGGACAAACTCCTTGCACTGCAGACTCCTTGTTCCCAGGTCACCATGTCACACCTTCTTTCCTTTTAAGATGACAAAAAGAGATGCCCAGATGAGAGTTAGCTAGTCTTTTACCCCTAATCCAGCTGCAGTCACCTTCATGCCCATCACCCTGCTAGCATCTGCCCCATCACCCTCCTCCGGAGCCGGTCTCCCATTTATCACCCTTTCCCCAGAGCAAACATGACACGAGCCCTCCACACAACATCTTGCAGCACAGGGCATGCATTGAGTTACTCAGAAAGCATCAAGGCCACAATGTTCTCATCTAGTTCCACTTTCTGCAGAAAAAAAGCCATCTATGAAGCCACAGCTCTCCACGGGAGCCTGGTGTCCCTGCAGACCTCGAGCGATAACACCACCAACAAAGGACGTCACTGATAGACCAAAGGTCTTTTCTTTAGCAACTTCACCCACTCTTCCCAGGAATATGTTTTCAGTTGGCCTGTATTTAACTTTCCTTTCTCTAAAGCAATAGGCAGTGGCTTTTATCAGAAAAAAACCTGCAGGGCATGTATGGTCAATGGCTCCTTAATAACATTTTTAGCGTTATGTTCCCAAAGGCTCATGTAAAAAAAAAAAAAAAA